>JAGDQO010001562.1:0-21260 GCA_018342035.1 Solanum appendiculatum | reverse complement strand
AAAAGTTTTTTCTTAAAAACTTTATGATGACCTCCGTTATAAGTTTGTGAAGCATTAGGTACAGTCACACCATTTTTTAAAGGCATATTATTACATTTATGAGGAAACTTTTATGAATTACGTGATTTTCAAGGTTTTTCTTGTGTATTAGCCCATGGATCTGGCGCGTCGGAGCACCCGAATTTTTTTTTTGAAAAAACTTTATGAGTACCTCCGTAATGAGTTGGGGTAGCATTAGGTACAGTCGCACCATTTTTTAAAGCATATTTTCTCATTTATTAGCCGACTTTTAGGAATTACGCAATTTTCAAAGTTTTTAGTGTGTATTAGCCCATGAATCTGGCGCGTCGGAGCATCCAAAATGTTTTTCTGAAAAAACTTTATGAGAACCTCCGTGATGAGTTGGGGAAGCATTATGTATAGTCGCACCATTTTTTAAAGGCATATTTTCGCATTTATGAGCTAACTTTTAGGAATCACGCAAATTTCAAGGTTTTTCATTTGTATTAGCCCATGGATCTGGCGCGTCGGAGCACCCAGAAAATTTTTCTGGAAAAACTTTGTGAGGACCTTCGTAATGAGTTGGGGAAGCATTAGGGACAGTCGCACCATTTTTAGGCATATTTTCGCATTTTAGACAACTTTTAGGAATTATGCTATTTTCAAGGTTTTTTTGTGTGTATTAGCCCATGGATCTGGCGCGTCGGAACACTCAAATTTTTTTCTGTAAACATATTATGAGGACCTCCGTAATGAGTTGGGGAAACATTAGGTGTAGTCACACCATTTTAAAGGCATTTTCGCATTTATGAGCCAACTTTTAGGTATTATGCGATTTTCAAGGTTTTTCATGTGTATTAGACCATGGATTTTGTGCGTCAGAGCACCCGTAAATTTTTTCTAAATTTTTTTATCTGAACCTCTGTAATAAGTTGGAGAAGAATTAGGTACAGTCGCACTATTTTTAAGGCATATTTTCTCATGAATGAGCAAAGTTTTAGGAATTATGCGATTTTCAAGGTTTTTCGAGTGTATTAGCCCACGGATCTGGCGTGTCAGAGCATCCAAAAAAATTTTCTGAAAAAATTTATGATGACCTAAGTAATGAGTTGGCAAAACATTAGGTACAGTCACACCATTTTTTATGGTATATTTTTGCATTTATGAGATAACTTTTAAGAATTACGCAATTTTCAAAGTTTTTCATGTGTATTAGCCCATGGGTCTGGCGCATCGGAGCACTTGGAAAGTTTTTCTGAAAAACTTTATAAGGACCTCCGTAATGAGTTAAGGAAGCATTAGGTATAGTCACACTATTTTTTAAGGCATGTTTTCGTATTTATGAACCAACTTTTAAAAATTACTTGATTTTCAAAGTTTTTAGTGTAAATAGCTCATTAATCCGGCGCATTGGAGCATACGGAAATTTTTTCTAAAAAACCTTTATGAGGACCTCCGTGATGAGTTAGGGAAGCATTAGTTACAGTCACACCATTTTTTATGGCATATTTTCGCATCTATGAGCCAACTTTCGGTAATTACACAATTTTCAAGGTTTTTCATTTTTATTAGCTCATGGATTTGGCGCGTCGGAGCACCCAGAAAGTTTTTCAGAAAAAACTTAATGAGGATTTCCGTAATGAGTTGGGGAAGCATTAGGTATAGTCACACATTTTTTAGGCATACTTTTGCATTATAAGCCTGCTTTTAGGAATTAAGCGATTTTCAAGAGTTTTTGTGTGTAATAGCCCATAGATCTAGCACGTCGGAGCACTCAAAATGTTTTTTGAAAAAACAATATAAGGACTACCGTAATGAGTTAGGGAAACATTAGGTACATTCGCACCATTTTAAGGCATATTTTTGCATTTATGAGCCAACTTTTAGGAATCACGCGATTTTCAAGGTTTTTCGTGTGTATTAGCCTATAGATCTGGCACTTCGGAGCACCCAAAAATTGTACCTTCATAATTAGTTGGGGAAGCATTAGGTAGAGTCTCACCATTTCTTTAAGGCATATTTTTGCATTTATGAGCCAATTTTTAGGATTTACACAATTTTCCAGGTTTTTCATGTGTATCTATAGATCTGGCGTGTCGAAGCACCCGGAAATTTTTTCTGAAAAAACTTTATGAGGATTTCTATAATGAGTTGAGGAAGCATTTGGTACAGTCACACTATTTTTAAGGCATATTTAAGCATTTATGAGCCAACTTTTAAGAATTATGCGATTTTAAAGGTTTTTCGATGTTTATTAGTCCACAGATCTGGCGCATTGGAGTACCTGGAAATTTTAGTTGAAAAAACTTTATTAGGATCTCTCTAGTGAGTTGGGGAAGCATTAGGTACAGTTGCACCATTTTTAAGACATAATTTCACATTTATGAGCCATCTTTTAGGAATTACGCGATTTTCAAGGTTTTTTCGTGTCTATTAGCCCATTGATCTGGCGCGTCGGTGAATCAGGAAATTTTTTCTAAAAAAACTTTAAGAGGACCTCCGTAATGAGTTGGAGAAGCATTAGGTACAATCGCACCATTTTAAGGCATATTTTCGTATTTATGAGTCAACTTTTAGAAATTATGCTATTTTAAAGATTTTTGTGTGTATTAGCAATGAATCTGGCAAGTCGGAGCACCTGGAAATTTTTTCTGAAAAGCTTTACGAGGACCTCCGTATTGAGTTCAAGAAGCATTAGGTACAGTCCCACCATTTTAAGGCATATTTTCATATTTATGAGCAAACTTTTAGGAATTACGTGATTTTCAAGATTTTTTGTGTGTATTAGCCCAAGAATTTGGCGCATCAAAGCACCAGAAATTTTTTTCCAAAAATTTTATGAGGACCTCCATAATGAGTTAGGGAAAAATTAGGTACAGTCGCACCATTTTTAAGACATATTTTTTTGCATATATGAGCTAACATTTAGGAATTACATGATTTTCAAGATTTTTTGTGTGTATTTGCTCATAGATCTGGGGCGTCGGAGCTCTTGGAAATTTTTCTGAAAAAACTTTATGGGGACCTCCGTAATGAGTTGGGAAAAATTAGGTACAGTCGCACAATTGTTTAAGGCACATTTTCGCATTTATGACCCAACTTTTAGAAATTACGTGATTTTCAAGGTTTTTCATGTATATTAGCAATGGATTAGACGCGTCGGAGCATCTAAAAATTTTTTCTGAAATTTTTTTATGAGGACGTTCGAAATAAGTTGGGGAAACATTATGTACAGTCACACCATTTTAAGGCATATTTTTGCATTGATGAGTCAACTTTTAGGAATTACACGATTTTCAAGGTTTTTCGTGTGTATTAGCCAATTGATCTGGCGCGTCGGCGCTCTCAATTTTTTTTTCTAAAAAACTTTATGAGGACCTCCGTAATGATTAGGGGGATTATTAGGTACAATCGCACCATTTATAAGGCATATTTTCATATTTACTAGCCAACTTTTAGAAATTATTTGATTTTGAAGGTTTTTCGTGTGTATTAGACCATTGATTTGGAATGGTGCGTCAGAGCACCTATAAATATTTTCTGAAATTTTTTTATGAAAACCTTCGTCACGAGTTGGGGGTACAGTCACACCATTTTAAGGCATATTTTCGCATTTATGAGCTAACTTTTAGGAATTACGCAATTTTCAAGGTTTTTCGTGTGTATTAGCCCATGGATTTGGTGCGGTGGAGTACCCATAAATGTTGTGTGAAAAAACTTTATGAGGACCTCCGTTATGAGTTACGAAAGCATTGGGTATAGTCACACCACTTTTTAAGGCATATTTTCGCATTTATGATCCTACTTTTAGGAATTACCCGATTTTCAAGGCTTTTTGTTTGTATTAGCCCATGGATCTGGCGCGTCAAAGCACCCGAAATATTTTTCTCAAAAACCTTTATGAGGACCTCCGTAATGAGTTAAGGAAGCATTAGGTAGAGTCGCACCATTTTATTAAGTTTATTTTCGCATTTATGAGCCAAATTTTAGAAATTATGCAATTTAAAAAGTTTTTCGTGTGTATTACCAATAGATTTGGCGCGTCGGAGCACCCAATTTGTTAAAAAACTTTATGAGCACCTCTGTAATGAGTTGGATAAACATTAGGTATAGTCGCACCATTTTTAAGGCATATTTTCACATTTATGAATCAACTTTTAGGAATAACACGATTTGCAATGTTTTCGTGTATTAGCCCATGGATTTGGGGCGTCGAAGCACCCGAAAATTTATTCTGAAAAAATCTTTATGAGGATCTCCGTAATTAGTTGGGGAAGTATTAGGTACAGGCAGACCATTTCTTTAAGTCATATTTTCGTATTTATGATCCAACTTTTACGAATTACGCAAGTTTCAAGGTTTTTCATGTGTAATGCCCATTGATCTGGCACATCGGAGCACCTTAAAAAAATTTCTTAATAAACTTTATGAGGATCTTCATAATGAGTTGGACAAGCATTAGGTACAGTCACACCTTTTTATAAGGCATATTTTCACATTTATGAGCCAACTTTTAGGAATTACACGATTTTCAAGGTTTTCGTGTGTTAGCCCATGAATCTAGCGCATCGGAGCACGTGGAAATTTTTTCTGAAAAAACTTTATGTGGACCTCCGTAATGAGTTGGGGAAGCATTAGGTATAGTCACACCATTTTTAAAACATATTTTCGCATTTATGGCCAAACTTTTAGGAATTACATGATCTTCAAGGTTTTCGTGTGTCTTAGCCCTTGGATTTGGCGCGTTTGAGCACCTGAAAATATTTTTTGATAAATCTATATGAGGACCTCCGTAATGAGTTAGGAAAGCATTAGGTACAGTCGCACCATTTTTTAAGGCATATTTTTGCATTTATGATCCTTTATATAAGGAATTAAGCGATTTTCAAGGTTTTTCGTGTGTATTAAGCCTATGGATCTGGCGTGTCCGAGCACCCAAAAATATTTTTCGATATAACTTTATAAGGACCTCCATAATGAGTTGGGGAGGCATTAGGTATAGTCGCACCATTTTTTAAGGCATATTTTCGCATTTATGAGCTAATTTTTAGGAATTACGTGATTTTAAGTTTTTCATGTGTATTAGCCCATGGATCTGACACGTCGAAGCACCAAGAAACTTTTTCTGAAAATTTTATGAGGACCTTCGTGATGAGTTGAGGAAACATTAGGTACAATCTCACCATTTTTAAGGCATATTTTTGCATTTATGTGCCAACTTTTAGAAATTACACAATTTTATGGTTTTTCGTGAATATTAGCCCATGGATCTGGCGCGTCGAAACACCTAAAAACATTTTCTGAAAAAACTTTATGAGAACATCCGTAATGAGTTGGGGAAACATTAGGTACAGTCGCACCATTTTTTTAAGGGATATTTCCACATTTATAAGCCAATTTTAAGGAATTATGTGATTTTCAACGTTTTTTGTGTATATTAGCCCATGGATTTGACGCGTCGGAGCATTCAAAAGTTTTTTCGAAAAAAACTTTATGAGGACCTCTGTATTGAGTTGGGGATGCATTAGGTATAGTCACACCATTATTTTAGGCATATTTTCGCATTTATGATCCAACTTTTAGAAATTACGTGATATTTAAGGTTTTTCGTGTGTAATGCACATGGATCTGGCGCATCAGAGCACCAGGAGATTTTTTCTGAAAAAACTTAATGAGAACCTCTGTAATGAGTTAGGGAAGTATTAGGGACAACCATACCATTTTTTAAGGCATATTTTCGCATTTATGAGCCAACTTTTAGGAATTATGCGATTTTCAAGGTTTTTCGTGTGTATTAGTACATGGATCTGGCACGTCAGAGCACGTGGAAATGGTTTTTGAAAAAACTTTATAAGGACCTCTGTAATGTGTTGGGGAAGTATTAGGTATAGTTGCACTATTTTTTAAGGTTAATTTTCACATTTATGAGCCAACCTTTAGAAATCATGCGATTTTCAGGATTTTTCGTGTGTATTATTAGCCCACGGATCTAGTGAATCGGACCCACCGAAATTTTTTTCTGAAAAAACTTTTTGAGGACCTCCGTAATGAGTTGGGGAAGTATTAGGTATAGTCACACCATTTTAAGGCATATATTTTGCATTTATGAGCCAACTTATAGGAATTAAACAATTTTCAAAGTTTTTCGTGTGTATTAGCCCATGGATCTCGCGCGTGAGAGCACCTGAATTTTTTTCTGAAAAAATTTATGAGGATCTCCGTAATAAGTTGGGGAAGCATTAGGCACAGTCGCACCATTTTTTAAGGCATATTTTTGCATTTATGAGCTAACTTTTAGAAATTATGTGATCTTTAAGATTTTACGTGTGTCTTAGCCCATGGTTCTGGCGCGTCAGAGCACCTGAAAATTTTTTTTGAAAAACTTTTATGAGGACCTCCGTAATATGTTGGGTAAGCATTAAGTATAGTCGCACAATTTTAAGGCATATTTTTGCCTATATGAGCCAACATTTAGGAATTACGTGATTATTAAGGTTTTTCGTGTCTATTAGTCATTGAATCTGGCGTGTCGCAACATGTGGAAATATTTTCTAAAAAACTTTATGCGGACCTATGTAATTAGAAGTGGAAGCATTAGGTACAATTTCACCATTTTTTAATACATATTTTCGCATTTATGAGCCAACTTTTAGGAATTACGCAATTTTAAAAGTTGTTCGTGTGTATTAGCCTAGGGATCTGGCGCGTCGTAGCACCTGGAAATCTTTTCTGAAAAACTTTTTGAGGACCTCCATAATGAGTTGGGGAAGCATTAGGTACAGTCGCACATTTATTTATCGCATATTTTCGCATTTATGAGCCAACTTTTAGGAATTATGAGATTTTCAAGGTTTTTCGTGTGTCTTACTTAGCCCATGGATTTGGGGCGTCGGAGCACCTGGATTTTTTTCTGAAAAAACTTATTAAGGACCTCCGTAATGAGTTGGGGAAACATTAGGTATAGTCGCACCATTTCTTTAAGGCATATTTTCACATTTAGAGCCAAATTTTGGTACAATTTTCAAAGTTTTTCATGTGTATTAGCACATGGATCTGGAGCATCGAAGTACTAAAAAATTTTTTTTTGAAAAAACTTTATAAGGACCTTTGTAATGAGTTGGTGAAACATTAGGTACAACTGCACCATTTTTAAGGCATATTTTCGCATTTATGAGCTAACTTTTAGGAATTACGTGGTTTTCAAGGTTTTTCGTGTATTTAGCCCATGAATCTGGCGCATCGGAGCACCTAGAAATTTTTTCTGAAATTTTTTTATGAGGACCTCCGTAATGAGTTGGGGAAGCATTAGGTACAGTCACACCATTTTTAAGGCATATTTTCTCATATATAAGCCAACTTTTTGGAATTATTTAATTTTCAAAGTTTTTCGTGTGTATTAGCCCATTGATCTGGCGCTTCTGAACACCTGGGAATATTTTCTGAAAAAAATTATGAGGATCTCCGTAGTGAACTGGGGAATCATTTGGTACAGTCGCACCATTTTAAGGCATATTTTTGCATTTATGAGCCAACTTTTAGAAATTACCCTATTTTTAAGTTTTCGTATGCATTAGCCCATTGATCTGGCGCGTCGGAGCATTTATAATTTTTTTCTAAAAAAATTTATGTGGAACTCCGTAATGAGTTGGAGAAGCATTAGGTACAGTCGCACCATTTTTTAAGTCATATTTTCGCATTTATGAGCCAACTTTTAGAAATTATGCGATTTTTGAGGTTTTTCGTGTGTATTAGCCCATGGGTCTGGAGCGGCAAAGCACCTCAAAAATTTTTCTGAAAAAACTTTGTAAGGACCTCCATTATAAGTTGAGGCAGCATTAGGTACAATCGCACCATTTTAAGTTATATTTTTTCACATTTATGAGCCAACTTTTAGGAATTATGTGATTTTCAAGGTTTTTCGTGTGTATTAGCACATTGATTAGGCGCAACGGAGCACCTGGAAATTCTTTTTGAAAAAACTTTAGGAGGACCTCCGTAATGAATTGGGGAAGCATTAGGTAAAGTCACATAAGTTTTTAAGGCATATTTTTTCATTTATGAACCAACTTTTAGAAATTACGCGATTTTCAAGGTTTGTCGTGTTTATTAGCCCATGGATCAAGCGCGTCGGAGCATCTGGAAATTTTTTCTGAAAATTTTTATTAGGACCTCCGTAATGAGTTGGGGAAGCATTAGGTACAGTCGCACTATTTTAAGGCATATTTTCACATTTATGAACCAAGTTTTAGGAATTACACGAATTTCAAGGTTTTCATTTGTATTAGCCCATGGATCTGGAGCGTCGGAGCACCCAAAAATTTTTTCTGTGAAAACTTTATGAGGACCTCTGTAATGAGTTGGAGAATCATTAGGTATTGTCGCATTATTTTTAAGGCATATTTTCGCATTTATGAGTCAAATTTTAGGAATTACACAATTTTCAAGGTTTTCACGAGTATTAGCCCATGGATCTGGCACGTCGTTGCACCCGAAAACTTTTTCTGAAAAAAGTTTATGAAGACCTTGGTGTTGAGTTGGGGAAACATTAGGTACAGTCACACCCTTTTTTAAGGCTTATTTTCGCATTTATGAGCCAACTTGTATGAGAAATGAGATTTTCAAGGTTTTTCATGTGTTAGCCCTCGAATCTGACGCGTCGGAGCACCTAAATTTTTTTTAGAAAAAACTTCATAAGGACCAACGTAATGAGTTGGGGAAGCATTATATACAGTCGCACCATTTTAAGACATATTTTTGCATTAACAATCCAGCATTTAGGAATTACGTGATTTTCAAAGTTTTTCGTGTGCATTAGCCTATGGATCTGGCGCATCGGAGTACTTGGAAATTTTTTCTGAAAAATATTTATAAGGACTTCCATAATGAGTCTGGAAAACATTAGGTACAGTCGCACCATTTTTTAAGGAATATTTTTGCATTTATGTGCCAACTTTTTGGATTTATGAAATTTTCAAGGTTATTCGTGTGTATTAGGTCATGGATCTGAAGTGTTGGAGCACCCGGAAATTTTTTGTGAAAAATCTTTATGAGGACCTTCTTTATGAGATGGAAAAACATTAGGTATAGTCACACCATTTTAAGACATATTTTCGCATTTATGAGCAACCTTTTAAGAATAACACGATTTTCAAAGTTTTTCTTGTGTATTAATCCATTTATCTGGCGCGTCGGAGCATTCATAAATTTTTTCCGAATAAACTTTATGGGGACCTCCGTAATGAGTTGGGGAAGAATTAGGTACGGTCGCACCATTTTTTAAGGCATATTTTTCGCATTTATGATCTAACTTTTAGGAATTATGCGATTTTAAAGGTTTTTCGTGTGTATTAGCCCATGGATCTAGTGCGTCGGAGCTCTTTTAAATTTTTTCTTAAAAAACTTGATGAGGACCTCCGTAATGAGTTGGGGAAGCATTAGGTGCAGTCGCACCATTTCATAAGGCATATTTTCGCATTTATGAGCCAAATTTTAGGAATTACGCGATTTTCAAGTTTTTCGTGTATATTAGTCCATTGATTTTGAGAGTCAGAGCACTCGAAATGTTTTCTGAAAATTTTTTATAAGGACTTCCGTAATGAGTTGGGGAAGCATTAGGTACCATCGCATAAATTTTTAAAGCATATTTTCGAATTTATGAGCCAACTTTCAGAAATTACATGATTTTCAAGGTTTTTGTGTGTATTAGCCCATGGATATGGCGCGTCGAAGCACCCGTAAATTTTTTCTGAAAAAAGTTTATGAAGACCTCCGTAATGAGTCGGGGAAGCATTAGGTACAGTCACACCATTTTTTAAGGTATATTTTTGCATATATGAGCCAACTTATAGAAATTACGCAATTTTCAAGGTTTTTAGTGTGTATTATCCCATGGATATGGAGCGTCGGAGCACTCGAAAATTTTTTCTGAAAAAACTTTATGAAGACTTTCGTAATGAGTTGGGGAAACATTAGTTACAGTCGCACCATTTTTAAGGTATATTTTCGTATTTATGAGCAAACTTTTAGTAATTACACGATTTTCAAAGCTTTTCGTATGTATTAACCCGTTGAACTGACACTCCAGCATCCAGAAATTTTCTGAAAAACTTAATGAGGACTTCCTTAATGAGTTGGGTAAGTATTAGGAACAACTGCATCATTTTAAAGGCATATTTTCGCATTTATGAGCCAACTTTTAGGAATTACACAATTTTCAAAGTTTTTCTTGTGTATTAGCCCATGGATCTAGCACGTCGGAGCACCCGAAAACTTTTTCTGAATAAATTTTATGTGGACCTCCGTAATGAGTTGGAAAAACATTAGGTACATTCACACTATTTTTTAAGGCATATTTTTCGCATTTATGAGCCAATTTTTAGGAATTACTCGTTTTTCAAAGTTTTCGCGTGTAATGCCCATAGATCTAGTGCGTCGGAGCACTTAGAATTATTTTTTGAAAAAACTTGATGAGGACCTCCGTAATGCATTGGGGAAGCATTAGGTATAATCACACCATTTTTTAAGTCATATTTTCGCATTTATGAGCTAACTATAAGGAATTACGCGATTATCAAGGTTTTTCATGTGTGTATTAGCCCATGGATCTGGCGCGTCAAAGCAACCAAATTTTTTTAAAAAAAAACTTTATGAGGACCACCGTAATGAGTTGGGGAAGCATTAGGTTCAGTCGCACCATTTGTTTAATGCATATTTTCGCTTTTTTGAGCAAACTTTTAGTAAATATGCGATTTTCAAGGTTTTTCTTGTGCATTAGGCCATGGATTTGGCGCGTCGGAGCACTTGAAAATATCTTTTGAAAAAACTTTATGAGGACTTTTGTAATAAGTTGGGGAAACATTAGGTACAGTCGTACAATTTTTTTTTAAAGACATATTTTCGCATTTATTAGCCAATTTTTAAGAATTACGTGATTTTCAAGGTTTTTCATTTGTGTTAGCCCATGGATCTGGGGCCTCGATGCACCCAAAAGTGTTTTCTGAAAAAACTTTATGAGGACCTCTGTAATGAGTTGGGAAAGCATTAGGTACAGTCGCACCATTTTTAAGGCATATTTTTGTATTTATGAACCAACTTTTAGGAATTACGCGATTTTTTATGTTTTTTGTGTGTTTTACCTCATGGATTTGGCGTGTCGGAGCACCTAGAATTTTTTTTTGAAAAAACGTTATTTGGACCTCTGTAATAAGTTGGGGAAGCATTAGATACAGTTACACAATTTTTTAAGGCATATTTTCGCATTTATGGACCAACTCTTAGTAATTATCCGATTTTCAAAGTTTTTCATATGTATTAGCACATGGATTTAGCGTGTCAGAGCATCTAGAAATTTTTTCTGAAAAAACTTTATGAGGACCTCCGTATTGAGTTGGGGAAGCATTAGGTATAGTTGCACCATTTTTAAGGCATAATTTCATATTTACGAACCAACACTTAGGAATTACGTGATTTTCAAGGCTTTTCCTGTGTATTAGCCCATGGATCTGGCACGTCGGGACACTTGAAAATTTATTTTGAAAAAACTTTATAAGGACCTTCATAATGAATTGGGGAAGTAGTAGGTACAGTCACACCTTTTTTAAAGGCATATTTTCACATTTATGAGCCAACTTTTAGGAATTATGCGATTTTCAAAGTTTTTCGTGTGTATTAACCCATGGATCTGACACGTCGGAGCACCTGTAAATTTTTTCTTAAAAAACTTTATGAGGACCTCCGTAATGAGTTGGGGAAGCATTAGGTACAATCGCACCATTTTTAAGGCATATTTTTGCATTTATGAGCAAACTTTTAGGAAATACGCGATTTTCAAGATTTTTTGTCTGTTAGCCCATGGATTTGGCGCGTCGGAGCACCAAAATTTTTAATTTTTTTTTTACGAGGACCTCAATAATGAGTTAGGGAAGCATTAGGTACAGTCGCACCTTTTTTAAGGCATATTTTTGCATTTATGAACCAACTTTTAGGAAATATGCGATTTTCAAGGTTTTTCGTGTTATTAGCCCATGAGTTTGGCGCATCGGAGCACCTAAAAAATCTTTTGTAAAAAACTTTATGAGGACCGGCGTAACGATTTGGGGAAGCATTAGGTACTGTCGCACCATTTTTTAAAGTCATCTTTTTGCATTTATGAGGTAACTTTTCGGAATAACGGGACTTTCAAGGTTTTTCGTGTGTATTAGCCCATGGAGCTATTGCGCCGGAGAACCCAGAAATATTTTCTGAAAAATCTTTATGAGGACATCTGTAATGCGTTGAGGTAGCATTAGGTACAGTCACACCATTTTTAAGGCAAAATTTCACATTTATAAGCCAACTTTTAGGAATTACGTGATTTTGAAGGTCTTTCATGTGTATTAGCCCATGGATCTGGGGCACTGAAACACCCAAAAATATTTTCTATATAAACTTTATGAGGACCTCCATAATGAGTTGGGGAAGTATTAGGTACAATCACAACATTTAAAAAAAACATATTTTAGCATTTATGAGCCAACTTTAAGGAACTACGCAACTTTTCAAGGTTTTCATGTGTATTATTAGCCCATAGATCTGGCGCATAGGAGCATCTAGAAACGTTTTTGAAAAAAACTTTATGAGGACCTCCGTAATGAGTTGGGGAAGCATTAGGTACAATCGCACCATTTTAAGGCATATTTTCGCATTTATGAGCCAATTTTTAGGAATTATGTGATTTTCAAGGTTTTCGTGTGTATTAGCCCATGGATCTGGCGTGTCGGAGCACTTGGAAAGTTTTTTGAAATTTTTTTATGAGGACCTCCGTAATGAGTTGGGGAAGTATTAGGTATAGTCGCACCATTTTTAATGCATATTGTTGCATTTATGAACCAATTTTTAGGAATTATGCGTTTTTCAAGGTTTTCGTGTGTATTAACCCATGGATATGGCGAGTAAGAGCACTTGGAAATTTTTTCTAAAAAAACATTATGAGGACCTCCGTAATGAATTGAGGAAGCATTAGGCACAGTTACACTAATTTTTAAGGCATATTTTCGCATTTATGAGCTAACTTTTAGGAATTACACGATTTTCAAAGTTTCGTGTGTATTTGCCCATGGATCTGGTGTGTCGAAGCACCCAAAATTTTTTTAGAGAAAATTTTATGAGGACCTCCGTAATGAGTTGGCGAAGCATTAGGTACAGTCGAACCTTTTTTAAGACATTTTCGCATTTATGAGCCAACTTTTTGGATTTACACGATTTTCAAGGTTTTTACTTGTATTAGCCCATGGATCTGGCGCGTCGTTGCACCCGGAAATATTTTCTGAAAAAACTTTATGAGGACTTTCGTAATGAGTTGGGGAAGAATTAGGCACAGTCGCACCATTTTAAGGCATATTTTCGCATTTATGAGCCAACTTCTAGAAATTACACGATTTTCAAAGTTTGTCGTGTGTATTAGCCCATGAATTTGGCGCTTCTGAGCACTTGAAATATTTTTCTGAATAAACTTTATAAGGATCTACGTAATGAGTTGGTGAAGTATTAGGTACAGTCGCACCATTTTAAGGCATATTTTCGCATTTATAAGCCAACATTTAGGAATTACGCGATTTTCAAGGTTTTTGTACATTAGTATATGGATCTGACGCGTCGAAGCACCTGGAATTTTTTTCTAAAGAACTTTATGAGGACCTCCGTAATGAGTTGGAAAAACATTAGGTATAGTCGCACAATTTTTTAAGACATATTTTCGCATTTATCAGCCAACTTTTAAGAATAACTCAATTTTCAAGGTTTTTCTTTTGTATTAGCTCATTGATCTGGCGCGTCTGAGCATTAAGAAATTTTTTCTGAATAAGCTTTATGAGGACCTCCGTTATGAGTTTGGGAAGCATTAGGTACAGTTGCACCATTTTTAAGGCATATTCTTGCATTTATGAGCTAACTTTTAGAAATTATGCAATTTTTAAGGTTTTTCGTGTGTACTAGCCAATAGATCTAGCACGTCAGAGCACCTAGAAATGTTTTTCTAATAAAACTTTATGTGGACCTCCATAATGAGTTGGGGAAGCTTTAGGTACAGTCGCACAAATTTTTTAAGGCATTTTTTCGCATTTATGAGCGAACTTTTAAGAATTACACGATTTTAAAGGTTTTTCATGTGTATTAGCCAATGGATCTGGCATGTCGGAGCACCTAGAAATTATTTTTTTTAAAACTTTATGAGGACCTCCGTAATGAGTTGGGGAAGCATTAGGTACAATCGCACAATATTTTAAGGCATATTTTAGCATTTATGAGCCAACTTTTAGGAATTATACGATTTTAAAGGTTTTTCCTATTTATTAACCCGTGGATATGGCGTGTAGGATCACCCGAAAATCTTTTGTAAAATTTTTTTAAGAAGACCTCCGTAATATGTTGGGGAAGCATTTGGTACAGTCGCAACATTTTAAGGCATGTTTACGCATTTATGAGTCAACTTTTAGGAATTACGAGATTTTCAAGGCTTATCTTGTGTGTATTAGCCCATAGATCTGGCGCATCGGAGCAACCGGATTTTTTTTTTGAAAAACTTTATGAGGATCTCCGTAATGAGATGGAGAAGCATTAGGTACTGTCACACCATTTGTTATCACATATTTTCACATTTTTTAGCAAACTTTTAGGAATTGCGCGATTTTTGAGGTTTTTCGTCTGCATTAGCCCATGGAAATGGCGCATCGGAGCACCTGGAAATATCTTCTGAAAAAAGTTTATAAGGACTTTTGTAATAAGTTGGGGAATCATTAGGTACAGTTGCAACATTTTTAAGGCATATTTTAGCATTTATTAGCCAACTTTTAAGAATTAAGTGATTTTCAAGGTTTTTCGTGTGTATTATCCCATGGATTTGGAGTGTCGGCGCACTCAAAAAAAAATTCTGAAAAAACTTTATGAGGACCTCCTTAATGAGTTGGGGAAGCATTAGGTACAGTCTCACCATTTTTAAGGCATATTTTTGCATTTATGAGCCAACTTTTAGAAATTCTGCCATTTTCAAGGTTTTTTTTGTGTGTATTAGTCCATGGATTTGGCGCGTCGGAGCACTCAAAATTTTTTTCTAAAATAACTTTATCAGGACCGCTGCAATGAGTTGGGAAAGCATTAGGTATAGTCGCACCATTTTTTAATGGCATATTTTCGCATTTATGAGCCACCTTTTAGAAATTACGCGATTTTCAAGGTTTTCGTGTGTATTTAAGCCCATAGATTTGGCACGTCGGACTACCCAGAAATATTTTCTGAAAAAACTTTATGAGGACCTCTGTATTGAGTTGGGGAGGCATTAGGTACAGTCGCACTATTTTTGAAGGCATATTTTCGCATTTGTTAGCTAACTTTTAGGAATTATACGATTTTCAAAGTTTTTTCGTGTGTTAATGCCCATGGATCAGGTGTATCAGAGCTCCTGGAAATTTTTTCTAAAAAACTTCATGAGAACCTCCGTAATGAGTTGGGGAAGCATTAGGTACATTCACACAATTTTTTAAGGCATATTTTCTCATTTATGAGCCACCTTTTAGGAATTACGCGATTTTCAAGTTTTTTCGTGTGTATGCTAATGGATCTGGAGCGTCGGAGCACCCCTAAATATTTTCAGAAAAAACTTTATCAGGACCTCCGTAATGAGTTGGGTAAGCATTAGGTACAGTTGCACCATTTTTAGGGTATATTTTTATATTTATAAGCCAACTTTTAGGAATTACATGATTTTCAAGATTTTCGTGTGTATTAGACCATGGATCTGGCGCATCGGTGCACTTGGAAATTTTTTTCGATAAAACTTTATGAGGACCTCCGTAGTGAGTTGGGGAAGTATTAGGTACAGTCGCACCATTTTTTAAGGCATATTTTTCACATTTATAAGCCAACTTTTAGGAATTACGTGATTTTCAAGGTTTTCGTGCATATTAAATGCACATGGATCTAGTGCGTCGGAGCACTCAGAAATGTTTTCTGAAAAAACTTTATGAGGACCTCCGTAATGAGTTGGGGAAGCATTAGGTACAGTCGCACCATTTTTTTAAGACATATTTTCGCATTTATGAGCACACTTTTAGGAATTATGTGATTTTCAAGGTTTTTCGTGTGTATTAGCCCATGGATCTGGCGCGTCGGAGTACTTAAAAAAATGTTCTTTGAAAAAATTTATGAGGACTTCCGTAATGAGTTGGGGAAGCATTAGGCATAGTCGCACCATTTTTAAGGCATATTTTTGCATTTAAGAGCCAACTTTTAAGATTTATGCGATTTTCAAAGTTTTTTGTAAGTATTAACCCATGGATCTGGCGCGTCCAAGCACTTAGAAATTATTTCTGAAAAAACTTTATAAGGACCTCCGTAATGAGTTGGGGAAGCATTAGGTTCAGTCGCACCAATTTTTAAGGCATATGTTCGCATTTATAAGTCAACTTTTAGGAATTACGCGATTTTCAAGGGTTTCATGTGTATTAGCTCCATGGATCTGGCGCGTCGGAGTGCTTGGAAATGTTCTCTGAAAAAACTTTATGAGGACCTTTGTAATGAGTTGGGGAAGCATTAGGTATAGTCGCACCATTTTTTGAAGGCATATTTTCGCATTTATGAGCCAACTTTTGGAAATTATGCGATTTTCAAGGTTTTTCATATGTATTAGCCCATGAATTTGGCGCGTCGGAGCACCTATAATATTTTGTGAGAAAAGCTTATGAGGATCTCTGTAATGAGTTGGGGAAGCATTAGCTAGAGTCGCACCATTTTTTATGAAATATTTTCGCATTTATGAGCCAACTTTTAGGAATTACGCAATTTTCAAGGTTTTTCGTGTGTATTATCCCATTGATCTGACGCGTCGGAGAACCTGAAATTTCTTTTTGAAAAAACATTATGTGGACCTCCGTGATGAGTTATGGAAGCTTTAGGTACAATCACACCATTTTTTAAGGCATATTTTTTCATTTCTGAGCCAACTTTTAGGAATTACATGATTTTCAAGGTTTTTCGTATGTGATAGCCCATGGATATGGCGTGTCGGAGCACTTTGAAATGTTCTCTGAAAAAACTTTATGAGAACTTCCGTAATGAGTTGGGGAAGCATTAGGCATAGTCAAACCATTTTTTGAAGGCATATTTTTGCATTTATGAGCCAACTTCTGGTAATTACATAATTTTCAAGGTTTTTCGTGTGTATTAGCCCATGAATCTGGTGCTCGGAGCACTCGGAAATGTTTTTTGAAAAAAATTTATGAGAACTTTCATAATGAGTTGGGGAAGCATTAGATATAGTCGCCCCATTTTTTCAAGGCATATTTTTGAATTAATGAGCCAAATTTTAGGAATTACGTGATTTTCAAGGTTTTTCGCGTGTTAATTAGCCCATGGATCTGGCGCGTCGGAGCACCAGAATATTTTTTCTGAAAATACTTTATGAGGACCTCTGTAATGAGTTGGAGAAGCATTAAGAATAGTCACACCAATTTTTTATGGCATATCTTCGCATTTATGAGCCAAATTTTAAAAATTACGCGATTTTCAAGGTTTTTCATGTGTACTAGCCCATGGATCTGGCGCGTCGGAGCACCCAATTTTTTTTTCTAAAACTCTTTATGAGGACCTATGTAATGAGTTGTGGAAGCATTAGGTACAATCACACCATTTTTTAAGGCTTATTTTCCCTTTTATGAACCAACTTTTAGGAATTATGTGATTTTCAAGGTTTTTCTGAAAATTTTATGAGGACCTCCGTAATGAGTTGGGGAATCATTAGATATTGTTGCACCATTTTTAAGGTATATTTTTGCATTTACGAGCCAACTTTTAGGAATTACACAATTTTCAAGGTTTTTCGTGTGTATGCCCATGGTTCCGGCGCATCGGAGCACCTGAAATTTTTTTCTGTAAAAACTTTATGAGGACCTCTGTAATGAGTTGGGGAAGCATTAGGTACAGTCGCACCATTTTTAAGGCATATTTTCGCATTTATGATTCAACTTTTAGGAATTATGCAATTTTCAAGGTTTTTCGTATATATTGTCCCATGGATATGGCGCGTCGGAGCACCCGGAAATTTTTTCTGAAAAAACTTTATGAGGACCTTCATAATGAGTTGGGGAAGCATTAAGTACAGTCGCACCATTTTTTAAGGCATATTTTTTTCGTATTTATGAGCCAAGTTTAGGAATTACGCAATTTTCAAGGTTTTCGTGTGTTTTAGCATATGGATCTGGCGCGTCGGAGCACCCGTATTTTTTTTTTCTTAAAAAACATTAGTAGGACCTCCGTAAACAAAACTCTTAAAGGACTACATTGTGGATGTTCTTGTTATTGTTATGAGAAAAGGGGTCTTCAATTTATAGAGTTCCAAACTTTTATTGCAAGGGAGGAATAACCCAAATATGGAAGAAAATTATACTTTTTCTTTTTGGAAAAGTTAAAAAATTTGTGGTAATACTTTGACTTTCCTTCAAGAGAAAAGTAAAATTCAAATATGGTAAGAAAATCAGGGCAAAACCCTAATACCATCTGAGGAGCACATGAGAGCACTTTATAGAATCTTGAGATATCTTAAAGGTGCCCCTGGAAAAGGTTTATTGTACTCAAAGAATGAAGCTGCCACCCTTGAAGGTTACACCGATGCTGATTGGGTAGGAGATAAATCAACCAGAAAATCCACTTCAGGATATTTCATGTTTGTGGAAGGAAATCTTGTCACCTGGAGAAGCAAGAAACAAAAGCTTGTTGGCTTGGTCAAGTGCGGAAGCAGAGTTTCAAGGTATGGCACATGGCTTATGCGAACTGTTATGGATTAAAGGAGTGCTACAGGATCTTGGAATTGAATGTTCAAGGCCTATAGGTTTATTTTGTGATGACAAAGCTGCTATCCAAATAGCTCAAAACCCAGTACAACATGATCACGCTAAACATGTTGAAATTGACCGTCATTTTATCAGAGAGAAGTTGGACCAAAAGATTATTCAGTTTCCATTTGTCAAGTCAAAAAGACAACTTGCAGACATTCTTACAAAGGCGGTCTCAGAGAGGATCTTTCATGAGAGATATCTATACACCAACTTGAGGGGGAGTGTTAGCATGGTTGTAGGAGTATCAACATGATTATAGTAATTGTTGGGATTCATAATAAGGGAATATCTCTTGTTACCTTGTATATATATTTGTTTCCTAAAATAGGTAGAAGTTCTACACTTACTTGCAAAGCGATCATGGATGATTTCATAGATCTTTTATACCACCATAGCTTCTTATTGTGAGAAAATCTTGTCTCGATCTTTTGTGCCAGTTACTGCTTGTAGTCTGTGCTTGGGATCCAGTTATTTGTTGGGATATGTGCTGTGTATAAGAATGAAATTGAGATGGATTTGGTTGCTTTTGTAAGTTATGTTTAACAACCATGGGGCAGTGTACCATTTGTTTCAGAACTTGTGAATCCCGTCTGGCTAAAAATTCTAGGTTGAAATGCAGCACTGATCTCTCTTAGATCCTCTTTTGTCATGTCTTATAAAACAGAAGTATCCTTTCCCAGTGCGAGCTGTCTTGGTTCGTCTCCACTAACTCTTGCCTGAAAGACAACATGGCCTATTTTGGCTTCATCAACGCGCACTTGATCATACCCAACCTGAATGTTGTTTTCGTACTGATTAACATTTAGCATACTAATCATTGATGCCACCAGTGATTAAGAGACAAACAGTGGAAGAATCGGGGGGACAAGAGGCATATTTCATTCTTATGAAGTCAATTTCACCAAAGAAATTCAAGAATATGTGTGTAGACACCAAATAGAAGGCTAATAATGCAGTGGAAGAAGTAAGGGAGAGTAAATCTTGTGCTAATAAGAAAATCCAAGATACAAAAGAGTCCTTACAGAAAATGCAAGATACAAAAGAGTCCTTACAGAGATAAAAGCTACAACAAAAGGAACATGTCTATTAATCTAAGCTGATTCCACTAATCCTGTAGGCTAATCAATAATTTGAGATCCATAAATTGGTATACATACTTAGCAATGTGTACCTCATATATAACTAGTAAACTAAACAAAATCAGACATTTGATTGTTGCAACAACCGGCGCCTACCACTTCCAGTGCCATCTGTCTTGGATCGTCTCTCTTTGGTCTGCTATCAAAGATAACCTGGCCTATTTTTGGCTTCATCAACTCGCACTTGAACATATCCAACCTGCAATCCTGATTAACATTTCGCATACTTAGACTTCTTGCAATGGCATTCAGTGTCTGGTTCTATGTTGTAACTGAATGTCCCTCTTGTTCTCTTTTCTTCAGCCGGTCATGTTTTGTCATGTTGATTAATAAGCACTTTAAAGGTGTTACCTTAAATTTGCAGGGCTGAATCTATTGGAAGACCAAGACATCTCCTTCAACAAGGTTGTGAGCAATGGATGAGACCATTCGTATACAGGGTATATTGGTCACTGGAATGATGTAGCAGTCGGTCTGATATCGACATAACCAACTGTGATACTCGAGAGATCCAGCAGCTCGAGCAAACGCAACAAGTCTACCATCAGAAACAAAACACTCGCGAAGGCACATGCTTTTATTATTTGTGCAGCCCTTTTCCACTGCTTCAAGACTCAGATCGGTGACTCCGCATGAAGTGACTGTCAAAGAAGCCAGAGATTGCAGACCCTGAGCAGTACCCATAACCCAAAACCTCCTCTGACTTACATGAACGAGTGAACACAGATTAAGATCGGTAATCGCCTTGCCATAGTGACCAATGATAGCAAGGGAGAAATCCGTAATGTTTAAAGAATGAAGTTTCACTTTCTTCAACATTGTATTACCGGACGACAGAAGGCTAACAACTGCCTGATCACCTACAAGAGGGCAGTCTTTAATAGTAAGATACTCTAATTTGGTACAACATCTTCCAATAGCTTGCAGGCCCTCATTTCCAATATTTCGACAAGATTCGATAGTCAAAGAAGTCAAACTTGGGAAATTCTCTCCTATTGCAACCAGACCTGACATTTACCTAAATCTAGCTTTTCTAATGAATGACATCCCCTTGCAATCTCCATAAGACCTTCATCTCCGACATCCTGAACATCCCACAATGAAAGAACCCTAAGAGA
The DNA here is from genome assembly GCA_018342035.1 of Solanum appendiculatum. Classification (NCBI taxonomy): domain Eukaryota; kingdom Viridiplantae; phylum Streptophyta; class Magnoliopsida; order Solanales; family Solanaceae; genus Solanum; species Solanum appendiculatum. The sequence continues at coordinate 140 of JAGDQO010001562.1, read as the reverse complement.
CAGACAACCGTGGGCAATTGCTGATAGACCAATATTAGTAATACCACGAACGATGTTGCACCCCCTTACTGAGAGCTTTCCAAGACCCCCCCACAGCTGGATGTTCCAACTGCCATTGCAGCAAGTCTAACATCTGTAGC
>JAGDQO010001561.1:0-19781 GCA_018342035.1 Solanum appendiculatum | reverse complement strand
GTTTAAGATTTTCATTTTGACTAGCTTATTACATTAGTGGTAGTGGAGGAAAATAGTAAACAATGGTTGAAAACTTAGTTTGATAAAGAATACACCACATCAAAGTTTAAATTTTGAGTAAATGTGAAGTTGGATAAAAATGGAATGGTGCCAAACATTTGGAACATCCCAAAATGGTTAGTGTCATTTAAATTGAAATATAGGGAGTGAATTATGTTTCGTGTGGTGGACATAGCGAGTTTACTTGCCTCGTAGTTTTCCTGCTGTTGCAACTAAACTATAACGGTACTCCTTCGGTTACATCTTTTTTGTTCACTCCTGTATTAGAAACACTGCTGATAAAATCATATCGATGTCCTGAACAAAAATTGGAAAATGACTTGATGGCTAATTTAGTCGTCCCACACCTCTATTGGTAATTTATTGACCATTGGTTAAAACTAGATTTTTGTTTTGGCTAAATTTGACGAGCACAAAAGAGACGACCCTATATTAATTGCCAATTGATCATATAACCTCAGACACTAAGATGGGTAGATCTCTAATCTGTTTTATAATTTTCAATAATCTGAAAAACGTGTATACCTCTTCTGCGCAGATCTCATCTCGTGTCAAAGCTCATTTTCCTGGACCAGTTTTGTGAGATCTCCCCTTACCTACCAAGAAGCACGCTGGATGCGTATGTTCCTTACTCCATTATCCGCTCAATCTACAGCCAATACTATGGAAGTTCATCTCCTGCGCCACTGGCACTACTTAGTGATTCACCCCGTCATTCACCGGCTGTATCTCTGGCACATTCATCCCCTGCAATGAGGCAGAATCGAAGTGATTCCACTCCTCAGTCAAATTCTAATGATTCAGGTTTTTTCAAGCCATCCTCAAGCCATGCCCAGGATCAACTATATGATACAGAAAGTGGAAGCATTGAAAGTAGGCCTCGAAATGTTAGGCGTTCTGGACCATTGGAATACAGTGCAACTCGAAAATTAAAACACGTGGACAGCTCAACATCAGCAAGCACAGGTCCCAGTCCATTGCCAAGGTTTGCAGTGTCTAGGTCTGGTCCTATATCTTACAAGTGACAAAATATTGAACTTTTGAAATATGTAAATTTCTTTCTTCCGTTCTATTATTAGTCAGTAGTGGACTGTCTACGATGTTCATACAAATTTTGGTGTATCTATACATAATATTCCTCTATTTATTCCTCGACGGTTGGCTCTAACATGAGATAAATCATCAGACTGTGAGAAGCTAATTCTGAAATATCTCAATTGGCATTTGTTGTGTAATGAACTTGGGAGAGGCATCACTGCATAATGTAATTCCAGTCCTCCCATGTAGCATCCTTGAGTTCTATGTTTCACTCGTTGCACGTGTCTTTGCCTTGGCACAATCACCTTCCTTGACTATTACGATAACAATATACTCAGTGAAATTCCACAAGCGAGGTCTATGTTTCTCGACTATTATCTCTCTATAACTGGAAATGAAGAAACTGAAGATAACAAGAAGTGTGGTGATTCTTAATCCTTTTGAAGAAGTGCAATATGTCAGTTGAACCTTTACTTGAAGTTTTGCATACCATGAAAGAAAAACAAGGGCATTTTTTTCCCAGAACAGAGGGAAAGAACGAGAACCGAAAAAAGAAGAGAAGAATCCCCCTCAGATAAAGCGAGACAACAATTATGCAATATTGCTTTGGGATACTGGGATTTGTATAGCAATTTATAAAGCCATAAATCATTATCTTCTTTTGCATTATCAACCAAGTTAATGTACGAACTCCAAAGTTTAGGTACTGAACACCTCAAACATTGGCAAATCTTGTATACATTTACATTAAATACATATAATCAATATTGGAGGACGATCCATTATCATGCATCTCCCGTTTAGAGTGATTTAGCAGGATCTTATCGAAGATGGTGCCTGCGAAGGGTAAACTCAATAGAATGATACAGCTATAATAGGAGATACAGAAAAAAGTAGCATGACTGGAGGAAAATGGGAGGAACCTCAAAGTTTCTTTTGTTCCTCGACGAATTTTGCAACGAATAGTTGGAAGGCCAAGTTGTTGATGAGCTTCATAGCGATGACAACCAGAAAACCCTGGATATAACAAGAGACATTATTTAAATTCTTATTAGTTATCAAAAATCAAGTACGGGTTGAAATAGATCACAATGAATAGACTAGCTTAGGCAAGAAATCGAAATGAAGGCATACCGTAATAAACCCCATCCACCTCAAGCACATCAATCTGCATGAGAGAAAGAACTGTCTGTGAGTCTAATATAATATTAACACCAGATAAATTGACAAGAACTAAGGCAAAACTTCTATCAGTAATTACTTTAACCAAGCATATAAGAGAAGGAATTGAAGTGTCAAAATTAACCTTTCCCCATAATTAACCAAATAAAGGGCAGCACTTCAGAGATGTCAAGGCTGTAGAGCGCTGTTAGAAAGGAGTGACGGAAACTTGGTTCAGGCGGGGGCATAAAGGTTATCTGGTTGTCATTTTGTGAAGTAGTTCACTAGAAAGAATGCAAATAGTTGAGTTTGTAAAACTTAACAGTCAAACTGCATTATCAGGCAACAAATTTTTCCAAGTAATAGGTGACGAAGTGTTCGATTGTGTCTTTAGCTTTTATAACTAGGTCTAAGAGGAAGAGAGAATTAGCAACTGCCTAAGATGTATTCTTCCTAAGACTAATTTTCAGTTTCGACATCAAAATAACATTACAGTTCCCCTATTTCAAGTTTTTGTTATTTGTTATGCAGCAGATTTATAAGCGAAATAGAAGGCCTCAAACATTTCTTTGTTATTAAGTTTAATATTTTTTATCAACCACCTACAGGCTATTCCTGCTTGATGTTAGTTATGCCACAAGGTTCCTATTTGATTCAGAAAATCAATACTCCCTTTGTTTTAATTTGTACATCTTGCTTTCCTTTTAGTCTGCTTCAAAAAGAACATCATTTTCTATATCTAGTCACTTTATAATTTCAACATCCCATATGACATGTTTAAGACGACAAGCTTCAAAGGGCATTTTCGTACATTACACATCTTTAGTTTAACGCCGCATGATTCAAAAGTTTCTCTTATTTTCTTAAACTCCGTGACTAGTCAAACTAAGACACATAAAATGGAATGGATGGAGTAGTACAACAAAACATGTAAGAATAATATTAATCTGCAACTTATATATGAAGGCAAAATAGCATCAAATCATGTGAAAAGTAAATGACAGGATGATTTGGTAGTTACAGGTACTTGAAGCCCGATTTCCTTGATACTATCCATCAGTTCCTTCACTTTTTGCTGGTCATTAGATCTGGTACGCATGAGTGGCCTTCGTATTTTATCAAGGGGAAGTTCAAGAATTACTGGCCCGGCAGATTGAGGCACACCAGGAGTAGCCCCTGAAACCATATTATGAATAATTTAGAAGCATTAACCTTTAACAAGAAAGTTAAAAGCATTAAGTACTCGAAATTAACTCGCAACAAGTTAGCATGACTAATTCAAACATGAGAACTGGTAGGTATTGGAGTAAAAACTTCGCAATGGAAAGAAAACTATGAAAATCCAACTTAGGATGCTAATTACGTGCACTGAAAAGTTATTATGTATTGAAAAGGAAAGGAAAAAGGGTTTATGAACTACATATTCCAGTAATTATGCTTTTAGTCTTTATTTTACGATAACCATGCTGTTTGGGCCAGCTTGCGGGCACCTCAACTAATTCCACGGGATACCTGCCACCTTCTACCAGCAACCAGCAGATACCAAGTGACTCTGTCCACCAAGTATCTATGTTTTTAGCTTTTGTTTCTGATTTATAGATGGGTTGGCTGAGAGAAACTAGGATTGATCTCCATCCTTTACGGTTTTCGCCTCGATAAGAGAACTATTTTCCTCTGTATGTTGTACAATGCATACAATAACAACCCAGTAAAGTCCCAAAAGCAGGGTTTGCATAGAGATCAAAACTTCTATTCCATTATTTGTCTCATCTTTTGTTTACCCTTGCAACAATAACCAATTATGAGCAAAACCCAGAAATGCTTCTGCAAAGCTAATATCAACTCAAGGAATACGACCAATAACTATGGAACCAATTCATTCAATCCAAACAAACTTGGTTGAAAGGGGTTCACAAACTACCTAAAGCACACACCTTTAGCACAAATTTGGATTTATCTAGATTATGGTGTCGCAGAAAAGTTATATATACTAAAATTACTTGATTTGAGAAGAAACCCACAATTTCTTTTTATTTTCTGAACTCTACCAGAAAGAACAGATAAATCTTTTTAATATAGTAAAATTTTTTAGCAGAAATTCTGAATAACCATGGGAGTAATATTTTAGACTGAAAGATGCATAAAGGAAGGCACATGAATACCATTAGAGGAGGATGAGGAGACAGTGAAGCTCCTTAAACGCAGGTTATTTGGAAGTTGCAGAACAAAATTCGCCATTTACTCTTTTGTAACTTCTTGAATCTTACTGAATTTGATGATATATGAAAATAAAGGGACCTTGTGTTTGAATAAGAAAAACTATCCGGTCCTTGTGGAATTCAGTAATTGCTTAGAGACCCTTAGATTTTCTCTCTTTTCCTCCATTAGACTAATAAATTGCAGCATTTTCGTTTTCCCTCACTCCCATGGCTGCTATGAGCTCTCTCACACTTTTGCGGTACAGTCCCCCCACCCCCACCCACCCCACCACCCCACTTCCTCCTTCTTGCTTTTCTACTTATTGAAAGATGTGATTTTTCCATATTTGCAGAGGCCCTTCCATAGTGAAAGCTTTGGGTTTCATAAAGGCATCAAATTATATACCAAGAATCGTACCCGCCTCGCGTCATCCCCTTCATTCTCACAGGTATGTAAACAGACACTGGTGATATGTTGTTCTTGGTGTGTGAGCTATGCTTGTACATCTGTACCATTGACTTTGTCCTTTCTGTGGAGGAATCTATCATTTTTTACTTGCTTCTGCAAAGTAGGGTTCTTGCAGTCTCTCGTTGATTTCTTTATTATTCCCTTATGTGATGATAATGGACTGGGTAAGGAGGTTAAGGAATTATATATTTTGTTTCAATTTTTGACTTGTAAATTATATTAGTGATAGTTGAAGAATCTAGTTAAGTCATAGTTGAGAATTGATTTGATAGACAAAACGACACAATTTTGAATAATTTGATGAATTTTGAGTACATGCCAGTTGTAGAGGTTATATAGAAATGTAATGGTGTTAAAACATTATGGAGTCTCCTAAAACGAAAAAGGGTGTCACAAAAATTGGGACGGAGGCATGGAGCACGGCTGATGTGTTAATCCTAGCAAGTGATTTCATACATTTATTTTGTTATCTGAACGCAAGTTCTTGTGATGGTTGTTTGAGATTGTACAGTGTGGGGGAGCTATTGAACTCCTTGAATATGTCATCTCCGATTATTGTTCCTGGTAGTCCGGTCTTTGCTGTTTTCATTTCTAAGTGGAATGCTTTTTCTGGTTTGCTTCTCTTTTACTACATTACACGCATAATAAATGATTGTAGTCAACTAGTTGTATCTGAATGCACAGTCCCGTCATGGTTGGCTTATTCTCTTATTTTAAAGCTGTAACTGAGGCAGTTATGATAAGCGGTTTCTATGTTTGATCAAAACAAATGTGAATCAGGATCTTACTTATAGAAATATCTGTAACTTAGGATCCTCTTTTTCTGCTCCCAGGGTTCCTCTTCGAATTTCTTATTGAGATTTTTTTTCTTTTTGTAAAGACAGGTCTTATGTAGCTGCTGCACATGATGAGGAAGCAGCTGCCAGGGCAGCTGCTGTAAATGCTGATACTGGAGCTCCAACCATGTACTGTTTTCCTGTGGATAGAACGTTTTGTAGTTCTATTACTTGATTAAGTTTAGATTGTCAGAACTTCAAACTAATTAATGGTGTTTGTATCAGTTATGCATTCTCTTTCTGATTGATTATAGAATATAAGTGTTACTTATGCTTATGGGAAATAGGAGACCTTTAATTTATTGACTACTGGAGGTAATTATTGAAGAAGAATCACACTATAGAGTTGCCTTTTTAACTAAAACATTGAAGTCATTGGCACAAAAAATTAAAAATTCAATACCATTATTTTGAACTCTGCATCTTTTGGTTGCATTGTGTTATTCTTTTGCAATAGTTATCCTTTGACTTGCATTTCTTAGTTCAGAAACCTCCCCGGTGTATATCTCCTCAAGAACTGGAGTTTAGATTTTGGAATTAGATGCATTGGTACATAGGTTTTTTTTATGGCACCTTGCAGTCAGCAAAAGTGAAAAGGTTGATTGCTACAACATCTGCTATTTCTTTCCCTTGATTACTTAATAATAGATGATAACTAAAAATGCATCTGTAAGAACAGATATGTCCACTTTTGAGAATGATATGACCTACATAGTAATATGATATCCTGACTTTTGAAATAATTACGTCAACTCTCATTAAATGTCATCATTCAGTTTTTGGGCAAGATGTTACCTCATATTTGGGCTCCAACGTTCCCTCTAATACATATTTTATAGCATTAACTTCGACCTTACAGTGAAAAAGGAAAGATTTTAAGTATGGACATTTGAATTGTTACAAGGCAACAAGTGTTTGTTGCGGCAGTAGTTTGCTTAGATGTTCCATGATTACCTTCCCTGAGAAAGAACGTTTAAACTGATCTTGGTTAATTTGTGGAGCTGCTTAAGTTTTTGTTTCATACTAGTAAATTTGACGTGAACATCCACAGTTTGACTTGCATACTTTCTGTCTGACATGGTGACTGAACGATCATCTAGGCTCACTGCATTCTGATCAGTTTGTTTTGTGCATTCAGATTTGATAAAATCATTGCAAAGGAAATACCTGCTTCTGTGGTATATGAGGATCAAAAGGTTCTTGCTTTTCGTGATATCAATCCTCAAGCTCCTGTTCATGTTCTAATCATCCCGAAGTCGAGGGATGGATTAACAGAGCTTGGAAAGGTGGGTCTTTTTCCCTTTTATCTATTTTCTGATATTATTATCAATGTGGTATGCATTCTATGCCTATTTTCAAGGAATGCGTATCTTGACTTTTGGTGTAGCACAAATCACAAGTCATACCAAAATTCGGGGTGCGAGAGTCCTTATCTAAATTGTTTGTCCCGAAGTGGAAATAGACGACCATAATATCTCCACAAGTTGATATCCCTTTGGTACTGGCTTTTTGCCCTATACTTGAGATCTGTAGAATCTGTTGGTTAAGGCAAACACATATTTGGTTGTAAAAGGTGACCAAACACATCTTGCATTGTTTTTTGCATGATTTTACAAAGTTATAGCACTTTTGTATGAAAGTGCTTGTAGTTGACAGTGATGATTACAGAATAAAAAATAGAAGTATTTAAGGAAAGAGTAGAATCTAGGGGCCATGAACAGTTATGTAGATTAACAACTTAGAAGTTGTCCCTCGAAAAAGTCAATTTTGCTGTGTTGTGCCTTCTATTTCTTAATTTTTGTTCATTTCCGTGCCAATTTCTCTGGTAATTGATGTCTTGCAACTGGTTCCGTTCCAATCTATGAAGGCTGAACAAAGACATGAAGATATATTGGGCCACCTCCTTTATGCTGCCAAGATAGTAGCGGAGAAAGAAGGCATTGTAGATGGTTTTCGAGTTGTCATTAATAGTGGTGCCACTGCATGTAAGTATATCTCCCTTCTAATATTCCCCCACTCTCCTCCAAAAATGTGAACCTAATTGCTAACATGGGAACTTTGTATGTACAATGAATACAATGCTATTTACATCTAAAGTTTTCTGTGTATCTTTTAAGAGTTTAAAAACAGTTTGACAGTACTTAGTGAAATAACAAAAGTATTTTTTTTTCCTCTCCTCCTTGCATAGGTCAATCTGTATACCATCTTCACTTGCATGTACTTGGCGGAAGACAACTGAAATGGCCCCCGGGTTAGAATCAAACTTGGTTGGGAGCAAGTTCTCCATTTCTCTGCATTGATGTAACATGACATGTGAACCGATGTTCAACATCTGTGGCATGCAATAAGTACTATTGTTAGATGTCATTCAAGTATATTTGGTGAATGACTCCAGATACTTTTCTTCATTGCAATAACCGACTAACCGTGTATGTTCTTGATCAACTTTTTATCTGCATTTGCGTGAATTCTGTGAAGTACTTCAACTGTTTCCTTCTCAAGAATGCCCTTAATTGCTTCCGTTGGTATTTATCTATATAGGTACTATGCTGAATACAGAACACCTATTCTGCGTGATTTATTAGTCTAAAGCTCTTTCTTGGTGTAGCTAGCCATTTGGTTTCTCCCAGTTGACTACATCCTTCAAAATATGCATCAAACACTGAATTCCCCCAACAACGAAAAGCATTAGGTGATTTTCTCATTTGTCTTGGTTTTGGTCGACAGAGTTGCCCTGACAGCTTAAACAGAGTTATTCGGTACTTGTGTTGTTAGGGGTAGCAAGTGCATAAGTTGGTTCAGATAAAAAAACATGCTGAATTCCGAAAATTGAATACCATTGTGAGATTAATGTCAGATTTAGCCAATTTGCAGCAGGCATTGTTGAAAGATCATATGAATAAAAATATATTCAGGCCAAGACGTTGATATCTCTCTCTTCAAGGAGATTCAAATTCACCGTGATATAATCTACACTGATTCAACAGTATAACTTGACTTGTCTCCGTAGGATATAACAGCCTAACGACATCGTATAACTCAAACAACTCTGAATTAGTCAAAGAATCCAAAACTCCACCAAAAGAACACCTGCTTTTAACATATAATTACTATCTTTTGTATAGTGAATAAGTTGGAGACATAGAAGTATTTTCTTTGTCTCAACTCTTTCTTTCACTACACTAATCTCAAACTATAAACTCCACTTTTCATCTTTTTCATTATTTCTGTATCACAACACTAAGAAGAAAACATCATTTACTTTCACAAATAAATGTCAAGAATATGGATAGTTGTTTCAGGAGTAATGGACAATTAGTAGGAGATAATAACATGTCATTATGATTGCATGAATTACAAAGAGAATTACGACACCACTTTGTCCCCTTTTGTGCCTACTAATTATCATGCACTTAATATTTTAATTTTTAATATTAAAATGCACAATAATACTAACACAACCTTATTCTGTTGGGAGCGTCACCCCCGAATGATCCCTGCAGTGTGCGATTCGGATTTAGTTGGAGCTCCAATGTGGGCTCCGAACACCGGGTGGAAAACCAAAAAAAAAAAAAAAACGTGATCCTATTAGGAGTTCAAAATTTCACTTTCTTATGGGTGAGTTCGGTAAAGGGTTCAGATTTTTCCTAATCCTAGTAGAAGTAGGGGCTTTTCATGAGTTCTTTGCATTTTGCACTCCAAATATGTGTGCTTTTGTAATTTATATCTTTATCTTATTGTTTTTTTTGTTTCCTTGAAAATTAATTTAAAAAATTATTTTTTAAATTTATTCATGAGGCAAAAGTAGGAAAAAATAAATAAAACTTATTTTTTAAATTATATATAGAACTCATATTTCAAATTTGAGCTAATTTACAATAGACTTTCTATTGAGTTTTAAAATTTGAAAAAAAAATTTCTTGACAAAATAAATTAAGACAACAAACCTGAAATTTAAGATAAATTTTACATTTAATTCGAATTTTCAACCTCAATATGAATTAATTTCAAAAGCGAAAAAATTAATTTAAAAAATTATATAACAAACATTAGCTAATGATAATTTCAAAAATAGATATATATTTTTTTGGCAATTAACCCAATTCTATTTGGTTTGTTATTCCTAATGCAACTATTATCCCAATTCTCTTTGGTTTAAACTTTGAAGTTATAAACAAACCCTATATATTAAATATTTTTTTTCCAATCTACAAAGCAAAATTACACATGGTCTTTCACCACCATAAATATTGGGGAACAATCCATGAATCCAAGACCCAAACTCCGATCACCACCACCGTCCTCCGTCGTCATCTCTCCGGTGTCGCCACCCAAATCCCTAATCAACAAAATGCCCAGAAAATTTACCAGACGAACTCTTACACTTGCCACTACTTTGTTCTCAATCTTAGCTTTATATGCTTTCTTCAACACATTCATCTTCTCAAACCCACCAAACAATGTCGCCAGTGTTAGTTTCAGCAGGAATTACAATACCCAGAATTTGAAATCTGTGAAAGTTTACATGTATGATCTGCCTAGGAAGTTTACGTATGGGGTTATTGAGAGCTATGCGTTGGCAAGAGGTGGAGAGAAGCAGAGTGATGATTCGTTGCTTAAGTATCCTGGGAATCAGCATTCTGCTGAGTGGTATTTGTTTTCTGACCTGAATCGGCCGAGTTTAGAACGGGTCGGGTCGGCTGTGACTCGGGTTATGGACCCGGAGGAAGCTGATCTTTTCTATGTGCCTTTCTTCTCGTCGTTGAGTCTTGTGGCGAATCCGATTAGATCCAATAATGCTGTTGTTGCACCTGTGGAGAGGCCGGCTTATAGCGATGAGGAAACGCAGGTAGGAAATCACTATTTGTTGGATTATTTTCTTCATGATTCATGTTTCTGGAATTGCGTTGTGTTGCTTTTTGAGTTAAAGTTTTCGTCTTTTTTGTCCTAGCTTGTTTCTATTAGTTCATACTTGTTAATTTAGTTACACTAGTTATAATTGGTGAATTGTGTTTTAAATGATCTATCACTTGTTATTCTAGAGGATTAACTTTATTAGCTCAACAATTTGTTGCTTAGATTTTCTTTTTGAGCTTCTAAACATGTGAAACATTGATTAATACACATTGGAGGGTAGAAATATTCGGTAGCTATGAGTTGGCCGGTAGAATTATGTGATACCTGTGATGGCTGGTACTCGATTATTAGTTGAGGTGCACATAAGTTGGGTTGGCCAACATTGTAATCAGAAAAAGAAAAAAGAAAATGAAAGAAAGAGGACGATGGTCGTCTCATGCTTGTTAGATCCAGAAGTGCATTTGTTTCTGTGTATACATTTGTGTTACGGAATTAAATTTCATAAAAGTGGCATATGATTGCATTATGCATGTTGCAGGAGTCTTTAATTGAATGGTTGGAGCAGCAGGAGTACTGGAAAAGGAACAATGGCTGGGATCACGTGTTCATATGCCAGGATCCTAATGCTTTATACAAGGTTGTGGATAAGGTGAAGAATGGAGTGCTGTTAGTTTCTGATTTTGGAAGGCTGGCTCGTAATCAGGCATCTCTTATTAAGGATGTCATCTTGCCCTACTCACATCGGATTAACACATACACTGGGGATATTGGCGTTGATAATCGGAATTCCTTGCTCTTCTTCATGGGCAATCGATACAGAAAGGAGGTAATTGATAGGAAAAGTTTCATAATTTGGTGTTTGATCATCTTGTTTCTGATATAGGATTCATTTTCACCGGTACTGTCTTATTTCTTCTGGATCTGCTGATTAGAAGAAAAGATGCATTTTTAATAGGTATAAGTGTATAACTGTTATCTATCCAGAGTAAAGTTCAGAAAGCAACTTTAAGGAACTAAGCTACCCTGCATTTTTCTAATAAGACATCCTTCATTTCCATATCCAGAATTGCTAAACATAGGAACAAATTCAGAATTTCATTCTTTCTTTTAATAAGAAATATTTGATAGTAAGGTGGTGTTGAGAGATATACCTTGGATGAACTTTTCCTTCTTTAAGCTTGTAAGGAATTGATAAAATCTAGGAGTGTGTCTACACCATTTACATATCTAAATGATGTAGATACACTCCTAGATTCTGCACCTATGGGTGTAACCTAGTGGTCATGAGGTGGGTGGAGAACCACGAGGTCTCGGGTTCAAATTCCAGTGGAGGCAGAGAACGCTAGGTGATTTCCTCCCATCTACCCAAGTCCTAAGCCTTGTTGGGCAGAATTACCCGGTACCCATGAATCTTCCCATACAACATAGATTGTAAGAATAGATGACTGTCGGTTTTGCTCCCGTTCCACATAAAGCATTTGCTGCGAGTAGAGTGGCATTTTTCATGTAAATTGTTCTTCGTTAAGCAAGACTCATAGGTGCTAACCAAGTGAAACATGCCAACAATCCTCATCTCATTAGCCATCTTTTGGGTTGAATTAGGCCCAAGGTCTATTTTCTTTACAAGATTAATTTTCTTCCCTTAAGATACCTCATTTGCAGAAAATGGTACCACTTAGTTTCTTCTGTTAAGATACTATGTTTGATGAATTGGTATCATTATACTTATCAGCAAAAATAGAAAAGACAAATGGCATCACTGCTATAGTTTTATTTGCATGTCATGTGTGTTTCCCTGCACTCAATGCACATCACAGTTTCATAGTTATTTACATAAAGCTTGTTTGCTAATGTCTCAGGGAGGAAAGATTCGTGATTTGCTTTTTCAATTGCTTGAGAAAGAAGAAGATGTCATCATAAAACATGGTGCACAATCTAGGGAGAGCCGTCGTGAGGCAAGAAAAGGGATGCACACTTCAAAATTTTGTCTGCATCCAGCTGGTGATACTCCATCAGCTTGCCGCCTTTTTGATGCTATTGTGAGCTTGTGTGTCCCTGTAATCATCAGTGATCACATTGAATTGCCATTTGAGGATGTTGTGGATTACAGGAAAATTGCAATTTTTGTAGACTCTAACACAGCTGTGAAGCCGGGATTCTTGGTTAAAAAGCTCAGGAAAGTGAGCATGGAGAGGGTTTTGGAATACCAACGGGAGCTGAAAAAGGTATTTACTAGTACATAATTCTTGTTCCTGCATCCTATTATAGGCAGAAAATAAATTTGCAAATTGGAGTTATACATACATTGCACACTTTGTACATAAATAAGCATGGGAGGTTCTTTTTCTGTTTTTCCCCCTCTTGTGTCTTTGATTGAGGAATGGTAAAATCTATAGATATACTGACTCACTCTAAGAGGGGTGTGTGTGTGTGTGTTCCCTTTTTCCTTTCTCAAAGAGTTACTATCTTGTTCAAAGATGTCTAATAGGAGCCTTGACAAATGTGTCAAGGTTTAGAAGGATCTGCTAGATTTTTGACAGTGAAAACAAAGAAACAAATGAGCAAGGATCGATGAATGTTTCTTATGTTCCATTGTCTAAAAGATATTCTCTACCTGTTGGATCACTGAAATATTTGATATTGTGATCTCTGCTTCTCGTCTCTTCTATGGAAACATCCTTAGAGTTAAGCTGAAGCTGTTCAATTTCATTTGAAGAAGAATGTGTATTACAAGAAATTATTTTTTCAGCTGCATCCTCTTATGTTTTTTCTAGAAGAAGTTCAGTTAACTCATATCTGCTGAATCACTCACCAAAAGAATATTGTTTCTTTGGAAATTTAGATGAGCTCTCTAGGTACTTGACTCATTTAATTGCTAGCAAATGCAGATGATCTCTTATCCAGCTAATTCTAGTGCTTTCGGCCAGCTATTTAGTCATGAAGTGGATAAAATATTAGTGGCTATAATAGCTAGTTGATGCCTGAATTTGTTCCTTGCATGTAAACCATATTATGGTCTGTTCACGATAGGTTACTGTGTTGCTTGTTCCTCAATGTTATCTTCCCTAAATTTACTTCAAGTGTTTCATGCTTTAGTTAATATGGACTCTTTAATATCTAATCAAAACATAAATAAACCCTATGATTTTGCATGTTTGGACCTTTATGTTTTCTAGAACGATGTGTTTAACAAATGTACTCTTGATTTGTGGTATCTTCAGGTGAAGCATTACTATGAATATGAGGACCCAAATGGAACAGTAAAAGAAATTTGGCGACAGGTCTCTTTGAAGATACCACTTGTTAGGTTAATGATCAATCGTGATAAACGTCTGGTAAAAAGAGAGTTAACTGAACCAGATTGCTCTTGTCTCTGTTCAAACCAGACAGGAATCTTGACGACATTATGATCCAGACTAGTGACATTTTCTCAGTCACCATCCACGTTGAGCATTTGTGGATCACCCTTAGAGTCCCCGACTCTCGGGGAAGAAGATGGTAGATCAAGAGGCTTGTACTGTTGTAACTTATATCTGGGATGGTATGGTTGCTATCTGCATTCATTGACTAATATCCCTGCTAACAGGTAGAAAATCCAGTTTACGCTAAAATAAGGATCGGCGTAGTACATTTTGATATATACATAGTTTTTACTTATTCATTTCACACTTCCTGGATGCATTTATTTTGAGAATTGCAGTGACTAGAAGCAATTCTTTATGTGTATTTATAATGTTGTACATCATGATATATGAAATCACAGCTATATGTAGGCTTTTGCCTCAAAATGTTTGATCTTTCATCTCTTCTTCTGCAATTTTCTTTTGCCAAAGTATACCTTTAATTTCAACATGAGTTCCACATTAAAAAATCCGGGTTAATAACACTTTTGATTCCTCAACTGTTAATAAATTTCATTTTATGTCCTTAGGGGCCGTTTGGTTACTGGATAAGGGCAAAGTTAATACATGAATAACTTGGTTATTCATGTATTAATTTTTATACCATGTTTGGTTTGTAAATAGAATAAAAGTTATCCTTGTGTTAGTTTTATACAATGTTTGGTTATATTTTTGTAATTCTACATAACTAATACTCACATAAATATCGAAAAAAGAAAAACCGAACCGAACCAAATTAATTCGGTTTTTCGGTGGTTTTTCGGTTCGGTTTTTCGGTGTCGGTTTTTCGGTTCGGTTTCGGTGTTTTTTTTTCAAAATTTCGGTTTTTTGGTTCGGTATTCGGTGTCAGGGTAAGAAAAATTCGGTGCACCGAAAAACTGAAATTTTATTAACTAAATTTAAAATAATATTTTAATTTTATTAATTATATACTTGGTAACTTGTGTTTGTGAGTTGTGACTCCTATTGTTTTTTATTTGAATGAAGTTAAGGCATTTTTAACTTTGTATTGTTTTAACTTTTAAATTTCAAGTGTTGAATTCTTGGTTTAAATTGTTGGCTGCTATTACAAAGAGTGTTTGTTGAAACAAAAAATCGGAAAGAGAAAAAAAAAACTTCTTTAGTTCTTTGTTGGAAACTTTAACTATTAAATATGTTAATTGATTATTTCGAGTTTTCAACTTTTATCTTTAGTTAAACGTTTTGATAATTTAATTTTCACTTTATTTTTTATTTGCTTGCACCGAAAAATCGTTTTAAAAACACCGAATTAAACCGAACCGAAGTTTAAAAAACCGAACCGAACCGAACCGAAATATTTTGATTTGGTATTTGGTGCACATTTTTTCAAAACCGAACACCGAACCGAAATTTAAGAAAATCGAACCGAAGAACCGAATGCCCACCCCTAGTTGATAGGTTTTTAAATATTGTATAAACGTTATTTATGTATTAATTTTATACGGTGTTTGGTTTGTAGGTTTAAAATGTTGTATAAAAATTATTCCTGCATTAGTTTTATACAATGTTTGGTTGTGTTTTAGTGAATCCACATAATTAATACTTACATAACTTATGAGGAAATCTATGTATAATTTTATGCAGGGTAGAAGGTGGAATAAGTTATGTGGGTATTAGTTATACATGGATTAAATAATATATTTACATATTTACCCTTATTAATTAACTTTTAATTTTTTTTAATTATGTGTGCTTTTAAAAAAGTTACTATTTATTTTTGTCTTGATAGTTGCTTAATTATTTTTAGTTTCTTTGCTTTATTTTTTATTAATTATTTTCTTTGGCGATAAGATAGTGCCGGTTAATTGTAATTAGTTCTTTACTTAGTTTCTTTGCTTTATTTTTTATTAATTATTTTCTTTGGCGATAAGATAGTGCCGGTTAATTGTAATTAGTTCTTTACTTAGTTTCTTTGCAACGCACGGCCAATACATGTATTATAATATTTTTAGTTATTTCTTATTTACTTAATTACTTATCCTATTCAATACAAATTACTTAACTTCTTTTAGTTATTTGTTATTTACTTTAGTGTTTTTAGCTATTGACATTTATTTAAATTTTAATGTGTTATTAAGATAGTTGTTTATTTTAATGGATATAATAAATATTAGCTCGCTAAACATTTTTGGAATTAAGAAATAAAAATTAGTTTACTGTATTGTAATTTGTACATAACTAAATCATGTATAACTAATACATATATAATTAAACCCTGCATAACTAAACCATGCATAATTAATACCTGCATAACTAAACCCTGCATAACTAATACCTGCATAACTAATACCTGCATAACTAAACCCTGCATAACTAATACCTGCATAACTAAACCCTGCATAACTAATACCTGCATAACTCTAACCAGTAACCAAACGGCTCCTTAGTGATATTTGACTTAGCACATTTAATATTAAATTATTTGAAATGTGTCGTTTTAACCCTTTGCTTGTGAATATTCACAAATTTTTAGAACGATTAACCAATCCACATTTAATTACACATGTGTTATTAATCTTGTATCGTTACTCTATATATTATAGGGTAATATACTTTTATTGTTTCCCAAACTCCATTTGTGGGACTATATTGAGTATTGTTATTTTACTTCTAAAAATAGTTCAAATATAATAAATTTGAAAAAACTCCATAACTAAGCAAACATAACTACTAAATATACATGGACTTCCAAAAAATTATATAACGTAGCTATAACTTATGATTTTATAGCAAATCTCTCCTCTCTCTTCCTTTCTCGCTCGCCACCTTCTTCCGTCTCTCCCCTCTCCCTCTCTCACTTTTCTATCTCCTCTTACGTTCTCTTCTCACCCCTCTCTCTCTCTCCGTTTCTGTAATTTATTGCATAAATCATTCTTCTTCTCCGTCCCTCTCTGTTTCTTATATTAATATGACATCTCATTAAAGTTTTACTGGATTATTTTTATCTGCATATGTGGTTTTTGGTCTTCAATATTTTCTGGATGTTTGTTGATTGTTAATTCATTTTTTATCGGATTAATGGTGATATATCAAAAATTTTCATTTCGATTCTTAATTTGTTGTTCAATGTTTGAATCTTCTCTTTTTCCTAGATTGATACAATCAATTGCATTTATATATCAGATTTTTTTTTATATATTTGTACTATAAGAAAAACTGATACACCTATTATCAAATTGTATCTTTTTTTATTGATACAACCAATTGTATCTATGTATCAAAAAAAAACTTATACAAAGATTATCATAAAAAATTAGATCTGTATAGTTATTTTAGGGGTGCTACAATTTGACACACTGCATTCATGTTTTTCCATTTGTGTATCACAAAATTGATACACAAATTATATCTTTGTATTTATTTTAGGGGTGATACAATATGTATATATGGATTTATATCTCAGTTTCAAAGCTAGTATGTATATCTGTGTGCGAGATTGAGAGACGAAGGATAGAAGCAAACACGATTTGAGAGAGATAGAGGAGAATATGTATTTGTGATATGTGTGTCCCAATTTCAATTGAGACTGAGACACAACTTGCTCACCTCTCTCCTTTCTAAAATTATTGCTATGAATTGTAGTTAAACAAAGGCATAACACATAAATAGGATCCTAAACTTGGCTTCAAATTTTAAGTTTGTCCTCAAACTTTCAAAGTGCACAAACAGACACTTTAACTATCCCACTTTTAAATAAATAAACACTCGAGCTTGACATGGCAAAACGCGTGATGTGCACTTATTCTGCACTTGTCAGGAGTACATTTCGAGGCCCACAATGGTTAAAAACGTTGAAATGACAGTTATACCCTTAATGAATCTCTTTTATATATATCTTTATATTTTAAAATCAAAATCTCATTGTTTTTCCTCTTCTTTCAAACCAAGATTTTTTCCTCTCTTTAGTTGAAACTCTGCTCAATTTTAGAGCAAATGGCTTCTAATTTTTTTTTTGTCATTGTGGAAAAAAAGCTATAATGAAGATTTCTTGGTCGGCAAACAATCCTTATCTATGCTAAATACAGTGCTTCCCGATTTCAACGCTTACTGACCTTTATAAAAGCGACCTCCATGGTGGAAAATAGCTATAATATGACCCATATGACTAAAACTGTAAGAAAAGAACAAATTTACACTCATGGTGCCAAAAAGATTCTACCTTATATTAAAAATAAACTTTCAAAATAGTAAAATTAAATATACCTGGACTAAATTGAGGAAGATGAACGAATGTTTATGAACTTTCAGCACAAAGATGAACGTTTTTTCCTTTGATTCACCAGATTCATCAGATTTTGGTTGTAAATCCCTATCTAGGGTTTCAACATTTTGAGAATCAATCGGGTGAAAGGCAGGTGAAATGAAGTCTTTAACCCTTTACCCTTGTATATTATTAATTTAGTTTTTTTTTTAATTTTAAAACTGGCGTGTAAAATATTTAATTAGTTGGCAGCCACGGAGTGGCTTACTAGCGTTTGCATTTCACGCTCTTTGGCTGCAATAATCGAGTGTTTATTTATTTAAAAGTGGGATAGTTAAAGTTCTTAGCTTGTTTGTGCACTTTGAAAATTTGAGGACAAACATAAAATTTGAAGCCAAATTTAGAGTCCAATTTATGTGTTATGCCTTAAACAAACTATAACTATTTTCATAATTATAATCCAAATTATAATCATATATGAAAATTCTTCCATAAATTTCCTACATATAAGAAGAAATAGTACATATTTAAAATTATTAAAGGCTAAATGTATCACAAGTATGAAAATCAAAATTTCATTTGTAACTAAGGGATCAAAAGTGATATTATCCCAAAGTGGAACAAAGAAGCTATAATTGCTTTCTTGAAAGGTAATTTAGACGAAATCTGATAAAATGGACTATTTCTGTTCAAACTTAAGAACCATTTTTTTTTCTTTCTAATCATTCTTTTTATTAAATCAGTCGACACTTCCACTCAAAATACTTTTCTCATGTTATAACTTTCATTCGGTGTCTGGTATTCACACTATTCGTTGAAGCTCGATTAAATTCATATTTGAACTGGAAAGTCCCAAAGTGTCTGATACCCACACTGTTCGTTGGAAAGTCCCAGGGATAACTCGAGACCTCTGATTAAGAATGAAGAAATAATTACCATTCCACCACAACTCTAGTTGGTCATCACTCACACAGATTTGTTAATGTGTCAAATAGACTAAAATAAAATTGAATTTTCACCTAATTTGATATATATTTTTCCTTTTGATTGAGCATGTGGATAAAATCAAGAATCAATAATTTCAACATGGAAGATATTTTGATGTGGTCTAATAGAAATTTAAAATTGTAGAACTTTTCAATTTTCCACTCAATGAATTGATAGAAACGTCAACGACACAATACGTAATAGAAACATTATTTTATTATTTCCTAGTTTCAAAATATAAAAAATTAAATTCAACGTTCAACTGGTTTATTTTTAAATTTTTATAAGTCAACTTAAACGAAAGTTTGAAAAAGAAAAATCAAAAGTCAGAGAAAGCCAACGGAATAAGATTATTAATCAAACAACACAAAGTAGATAATAATAGTCTATTTTTTCAAACTTTGGAGAAGTTAAAAATATTTATTTTAAAGTATTTGATGTTTTTAAGGAAGAAATAAGTGAGTCTGAGTAGCAATACTTTTTTCAAAAACTGAAAAAAGCAATTTCTTCAATAATCACTTTTTCAAAGCTTGACTAAAGCATAAATTGAAA
>JAGDQO010001560.1:0-42672 GCA_018342035.1 Solanum appendiculatum | reverse complement strand
GCAATCTTTACATCAAATCATGTAATTCACGCTAATTCATGCACTAAGTTACTTTATCACGCTAAATCGTGCACTAGGAATCATAAAATCAATAATTGAAATCATAATTGAACAACCCACAATGATTGATCACAAACCCTAATTCAATTGGGTTAGAGTAAACCTTTGAAAATCATGAAGATGAGGAAGGGTCCATTGGAGAAAAAGACTCCTAATGGTGAACACTATCATACCTCAAAGCAATCCACAAGAAATTGGAGAAGATTGAAGGTCTTCAATGGAGGATTCAAACTCCTTCTTCCTTGAGAGTTGAGAGAGTTTCTTTTTTTGAGAGAGAAATATTTGAGAGAGGAGGGTTTTGGAATGACTTAGAATGAAAGGAATTAGGCTTAGAAAGTATTTATAGGTCTAAGATTGAGGGTATAACCGATTTAGCTTAATAGGTAATCAATTAGGAAAAAGACCAAAAAGCCCTTAATTAAAAACTGTCGGGGCCAATCGACGGACATGATCTACGGTCCGTACATCAATTGACGGACCGTCCTATTCTTCTGTCAATTGATTCTGAAAGTTCATTATTGGCTAAAAAATTGGCTAAGTCTGGAAGGCATCTACGGAACCCATCTACGGCCCGTCAACTAGACTACGAACCGTCCTGCTATTCCGTAGGTCAAGGTTTAGAAACTTGGAAATCCTTAAATTTCATAGTGTCATTGACAGTTCCCACCTACGGCTCATCAATCCATATACGGCCCGTAGGTGGCCTCTGTTAGTAAGTGTCTTCAGGTGAGTTCTGCATTTTAAAATCCATTGGATGCTTGGGGTGTTACAATATCTCCCCCTTGGGAACATTCGTCCTCATATGAGAATCAAGACATCTTGAGAAGGGTAATAGACACGGACTAACAACCCAACCTAGCATGCAATCACATAAATGCACATATTCGAGGAGGAAACATCAACTCCAAGCTAAAGCATGATCAACACATCATATCATGAAGACTTTATGCAACTCATACTCAAATGCACATAATCATATAAGACTCTTCATGAACATACAAAATCAAGGAATCATGGAAATAAACTATGACACATGAGACCAAAAGAATGAACCATGAGGATCAAGATACCTCAAGTTAGAGTGGGATCGGAAGGAAAGAGATGAGGATATCGGGACATCATATCGGCCTCGGCCTCCCAAGTAGCACCCTCAACCAATTGATTCCTCCATAGAACTTTCACGGAAGCAACTTACTTATTCCTTAACTTCCGGACTTGCCGGTCTAAAATCTCAACCGAAACCTCTTCATAGGAAAGACCATCCTTTATGCATAGATTCTCTAATGGCACTATATTGGTCGGATCACCAACACACTTCTTCAACAATGAGACATGGAAAACCGAATGCACAGATGCCAAATCATTAGGCAAGTCAAGCTCATAAGCAACCTTACCAACACGTCTCAATCTGATATGGGCCTACATAACGGGGACTAAGCTTCCCTTTCTTCCCAAATCTCATTACACCCTTCATGGGTGAGATTTTCAAGTATACCCAATCATCCACATCGACTTCTAATTCTCTTCTCCTATCATCGGCATAGGACTTTTGTCGACTTTGTGCCATTTTCAACCTTTCCCTAATAAGTCAAACTTTCTCCATAGCCTCATGCACCAACTCCGAGCCTATCAAAGCAACTTCACCAACTTCAAACCAACCTATAGGTGATCTACACCTCCTACCATAGAGAACCTCAAATGGAGCCATACCAATACTAGAATGGTAGCTATTGTTATAAGCAAACTCAATCAAAGGCAAGTGATCATCCCAAGTACCCTTGAAATCAATTACACAAGCTCTCAACATATCTTCCAAGGTCTGAATAGTACGCTCTGCTTGCCCATCGGTTTGGGGATGAAAGGCCATACTAAGCTTAACACGAGTACCAAGGCCTTTTTGGAACGACTTCAAAAATTGAGAACTAAATTGTGCACCACGATCGGAGATTATGGATAACGGCACTCCATGCAGCCTAACCATCTCTCTTAAATACAACTTAGCATAATCCTCCGCCGAATAAGAAGTCTTGTTGTGAATGAAATGGGCTGACTTTGTCATTCTATCCACAACAACCCAAATCGAATCATACTGTCGCCTCGTGCGAGGGAAACCCACAATAAAATCCATATTCACATCTTCCCACTTCCACGTAGGAATACTAATATCTTGGGTCAAACCTCTCGGCCTTTGATGCTCAACTTTCACTTGTTGGCAATTAGGACACTTAGCCACAAATTCCGCAATATCTTTCTTCATCCCGTTCCAATAATAAATTTCCCGCAAATCACGGTACATTTTGGTAGCTCCTGGGTGGATGGAATATCAAGAATTATAGGCCTCTGATAAAACTTTCTCTCTTAAGCCCTCTACACTGGAAACACACAAACGACCTTGATATCGAAGCACCTCATCTCCCCCTTGGGAGAAAACCTCTATGGACTTCTTGAGTACCGCTTCCTTTAGTTCAACCAAGTTAGGATCAAAACCTTGCTTAGCTTTCACATCATGCCCAAAAGAAGATTCGGAACCCTTGTGAACCGTAACACCACCTTTAGTAGAATCAACCAATCTAACACCCAATCGAGCCAATCTATGGACATCGCAAACCAACTCTTTCTTTCCATCCTCAACATGAGCAACACTACCCATAGATTATCGACTAAGAGCATCCGCCACCACATTAGCCTTACCGGGGTAATAGAGAACACTCATATCATAGTCTTTTAACAACTCGAGCCACCTTCTTTGGCGGAGATTCAAATCTTTCTATTTAAACACATATTGCAAACTCTTATGGTCGGTGAAGACATCTACATGTACTCCATACAAATAATGTCGCCATATTTTCAAAGCAAACACAACTATCGCTAATTCCAAGTCATGAGTAGGATAGTTCTTTTCATGCACCTTAAGTTGTTTTGAAGCATAAGCAACAACTTTTTTGTTATACATGAAAACACATCCTAGCCCAATTCTCGAGGCATCACAATAAACAACAAAACCATCAGATCCTTCCGGTAGAGTCAATATAGGAGCCGAAGTAAGTCGATCCTTCAACTCTTGAAAACTCTTCTCACATGCTTTGGACCATGCGAATTAAACCTTCTTTTGAGTCAAAGCCATCAATGGAGAAGCAATGGATGAAAACCCTTCAACAAACCTCCTATAATAATCGGCTAAGCCCAAGAAGCTACGGATATCCGAAGGTGATAAAGGTCTAGGCCAATTCTTAACCGCTTCTGTCTTCTTAGGATCTACCTCTATGCCCTTACCAGAAACAATGTGACCAAGAAAAGCCACAGACCTTAACCAAAACTCACATTTACTAAACTTCACAAAGAGTTGGTCGTCCTTGAGGACTTGCAACACAATCCTCAAATGATTAACATGTTCACCCTCATTCTTTGAGTAGATTAAAATGTCGTCAATAAACACAATCATAAGCATGTCAAGGTATTGCTTAAACACTCTATTCATCAATTTCATAAATGCGGCCGGAGCATTTTTCAATCCAAACGACATTACCAAGAACTCGTAGTGACCATACCTAGTCCGAAAAGCCATTTTCAGAATATCATCTTCCTTCATCCTTAATTGGTGATAGCCCGAACGACTTCGTTCGATCTTAGAGAAATAACTAGCCCCTTGAAGTTGATCAAACAAGTCATCTATCCTTGGTAGAGGATACTTATTCTTAATGGTAACCTTGTTCAATTGGTGATAGACGATACACATACGGAGTGAACCATCTTTCTTCCTTACAAACAAGACCGGAGCACCCCATGGAGAAATACTTGGCCAGATGAAAGCCTTATCCAACAAGTCTTTCAACTGCTCGTTTAGTTCCTTAAGTTCCACCGGAGCCATTCTATAAGGAGGAATAGAAATAGGTTGCATATCTGGGAGAAGGTCAATACCGAAGTCTATTTCCCTTTCGGGAGGAATACCGAGCAAGTCATCGGGAAACACTTCCAGAAACTCATTAACAATGGGGACCGACTCGAGAGTAGGGGTCTCAGAATCTATATCCCTCACCTTAACAAGATGGTAAATGCAACCCTTTGAGATCATCTTTCTAGCTTTTAGATAAGAAACAAATTGACCTCGAAACATAGAATTTCCTCCCTTCCACTCTAGGATAGGCTCATTTGGAAACTTAAACTTAACCATTTGGGTCCTACAATCAATAGAGGCATAACAAGCATGCAACCAATCCATCCCAAGAATACCATCAAAATCTAGCATATCAAGCTCTACAAGATCAACATGAGTGACTCTATGGGATAAGGAGACGGGACAATCTCGATAAACTCTCTTAGCCATGATAGATTCTCCAATCGGAGTAGAGACACGAAAAAGGATCTAGCAACACATCCGGAACAACATCAAACCCCATAGCCACATATGGCGTCACAAAAGACAAGGTAGCACGGGGATCAAGCAAAGCATAAACATCAAAATGGAAAACTCTTAACATACCAGTAACCACATCGGGAGAGCTCTCTTGCTCATGACGAACCTGAAGTGCATAAAATCAGTTTTGCTTCTGAGCATTCGAACCCGATCCTCTAGGTGGAGCTTGCTTATTCTCTCTTCCCTTGGCCGTGAAAGATGGACAATCCCTCATCTTGTGACCACTCTTTCCACAATTATAACAACCATCCGTACCGGCTAGACATCTACCTTCATGCTTTTTCCCACACTTGGCACAAGGAGCCAAGAAAGAACAACAATTATTCCCTACTTGAGACTTGGGGTTAGACACCCTATCATTGTTGGACTTCGGAGGAGCATTGGATGAGCCTTTGTTAGAGAACCTTGGTCAAAATCTAGGACGACCATGTCCATCGGACCTTGCATGGGAAAAGTTACCGTTTCCGGTCCTAACCCTCTTGGTCTCCCTAGACCTTTCCTTAAGCTTTTCTTCTTCAATTTGTTCGTCATAAACCATGAGGCGAGAAATATTCATGTCATGCACAAGCATGATGGTGCTGCACTCTTTCACCAACATATCGGACACTCCTGACACAAATTTGCTCATTCTTGCCCTTGGGTCGGCAGCTATGGACAGAGCATATCTAGACAATTGTGTGCACTTCAATGCATACTCTTTCACACTCATATTTCCTTGTCGAAGGTTGATAAACTCAAGTACCTTAGCCTCTCTCTTCTCAAGAGGGAAGAACCTATCAAGGAAAGCAACCTTGAATTTCTCCCAATCAAGGGGACCCTCATTAACCGCCCTCTCATTCTTCCATTGATTGAACCAAATTTGGGCGACACCCTTGAGTTGATAAGCGGCCAATTCCGCCTTTTCTTCCGGCGTCACACCCATGATCATCAACACCTTGTACACTTCATCGATGAACTCTTGAGGATCTTCCTCAACCCTAGAGCCATGGAATTCCAGAGGATTCATCCTCGTAAAGTCCCTCACTCTTGATGCCGCTGTACCCACATTTGGGTTCACGGGATCCACCACCTCTCTATTGGCTTGAGACGTCATGGCTTGGGCCAACACTTGGAAAGCAGCCCTAAACTCTGCATTAGTCACTTGTTCTGCCAAAGGGTCGGCCGAAACTTGAGGAGTTTGAGGAAGAGCTTCTTGTTCCACATTCTCTCCCATGTTTCTTCTAGCGTAAGCTCCTCGGGTCGCCATATCCTGAAACGCGTAGGATAGGGATTAGGAGAGAGATATATAGAGTTAAACTCTATGGCACGACTTACGAGTAATGAAAGAAGTGGAATTTCTTAAACGTCTTATAGCCTCTCATTCATAAATGTGGCGCGCTTCACACTCATGAACAAGACTCTACTTGATGCGGCTTATGAGACATCCTGGGATCTTTCTAAAACATTGCGCTCTGAATACCAAGTTTGTCACGACCCAAGGCAGCCTAGATGTAACACGGCGTACAAGACCCCGAGAGACCTTATACAAGCCCTTAGCATACATAACATACAAGATAATAGAGAAATAAGAGTTCAAAAGAGCACTTTATATCAAAAGTTTACTCAAAACAACGAAAGTCTACAACTCATGTCTCAAAACCTTCTAACGTCATAGAATACGAGTAAAAGTGATAGGGACGCAGCCCAATACAATATCCGACATAAGGAAAGACATCAAAGTAAAACCCGACAAGGCTATGTCCTCAGGTGGATGAGGACTCACCAAGTCTTCTTCTCAACTCTAAGTCAATGCTCTAGCCACGAGTAGGAGAGCTGCCATGTCCTACACCAAGGAAGTTGATGCAGGCAAAAGTATGCGTTAGCACAATTAAGTAGTAAGTATGATAGCAATGCGTATAAACACATAAATCATGCTTGAGATAGAGACATAATCATGACATGTAATGGCCAATCTAAAAACATGATAAACTTGAGAAACATGAAACATAAAGCATATATCAAGGCCAAAGTAAGCTAAATCATCTTTCCTTCTTTTCTTTACTTCATCATGAGAACACTTATTCATTAACTTGTGGGGAATAGCCTTAATCAACATGTAAGACCATGTGAGCTATCAACATGGAATTCGGTGTCTACCCCACACCGTAAAGGGGTGTCCTACTTGCCAAGGTAAGACCATGAACTTCTTAGCTTATGTGGATCCACTAGCTAA
Organism: Solanum appendiculatum; assembly: GCA_018342035.1. Taxonomy (NCBI): domain Eukaryota; kingdom Viridiplantae; phylum Streptophyta; class Magnoliopsida; order Solanales; family Solanaceae; genus Solanum; species Solanum appendiculatum. The sequence goes on along the minus strand of JAGDQO010001560.1, from coordinate 35,986 downwards.
TGTCTATTTAAAGACAACATCCTATGGTGGAAACATAGTTTATGGGATAGAAATTGCTTTAGGAGACTCGGCCTCAACTAACGGGAGAGTTCCATCTAGAAAACCCAGCCTCTACTAACGGGAAAGCTTTCACTAGAAGACCCGGCCTCTACTAACGGGGCTTCCATCTCAATATCCACTCGGTGCTAAGCATAATTCCCACGTATTAGTCATTAACATATGTATATCATTAAACTTGAAAAGGTACAACTAGGGTTACCAATTCAAGCTAAAATCATGCTTATAGATGTTCATGTTTCATGGACCTTGTCCAAGCTTACATCATTAGACTAGCTCCTTAAGAACATGGGTAATCTCCTCTTTGTTCTTCTTCTATCATAATGGGAGAATTACGTGAGAAAACCTTTCACTACTCAACCATACCATCATCATATCATAACTTTGGTACTTTACTCTCAAAGCACCCTTAATTCATCATGCTCATATTTCATAGTTCATAGAGTTCATATGGGTTCATGCAAGTTCAACTCATAACATGCAATTCAATGCAAGCCCATGCTTAGAAAGCCATAATTAAGACAATTTACCCATACTTGAAGGAACTCACATAATAGAGGAAAACCATTCTTTTGACTTGATCATGCTAAATTCATAAGATTATCCTCAATTCATTCATAATTCATGCTTGATTTAATAGAGAATTCATAAACTTCATCAAACCATAACTCAACCCAACAATCAAAGCATAGATTATCAAATTGGGGAGAATTAGCTTGGGATCATGGGGGTTCATGCAATCTTTACATCAAATCATGTAAATCACGCTAATTCATGCACTAAGTTACTTTATCACGCTAAATCGTGCACTAGGAATCATAAAATCAATAATTGGAATCATAATTGAACAACCCACAATGATTGATCACAAACCCTAATTCAATTGGGTTAGAGTAAACCTTTGAAAATTATGAAGAAGAGGAAGGATCCATTGGAGAAAAAGACTCCTAATGGTGAACACTATCATACCTCAAAGCAATCCACAAGAAATTGGAGAAGATTGAAGGTCTTCAATGGAGGATTCAAGCTCCTTCTTCTTCCTTGAGAGTGGAGAGAGTTTCTTTTTTTGAGAGAGAAATATTTGAGAGAGGAGAGTTTTGGAATGACTTAGAATGAAAGGAATTAGGCTTAGAAAGTATTTATAGGTCTAAGATTAAGGGTATAACCGACTTAGCTTAATAGGTAATTAATTAGGAAAAAGATCAAAAAGCCCTTAATTAAAAACTGTCGGGGCCAATCGACGGACATGATCTACAGTCCGTACATCAATTGACAGACCGTCCTGTTCTTCCGTCAATTGATTCAGAAAGTTCATTTTGGGCTGAAAATTTGGCTAAGTCTGTAAGGCATCTACGGAACCCATCTACGGCCAGTCACTGGACTACGAACCGTCCTGCTGTTCCGTAGGTCAAGGTTCAGAAACTTGGAAATCTTGAAATTTCACAGTGCCATTGACAGTTCCCACCTACGGCTCGTCAATCCATATACGGCCCGTAGGTGGCCTCCGTTAGTCGCTGTCTTCAGGTGAGTTCTGCATTTTGAAATCCATTGGAAGCTTGGGGTGTTACACCATTGGTTTCCAAGAAAATTAATTTTGAGTTTTTAATATTTATATTAGATTTGAAATTTATTTTTTGACTAATCCATATAGTTTCAATGTTTTTTGTACTGGTTTGAACAGGTTTAGAAGCAAAACTTTGAATGGGATGAAGTTTGGGGTTGCATTACCTTCAATATGGGACTTGGACACTTTTTAGGATCTTAGGATATCCAAAACATGTTGGCGGGTAGCCAAATAGACTCTGACATCGCAAAAAACATCAAAGACATACCAAGTTTGTCACTTAGTACTTTATCATGATCATGTGAGCCACATTCCACGACCGTGAAGTGAATATGGTGCGATCAAGTGAGCCACAAGCCACGATCACAAAGAGAAAAAAGGTGCCCATTAATGATCGCGAGGAGTAGTTTGCAATAATGATAAATAGTGATCAGTTTAAAAGACAGATTCTTTTAATTAAAACCCGAGACCCCCCTCTCTAAAGAAAGATTCTTTTCATTTGTTGATAACTATTATTGGGGATGATTAGGGATGAATTTTGTTGAGAAAATTACTTGAAAATTGTTTCCTAAAATATGTTCAATAGAAGGCCTGAATGAAATTTTCACTGAAGCTCAAATGTTCTCCATGATCTCGATACCCAATTCCATGATTGTGTAGAGATAAAAGGTAGACCTTCACGAATGGGATAAACAATTCCCTAATTATGATGAGTTAAATAATTGAAATTTTTGACTACCAAAAGTAGTTGTTGTGCCTGCTTTCCCTGAACCCCTTTTTACTCATTTCTTTGGCCTAATAGCTTCCTAATACACTCCTTTACGTGCCTATACACTTGTTTAAGGTGTTAGCATCATTTATAGGTACTACACGCATCAAAATGGCCTCATATTCCATGACAAGTAAGCAACAAAACAATTGGTATGAGATGAGTTCTACAAATAAGTGCATCTCATTTCAACTAAGTGTCATCGTTTGAATGACCACCTTGTATCAATGAACATTACTAGGGAGAGGGGCATTCTTTTAGACAATCTTCAAGCACAAATGTTGATGAGGTGGGGAATTTTCACCCATTTGAGGTTTTTTTCTTATGATTTTGTGGCACTAATGTAGAGAAAGAGTCTAATAATTCATTAAATTATGCTGATTTTAGGTATTTGTTACTTGGAAGGAACATGATGGAAAAGAATGGACAAAGGAGCTGAAATGTGTAGAGAACAGGCTCTGATCTCGCTCTTGTGAAAAGAAGTTCGCTTCGGCAAATCTCAACATGAAGTCAACTGGTCGCTTAAGCGACCACGCAGGGATCTCTTTTGCGAAGGGGCCAAGAAAGACAGTTTTTTCTTTTGCGATAGAATAGTTGCTTTAGTGATGTTTGCTTTTGTGAACTTCCAGTCGCTTTAGAAAAGCCCTAATTGATGGACAAGGACAGAGTTAAAATTTCATGGATTTTGGACCCGAATTCTCACAAAGGGCTAAAGAGAAGCATCATCAATAATCTTGAATCATATCTTATCTTTTATCTTTGAATCCTATTGTTAGCTTTGTAATTAACTTTGATCTAAGAATTTTATATTTTTGGTTGAGACTTTAAAAGCTAGTTTCCTGATAATTCATCTTTTGGATTCAAGATTGTTTTCTCAATAATAATATTTCTTATCCTATATTCTTTTTCTTACTTTGTATTGTATAAATTGTGGGTGTAATTGCTAATTGATATTTGGGTTTTGCGCTAGAAATAGACAATTCACTTGGGTCTTTTATTTCTCATTTTATTGCTTTTGTATTTGAGTGCATGCTTCTATTCACGAAATGGGTTTAGTCTAATTTTCATGATTTATTTGTGATTTGAGAGTGCATGCTCAGATCTACCTTCTGATATTCATGTGTTTCTTGAAAGAGAATTCGTGAGGTGAAGAATTAGAGTGATAATTAGAGAATTCCTATTGTTAGCTTTGTAATTAACTTTGATCTAAGAATTTTATATTTTTGGTTGAGACTTTAAAAGCTAGTTTCCTGATAATTCATCTTTTGGATTCAAGATTGTTTTCTCAATAATAATATTTCTTATCCTATATTCTTTTTCTTACTTTGTATTGTATAAATTGTGGGTGTAATTGCTAATTGATATTTGGGTTTTGCGCTAGAAATAGACAATTCACTTGGGTCTTTTATTTCTCATTTTATTGCTTTTGTATTTGAGTGCATGCTTCTATTCACGAAATGGGTTTAGTCTAATTTTCATGATTTATTTGTGATTTGAGAGTGCATGCTCAGATCTACCTTCTGATATTCATGTGTTTCTTGAAAGAGAATTCGTGAGGTGAAGAATTAGAGTGATAATTGCATATTAGCATTGAATCTTTAATCTCGAAAGAGAGATTTAGGTGTTCATTGTTGAATACGAGGCTTCCTCAAAAGAGAGGTCTAAATTAAGGTAGTAGGTTGCTTGTTGAATTACATGATAGAGACCAAAAAGAGATTCCATGATATTGCATAATGAGATCGAAAGAAGATTTGTGTTATTGAAGATGACCTAGCCTACCTATGATTGAATTAGCATGTGTTGAGATTGCAATGGATCATTGAATTATAATTGAGTTTCAAATATCTCAATTTTCCATTGTCCCTTGCTTGATTAGATCTTTGTCCAATCTTAATTTTGTTACTAAAACCAATCTTATTTTGATAATTGTGTATTATTAATTTAAATTCAAACTAGCAGCTTTTAATCCTTTGTCTTTTCGATTGCCAACAAATTGTTCTTTGTGGGATTCGACCCCAACTCTCTTGTTGGGTATTTTTACTGCTAACAATCGCTTACTCTTTAACTTGTTTTAAGAGTAATCCGAGTGTTATAAAAAATGGCACCACTGCCCACGAACAATTAGGCGTATTGACTTGATTTAGGATTTATTTTTTACTTGTTTCTATCTAAACTATGAATAGTTGTCTTTGTTTTATTTGTTTTTCTTATATGGCTTCTTATGATAATAATAAAATGTTTGGGGCTTGTAAGCCCTATCTTGATGACCCATGGCCTTGTTACGAAGAAATGGGTGTGGTGAGTCAATCTTGGGTTATGAGCTTAGTCCAAAAGTTTGGAGATGGTGAGAAGCTCCTACATCTAATGTCCAAATTAAGGGATGAGTTTAGTGACTTATACATAACTCGGTGTACTTAGATAATTCAACTTGAGTTTGGAATTGCTACTTTAGAGGCCAAGGTGAGAACGAGAATGGGGCTATGTGATTCCCCTTGTCAAATGGTCAACAAGAGTGAAGAGGGGTTTGAATCTCAAAAGTAAGGGGTTATGGTTAACATGAATGAATTCTTGGGTATTTGCAACCAAACTAAGACATAAAATTTCAAGATGCCGAAAACAAAGAAATGATACTAGAGTTGCAAGAAAAAGCCAAAAATATCATATATAGAAATTCAAGTTCATTTGGAAGTGAGGGTGTCACTCACTTGAAGGTCAAGGATTATGAGTTTCAATGCTCTAATGGCTAGTGATCCTCTTACTCTGGCCCAATGCTCCTCAATGAAAAAATGATGTGAAGTTAGATAAGAAATTCATATCTTTGAAGTGGAGAGATCGAGTGAAACTCTTGATGCTCTCATGTTGTCCGCATGTTCTTCGAAGTGAAAATGATCTAAAGTTGGGGAGAAGGTTCATTGCCTCAAAGTGGAAACACAAAGGGGGATGCAACCAATGTCATGTTGCAACGTTAAATTATGTTCTTGATGGGAGGTAACAAATCGTTATCCAAAAATTTTAATTCTTAGTTAATTTTGAGTTTCTAATTTTTTTATAAATTGGCTCCTAAATGCCAAAATATATCGTAAAAAATGATGAGACTGTACGACATGCTCTCCCAACTCATTACAGAGCTCCTCATAGTGTTTTTTCATAAAAATTGACCGAGCACCATAAGGCGACAATACCCATACACTAACACCCAATAAAAACTAAGAAAGTCACCTAATTACTATAAATTTGCCCCTAAATAGGAAAATATGTCGTAAAAAATGGTGAGACTCTACGACATTCTCCCCCAACACATTAGAGAGGTCCTCATTATGTTTTTCAGAAAAATCAATCGAGCGCCATAAGCCGACTACACCCATGGGCTAACACACACGAAAAACTAAGAAAGTGGCTTATTTCCTATCAATTGGTTCCTAAATGGAAAAATATGTCGTAAAAAAGGTGAGACTCTAGGACATGCTTCCCCAACTTATTACGGAGGTCCTCATAAAGTTTTTTAGAATAATTGGCCGAGCTACACAAGGCAACAATACCCATGGGATAACACACATGAAAAACTAAGAAAGTCACCTAATTTCTATAACTTGGTCCCTAAATAAAAATATCAATCGTAAAAATGGTGAGACTCTACGACATGCTCTCCCAACTCATTACGGAGGTCATCATAAAGTTTATTCAGAACAATCGACTGAGCACCATAAGAAGACAATACCCATGGGCTAACACACGAAAAAACATAGAGAGTGGCCTAATTCCAATAAATTGACGCCTAAATGCAAAAATATGTCATAAAATGGTGAAACTCTACTATATGCTACCCCAACTCATTACGGAGGTTCTTACAAAGTTTTGTTAGAACAATCGACTGAGCGCCATAAGGTGACAATACCATTGGGCTAACACACATGAAAAATGAAAGAACGTCGATAAATTGGCCTCTAAATGGAAAAATATGTCGTAAAATATGATGAAACTCTTCGACATGCTCCCCCAACTCATTAAGGAGGTTCTCATAATGTTTTTTTAGAAGACTTGGCTGAACCCCATAAGGTGACCATAATCATGGTCTAACACACATGAAAAACTAAGAAAGTCTATAAATTGGCCCCTAAATGGCAAAATACGTCGTAAAAATGGTCAAACACTACGACATGCTCCCCTAACTAGTTATGGAGGTCCTCTTAAAGTTTTTTTAGAAAATCGCACATGGGGTAACACACATGTAAGATTAAGAAAGTGGCCTAACTCCAATAAATTAGCCACTAAATGGAAAAATATGTCATAAAAATGGTGAGACTAGACGACATCCTCCCCCAACTCATTACGGAGGTTCGCATAAAGTTTTTTCAGAATAATCGATCGAGCGACATAAGGTGACTATGCCCATGGCTAACACACAAAATATTAAGATAGTGACATAATATCTATCCTAAATGGATAAATATGTCGTAAAAATGGTGAGACTCTACGACATGCACCCCCAACTCACTACGGAGGACCTCATAAACATTTTCCAGAACAATCAACCGAGCTCCATAAGGCAACCATGCCCATGCGCTAACACACATGAAAAACTAATAAATTCACCTAATTCCTATACAAATGGATTTAATTCATCCATTGGGACCCCAAACATCTCAAGTTTCCAATTCGATTTCAATCAACTGAGTTAGGGTTTTCTTCAATCTCCATGGGTTCTATTTAATTATGATTTAATTGTTTATTTTCAATCTTCTATTTCATGATTTGAAGTAATTACATAGTTTTTTATTGAATTCATATGAACCCTTGCATGATCCATGACTCTTTTCTATAATCTTACGAATAAGCTTATGAACTAAGAACTATGAATTTTTGAAGGTTATGCATGCTTTATGAAACTGAAATTTTGAAGGACTATGACATGATTGTCCTCTATCACGCAGGAAAAGCCAATGTGGTGGCCGATGCTCTTAGTCGGTTGTCAATAAGTACTGTTGCCCATGTTGAAGATGGAAAGAAAGAATTGGTTCGTGATGTTTATAGACTAGCACGGCTAGGTGCTCATTTGGTTGATTCCAATGAGGGTGGTGTCATTGTTTAAAATTTGTTGGAATAATCTTTTGTGTCGGATGTGAAGTCTAAGCAAGGTCTTGATCAGATTTTAGTTGAGTAGAAGGAAGTGTCGGATGTGAAGTCTAAGCAAGGTCTTGATCCGATTTTAGTTGAGTAGAAGGAAGTGATGCTCAAAAAAGTCCGTTGAGGCTTTCTCCCAAGGGGTAGATGGTGTGCTTCGATATCAAGGTTGTTTGTGTGTTTCTAATGTAAATGATTTGTGGGAACGAATTTTATATTCGATTCTCCCGAAAGCAACCGAGATGTACCATGACTTATGGGAGGTCCATTGGTTAAATGGGATGAAGAAGGATATTGCAAAATTTGTGGCTAAATTTCCAAATTGTCAACAAGTGAAGGTTGAGCATCAAAAACTGAGAGGTTTGTCTCAAGATATGAGAATTCCTACTTCGAAGTGGGAAGACTTTAATATGGACTTTATTATGCATTTAACCCGCACCCGATGGCAACATGACTCGATTTGGGTTATTATGGATCATATGACAAATTCGGGTCATTTCGTTCCCATCAGGGCTTCTTATTCAGCGGAAGATTATGCTAAGTTGTAAATCAAGGAAATGGTTAGGTTGAACGGGGTGCCCCTATCCATTATCTCTGATCGTGGTACTCAATTAACTTTGAAATTTTTGAAGTCTTTTCAAAAGGTCTTGGTACCCGTGTCAAGCTTAGTATATTGTTTCATCCTCAAACGGGTAAGAAAGCCGAGCGTACTATTCAAACTTTAGAAGATATGTTGAGAGCTTGTGTGATTGACTTAGTGGGTAATTGGGATCATCACTTGCCTTTGATTGAGTTTGCCTATAATAATAGCTATCATTCAAGTATTTGTATGGCTCCATTTGAGGCTCTATATTGTAGGAGGTGTATTTATCCTATAGGTTGATTTGAAGTTGATGAGGTTACTTTATAGGTCTCGAGTTGGTCCATGAGACTATGCAAAAGGTTCAACTTATTAGAGATATGTTGAAAATGGCTCAGAGTCGAGAAAAGTCCTATGCCGCTGTTAGAAGAAGAGATCTTGGGTTTGATGTTGATGATTGTGTTTACTTAAAGATTTTTCCAATGAAGTGTGTGAAGAGGTTTTGTAAGATAGGGAAACTTAGTCCCCGTTATGTTGGTCCTTATCAAGTTTTGAGAGGGAAGGTGGCTTATGAATTAGACTTGCCTTCCGATTTATCGTCGGTACATCTGGTATTCCATGTGTCCTTATTAAAGAAATGTAACGGTGATCTGATATGGATTGTGCCATTGGAGATCCTTGGTATAAAGGAAAACATATCGTATAAAGAAGTTCCGGTTGAGATTTTGGACCGGCAAGTTCAGAAGTTAAGGAACAAAGAAGTTACATCCGTGAAAGTTCTATGGAACAATCAATTAGTTGAAGGTGCTACTTGGGAGGCCGACACCGATATGATGTCCCAATATCCTCATATTTTTCCCTCTGTTCCTACTCTAGTTTGAGGTATTTAGTTCCTCATGATTCATTCTTTCGGATTCATTTATTTTAGACATTCTCATGTTTCCATATGCATAAATTTTTTTATGAAAAGATGTTTAAAAGTATATTTTATCTTGGAGTCGATTTTACTCTTTGGTTATGTGCATTTATGTGATTACATTCATGTTGGGTAGTTAGATCTCTTCCCTTACTCTTATTCATGCTAGATTGTGTCCCATTCGAGGACTAATGTTCCAAAAGGGGAGATATTGTAACACCTTGGAAATTAGAAAAGAAAAGAAGTCCAAATTTGGCTAGTGGCTAAGGTCTAAGAGACCAGTCTAGGGTTCATAGAAGGTTTTATGGGTCATAGACCAATCTCGTAGGAAGTGGGTGAAAATCTTGGAAAATCAAGTCCAATATCTCATTCTACGATTGACCAGGACGATCCGTCGAATGGACTACGAGTCGAAGGAAGGTCGAGTCGAAAGGTTCCAGACTTAGTAAAGTTTTGAGGTTGGGTCCTACGGTTTGGGTCTACGAATCGTAGGAAGACCTACGAGCTGTAGAAGGATTTCATCAAAAGTGATTGAATTTTAGGGCTCCAGTACTTGGTTCTACGGTTGACAAATACGGTGCGTAAAAAGTCCTACAGATTGTAGGTCAGTCCCATAGAACATTCTGACAATTTTTAAGTAAGGGTATTTAGGTCTTTTCCTATGCATTTAATACCTAAACCATGTGTTTTGACCCTATTTTTAAGCCTATAACTACTTTTCAAGTCCTAAACTACCCACCCTCAATTAATTCACTCAAATCCCAAATCCCATCCAAGTTCATCTTCCTCAATTCCCTCTCAAGTTCAAGGAATAAGAAGCTAGGGTTTCAAGCTCAAGTCACCTTTTCACCATTGCTTTTGGGCTTTAAATATCCAGGTATGTGGGTATTCACCAATGGATTCAATTCATCCATTGTTGTAACACCTCGAATTCGAAAAGGAAAGAATTGTAGGTTTTCTGGAATTTCTAGTGCCAGTACCAACGGAGCCACCTACGGCCCATGGACTGATCTACGGTCCGTAGGTCAGGCCCGTGGGTTGGCTAGTCCAGGTTCCTTAAAATGTTAAGCTTCAGTACTTTTATACGGCTTGCCAGGATGGACCGCCGATCTATATACGAGCCATAGGTAGGTCTCATAGGTGAGACCCATACTTAGTGAAATTTTCAGGGCCAAGAGTTGGACCTACGGTGGCCATGTAGGGACCGTAGGTTGACCCACGGACCGTACATGGGGTCCCTTCGTTAGGGGTCCAAAGTTGGAAAGTCTCTGAATCTATCTACGGTTGAACAGGACGGTCCGTAGGTGGACTTACGAACCATAGGTCCAACCGTAGATAGGGGTCCGTCAATTATTTTAAGAAGGGTTTTTGGTCTTTTCCCTAGGTGTATAATTCATAATCTAAGTCGGTTTGGCCTTTAGCCTAGCCCCTATATAAACCTTTTTAAGCCTAATTCTAATCATTCCTAAAATTCTCCTCTCCCAAATAATTATCTCTCTAGAAGAGCTTGAAGAAGAAGAAGAAGGAAGAGCTAGGGTTCTCAAGCCAAGTCCCCCATTCCTCCATTGATTTCAAGCTTTTGGAATCAAGGTATGATAGTTCTTCACCTATGGAGCCCTTTCCTCCATAGGGTTCCTAAATTCCTCAATTTTCAAGCTAGAATCCTTCAATTGAAATTAGGGTTTTCTTCTATCTTATGGGTTCTTTCAAATTATGGTCTACCTAATTATGCAAGAATTGAGTTAAATTGCATGTTTCAAGTTGAATCCCCAATAACCCATATGAATTTCATGATTTCTAGACTATGATCAAGACATGAGGTTTTGAACTATGAAAGATGAATTGAGGAAATTGAATGATTTTGAGATGAATTTATGTGAGCCCATGCATGATTGATATTTTCTAAGCTATGATTTTCATGATGAAGTTATGAATGATCAAAAGATGGTTTTTATGAATATTTGCATGTTCAATTATGAAATTTATGATGATTTAAGACTTGCTTTGAGATTGAAACATAATTGATGTTGTTGGTGTTGAAGTGTAAAAGGGTTTCTCACAAATTACTCAATCCATGAATGTGAAAGGATTTTTCTCACATAAAGGAGTCATAACATGTTGAAAGGTTTTCTCAACTAAACATGAATCAATGATTAAGGAGCTATTCTAATGAAGGGACAAGCGGCGATTACCCATGTTCCCTAAAGATAAACAAGAGGCGATTACCCATGTCTACTAATGATAAGATGAATTATGATGTATGATTAATCCGTGGGAACTATGGTTAGCACTGAGTGGACAAGAGGCGATTACCCATGTCGCATAAACTATGTGCCACCATAGGATTAGCTAGTGGATCCACTTAAGCTAGAAGTTATGGTTCTTACCATGGCAAGTAAGGACACCTCTTTTCGGTGTGGGGTAGACACCGGATTCCATGTTATAGCTCACATGGTCTATCTCGGTAAAGGCTCACTTCCCATAATAATGAACTAAAGTTGCTTATGAAAGAGTTTCAAGGTTTTAAAAATGATTAGCTTGTATTGACTATGTTTTTATGATTTGTGTTTTCCAACTCTTATCTCATGTTTTAGCTTGGTCATTGCATGTCACTACAACAAATTTGATTATTAGGGACAAATGATTTCATCACTTATAAATCATATTTCGTCATAAAAGATCTTGTGTGACGAAAAAAAATTCGTCAATAATCATCACGAAATGTGGGTCACTAAAAGTATTCAAAGACGATTTAGTGCTTCGTCGCCAAAAAAGTTATATTAACTACAAAAAGAAAAAGCGTCCCCAAATGTGTAATATTTGTGACGAATTTATGTGTCGTAAAAAGTGTTATTTTTTTGTAGTTAATAGTATAATTTTGTCGCTAAAAAAGTTATCATCACCGACAAAACTACATCGTCACTAGCTATTTAGTACAATAAGTGACGACACAAATCGTCTCTAAAGTTATATATATTTCGTAGTTGAACAAATGTAATTTCGTCATTAATGACTGACTTTTATATACAAAAAAATGTTTCATCCTTAAATGTATAAATTAGTGACAAACTTATTATTATAAAAAAGATTTAAAATTTTGTAGTTAAATCTATCATTTTGTCACTAAAAGTATTGCTTTTACCGACAACATAAATTTTTCACTATAAATTGTCATGATTAGTTACAATTAACATTGTCATAAAATACAAAATTAATTTGTATTCAATAAAAGGAGGATATTGGGACAAATATTCTTTCGTCACTAAATGTAGTTAACTTATGACGAAATAATTTATTTCGTGACAAAAATATTTGTCTTAAAAAGTTTAATTTACTCATTGCTAAAAATTAATCCTTTCATGTATATAATCTTTTGTCACTAATTACAAACATTTGATGACGTTGAATTATTCATATTAGTTTTTATCTTAGATTAGAATTGCATAAATTAAAAATAAAATAATAAAACATGCCAAATAATAAAATTCTCCATGATCATACAATTAAGAACTAAAATTTTACTAAGGTAATATCTCATTACAAACTCTTTAAGTAACAGTACAATATGTCCAATAACAAAAAAATATAACTTACATATACCAAATATTACTCCTAAGCGAAGACAAATAAGTGGAGATTTCTTCCAAAGTATCAATAAAGTGGAGATACTTAGCTTGCAATTAGTGTTGATTCAATTTTCACCTTTTATACCTGTGGAAAAGAGAAAAGAAAATTAAGATATAATTTGAAGTGCTAATACTGGGGTCAAAAAGTAGAATCTGTAACATGATATATGTCTTTCATATGTTGTAACCCCAGTGCACTGAAAGGATAGAACATACATAATACGAAGGTCATCTTGGGTAAACAACACTCAATTTTTTGCCAAGCACTTGTAGTAGTTAAACTCCCTATTTTAGTTCAAAACTAGGACCAACATCTTTACGATCCATATGAAGTGTTTAAGATACTAAATTCACCGGTTGCTCTTGCTCATAGTTAATTCACTAAGTAGATCGACTTATACTTCAACAGATGAAAACAATTATTCTTAATCATGCAATAAGATAGACATTCCATGTGATCTCCAATTGTCCTTAAGATGTTGACTAAACCACATCAGATATCTAGTAATGTACTAATTTTCTTTGCCTTTGCAAAGTAACACACCTCCGAGACAACTCTATGAAGTAATATCAACTTTAACAATATCAAATGTCTAAAAAATGAAAACAAAAGAATATGATTAAAAGATTAATGAATAATATCATGGATAATAAAATCTCTTAAAAGTAGCAACCAAGGCTAACACATGAAATTTTTTATCACTAAGAACTCTTAACAGTTACATTTTCTTGCATATCCAATTATTCGACTCCCAAACATACACATATGACTGGTATATAAAAGAAAAAACAATGTATACATGAATTAATCAATCAATTAATCCCAATCATATCTAGACTTACGGTTCACTAAGTTATGATCCTACTATTGTAAATTATATCAGTTAAAACAAGCTTAAGAGTTAAGGTCTAGAGTATTATCTTTTACTAAATAGCTAGGGAAATACATGATACCTTCTACCTAGTAAGTGTGAAAGCTAGAATTGAATTCAGGAGTAAATAAAAATATAAAACAGAAAAAAACATAACTGAAAATTGATTGAACTTTTGAGCAACTTTTCTGTCTTTTCCTCATTAGAATGGTAATTCATCGTTCCAACTTTGAGATGATATTACAGGAGTGACCACTTAAATAAATTAGGTGGATAAGCTTCACATTATTTATATGCATATGGTTCAGAGCAACAAAATTGTGGGTAGTTCTTTTTGTTTTATAAAAACAATGATAGTTAGGTAAATGCTGCTCTCCTTCCTCCACGAATGAGCGATAACGTTAGATGAAAAAAATACTCTTAATCAAGACAAGATTTTTAGGCAAGTCCACAACAATTTGTTATTAAAAAGCGTAACCATTTTAACATCATCGAAATGCAAAGCTTGTGAAATAGGTAATTGTCAGTACATTTGCCAATGTTATACATTACACTAGAGTTTCATCATTTTATTGAGTACAAAACTACATATAAACAACATGCATAAGCAAGAGTACAATAAGTTTTAAAAAATGACAAGAACAAGCAAAAAGTAAATTTGAGTGACTAACCTCGATAGTCAATGCCAGAGTTCAATTTAACATGTCATTCACGAATAGACTTGAAAATTTGCTGGAGTCTTGGTGGTTGTTGATCCTTTCTCTCCTACTCTCATTTTCAATTACTTACTCTGTACCATCTCAAAACTGGCAAATTATAGTATGTCAACTATAGTATCCCAATTATATTGTATGTCTGGAAGTTGGAAGGCATTCTGCATTCAAAATAAAACTTAAGTGATTTTAAAGAAGACTTTGATTGTCTAGTTAAAGATATGAGCACTCGAAGAGATAAAATTCGAAAGTTTTTTACTTAATATTCTCAACTTGACACTAAAAGTAATCCTCTTTTGAGATTATAAAATTTGGATATAGAAAATAATTAATTATAATGACTAGAAGCATTTTAGAAATAGACCTCACCATCAAATTGTAACACCTCAGAAATTGGTAATTGAGTTGGAAAGAAAAAATTAGCAGAAAATGATCTAGTGCCAGTTTGCACGAGCCTACCTACGGTCCGTAGAAAGGGTGTTGAACAAGTTGAAAATGTCAAGTCTCTGATAAAGACCTACGAACCAACAGGACGGTCCGTAGGAAGTTCTATGGGCCGTAGGAAGTGCCCGTAGATGGAGTTCAGACTTATCTTTCCACAATCAACTTGCTTTGAGAACAATTTTTCTTTCACTTTTCCAAGGACCTCTCAGAACAAAAGAGGATTAGAGGATTAACAGAAAGTACTGGAGCACAACAATCTATAAGAATGTAGGAAGCTTCAATATGTATACTGATGCCAACCCATTCAGGTGAAGAAGAAGAAAGCAAATTTTTGAGACTTTGTAAGCATTGAGAAAACCTGCACAGTATTTGATAACTGACAAAACACAGAAAGGTTCTGTGACAATGACTAAAAAACCATCTCCATGTGAGGCTAAGCTAGTTGTATATCATGAATATACCTATTGATTTACACCACATAGAATAAAATGAAGCTACTTTATTCCAGACATGTGGTGTAGTGAGACATCATCACATTTTTATCAAAACATATACATAATCTAAAAAATATTCCACTCTTTATGCAACCCAAGAGTGGTAATCAAACATTGATGCTTGTGAAAAGGTAGACTGCATACATTACACTTCCTTGGGGTTTAGCCCTTCCACACCCTACGTGAACGCGGTTATTTCGTTTACTAGATTGCCTTGTTTTATGCACCAAAACCCCAAATATTATGTTTTGATGATATTTTTGTCCGGGTGAGCTTGTCAGCACCTCGACTAATTCCAATGCTACCTCCCACAAGCATAGGTAACAGGTAATTCTATCTATTAAGGCTTGGATGGATGGAAAGAACTCACCTAGTTCTTTTGCCTCCACCAGTGAACGTAAGACCTCTTGGTTCTTGACTCATTCCATTGACCACTAAACCACCCCTTTGGGGATCCAAATCCCTAATATTTAATAGAGACAGACTGATTGAAACATGATAGATGCAAAATATAAAATAAAAGCGCAATGAAAAATAAGGAATTATTAGCATTGTAAGGCTCTCTTACTCTGGTTTTAGTCTCTCTTTCGACATCAAGAGAGCAGGTCCTGGTTGAGAGAATTCCAGAGAGGCATTCACCAGCCAAGGGATTGAAGAAATGTGCAATATACATTCCCCATTTGCCCTTCCCTGTACCCTGTGTGAATGCAGGCTGCTTCATGCATCAAGCAACTCTTTTCTATGCAACTAAAGCCCAATTTTAATAATCATGGTGTCCAAACTAGTACGCATGTGCCTTCACTAATTCCACGAGCATTGGCTACCTCCTACCAATAGAGGTACCAGGTAACTCTATCCACCAAATGAAACATATATGAATAAATTCACCTAGTATTATTGCTTTAGGCCAGGAGGTGCAACAACAAAACACAAAAAGGAACATACATTAGACATTTTATAAATACTAGCTCTATATGGTTGTTCAAGAATCTGACTAACCATTTTTTTCACAAGAGAGTGGTTAGACAAAATGGTATGTGCATCACGCACCCCACCCACTCACTAAGGCCTGCGGAAATATTCAATAGAAATTTAGAAGATCAAACTTTTAACGTGTAAGAGTTACAGCTTCACCTTTGTTCTAGTTTTTGTAACTATGTAGAGGGAAACAACTCAACAGACCAAAATGGGTTATGCTTAAGCAGATAAGTATCTTGAAGCAGCCGGGTAGTATGAATCAGACCAATTATTATCTTAAAGTCATACTTTCTGGAAGAACTTGAACAAAAAATGAACTGAATTACCGAATTAGCAAGACATGCCCCAGTTTAAACAATTGTTTGTTAGTTTACCCTTCATGGAATTTCCACCAGCCCAAGATTAGTTGATCGTGGCCGAGAAGTATTTCAAGGTTGGATTCACCTGTCAAAAATAATGCGAGGATTGAGGATTAAGTTGTCAGCCACCTCACAAAGGATGGCAAAACTTGGTTAGAGAACTTAACAGGAAAAGCTATCAGATAGGTGTAGAAAGCTGAAAGGCAGTAACAGAAAGGGTCTTCTCATCTCCTCAAGACAGTGATCAGATACACAATCACAATGTAGCAAGAGAAGTCAGTTACCATTTTCCAATTGAAATTCTATGGGAATAGATTACAAGTTCTAAATTTAATGCTTGGCATTAGACCCAATTTAAGCTAGATGTTTTTTGAGCAAAGTTTCAGTTCAAAGAACCCTCTATTTCACTAGCAATTCAATTATTCAGTAAAGAATCCCAATTGCACTTACACTGACAATCTGACACCATAAAGGCAAGACTAGCGTATTTTCCCATGTTAGTCATTTATTGCCCAAAAATGTCATAATCATAACCATTTCAAGTTCAAAGCAAAGAACAGGCAGATCTTAAACAGCCAACAACTAATGCACATTGTTACTAGTAGGCAAATTCTCTCATAAACGAGCAAACTTCTCATGAAGCACCAAAAATAACAGCATATCCAGTACAATATTTAAAAGGTTTATTCAATCATAAATTGAACATGTTTATTATTATAATATTAACTTGAGACCGTTATAGGAACTCATAAACTCCAAACCATGAATTCATGTCAGGCTTAAACCCTTTTTAAAATACTTATAAATAGAAGCTACTCCACAATTGAGCTAAACCAGAGATCAGAATAGTGAATCTTAACCTCTATCTCATCCCTCTATTATCTTTCCTCTTAAGAGACAATAATATCTCACTCCTTACTATAATCTGTAAGATATTGAATTTAAAGGACAAAGAAAACTACACTTTTCAGCATTGCTACATAGAGGTGAATAACATTGCTGAATATTTTGCCAACATCGGAGAAAGCACAAGACAAAACTTCTTCTTCACACATGATTTAAATACTAGAGAGGGAAATATTGTTTGAAGAATGAAATCAAAGTTGTTACTTGTTTTAGGTTCAAAGCACAAATAAATAATTCTACTTTTGATTATGCTACTGATAGAGCTTAATTCTTTTTGGTTTAAGTTTGGTTACTGTTGGATAGCTTCTATAGATAAAAATGTAAAGGAAGTGTCCTCTTATAAACTCTTCCTCTCTGAACACAATTGTTGCTATATGGTTAACACCATTTCACTTGTTGTATTGGAGGCAAAGGTTTATCTCCTCCTTCATATACACAGGTAGAGTTTCTGTCAGAACCCCACATTGTTAAGGTGGCTTTTGATTAAAAAATATATTTTTTACATCAAACAAATAAAATGAATTTGCGAAGTTCCTCTCAACAAATATCACTGCAACACCTCAAGATTTAATAATCCTAGATTCACAATTAGGGATGTCATAATCTCAAGCACAATTTGATTTTTAAATGAAAATTTTAACTTACAACATCTAAAAGAAATCATAAGATTCTGATAAAGATTTGTGGTAGCTTTCTCACAACTTGAAAATGTTGGAAAATTACAAAGATACAAAGACAAGAAAATAACTAGCCATAATCTAATAGGAAAATAAAAATCCTTAGCTTACAAACTGCAGAAAACAAAAATCCAACCAAAAAGGAGAAAAATTTAAGGAGAAGAGAGAATTTGCTTGTATGGAAGAGAGTACTTACAGGCTTTTCCCATTCAACGTAGCAAAGCAGATGCAAATTTAGTTCTGGCTGGTAATAGAGAAGAGAAACTAAAAGAGAGGCAAAGAATTTTAGTGGAAATAAGTTTCCCTCGTTCATTTGGCGCAAACCAAATAAAAAATAAAAAATGGAAAAATTACTAAATTGTAAACTATTTTTCATATTTCCCTATATCTTTTACAAATTTCTAAAATCCATTATTTTACTAATGTATCCATATTAATATATTAATGTATCCGCACTTTCACTAATGTATTCGGATTGGAAAATTTCTTATTTTAATAATGTATCTGTATTAATGTGTTAATGTATCCGCGCTTTCATTAATGTATCCGGATTAGGTTAATTTTAAGGAATTATTGTAATTAGAAAAAAGTAGGGATAGATAGTAATTTCATCTTTACACTATATGATTTATGTAACTTCCCACGTAGGAGCCCACAACCCAGTAAGTTATTTTAGAAAATTAAGTATACTAGTTTTGTGTAGGTATTTTGTGGGTTTGCCTTAATCAATAAAATTATATCTATAAAAATAAAATTACTAAAAAGTAGCAATTAGTATCAAAATAAATGTTATATCTAAGTAAATAATAAAATTTCATATAGGAAATTAGAAAAGTTATTTGAAAACGTTAATCTTAAATGTAAGAACTTTTAATATAGTTCAAATAAAGAAAGATTTAAGAAATAAAAGATCAGTCAATTTTAAAATATTCAATATTAGGAGTTCTTATCTATTACAAATAAGTAAAAAATTAATGGTTAAAACTTTAATAAAAGTTCTTATCAATTAATTTTTTAAAACTTTCATGGTTTTAAGATAATATAGATAGATTACCAACAACAATATTTTTTGTTGTGGACAAATTTTAATACATTTAAAATTTATTATATTATCGTAGAATATGGCAACAAAATCTAACGTTACTTGGCTTCACTTTCTTACCATATAGTTCATCACATTGATCATATCAACACGAAAAGCCCATCAAGAAATTGTATAAAAACACATCAACACACAATTAGATCTTTTTTTACATACATTTCATATTTTATTCATCCAAACATTATGTCCGCGGGCCTAATCATGATTTTCTTGTCAACTTTATATTACATATTACGTAAAAAAAATTAATCTTAATCTGCTACTCATAAACTATAACTTACTTGGATGCCAAATTACTGCTACATCACACACAAATTTTTCCCCTGATTTTGTTTTAACAAGATTCATGAAGCATTTGTGAAGACGCGTTTCTTGAAAATCTTGCCTATTATCGAGATTTTTCTTTTAAGAATAGCCCTAGAATATTTTTAGGAGAAGGTAACTCCTTTTGAACATGGATTGGAAAGAAAAAAGGTTTAAAATTTGTTGTTGTCACTGCCAGCTACAGCTACCCAAGGACCGAGAACACCCCACGGTAAAAATATTTTTGTTGATCAAGTGGAGTGGATCCCGATTTAAATCGACTAGATATATCAAATTTCAAACTCGAGCATCTTATCACGAATATTTTTAATAACAATGGAATGGATCATTACAGTCCGTCACGATCCTAAATTAGATCGTGACACAAATAATGTAGCTACTGAAGGCAGCATATCACCCATTAACACAAGAAGATCATTTTTGCAGGTATTAGTAATATTAGTGAAATTATTAAAGTTTCTTCTAATTGGACTAGATATTATGACAATGTGATTGTGCAGTTAAAACATACGTTAATTAGAATGGGTGGAGTGGCCATTGTGTTTAAATTTAGTAATTTGTAAGATAATGATATTGTGTTATGATAATATACTTGTGTTGTATTTATTATTAATATGTCTTTTTGTATGATTAATACAATTTAAAAATACTAACAAATTGCAAAAAGTTTTGATTGCAGTTAGATTTTTATGATTAAATAATAATAATTTTCTTACAATTATGTTGTAGAGGTTTTGATCGCGTATTTTTGAAGAATATTTATTGAACTAATTTAATCATCAATTTGTTGGGGGTTAAATTATCGTAAATTAGATACAATAATTGTTAAAAATGCCGCAAATTAATTACAGAGGTGCTTATTGCGGGAGTTCTAGAAATCATCATAACAATAAGTTACAGGTGTTACAATCCGTCACAAATTAGTAATTTTAGTTCATTAAAAAAATTTGTATTCAGTGTCTTAATTTATTTTAATACAATTTAGAAATAGCCATATGACTTTTGATAGCTATAATTGTTCCAATGGATTGGTAAGCACCTTATGACAAATGTCTTTGGTGTATAACAAAATATTTGAAAACTTGTTAAGACTCTTGATAGTTTTGAAAGTTATGTTTTGTAATTTTCTTATTCACACTATCTAAAAGGTATTTAGGAATCTTATCTCTTTTATTATGTGATGTAGTGTATGTCGCTAGTCTATAACATAGTATAATATTTTAGAGAAAATTATGTTTATGGAAAGATAAATCTCTATTTTTATTTATTTTTAGATAAAAACGTGTTTAACGTTAATAATATTTTAATTTATAACTACAAAAAATGGTTTAAAATGTTTGAAACTATGTGAAATGAAGAAAGTGCTCTCAATTGATAGTTTGGTCCATAAATGTCCTCGTTGTTAATAGTTTAGTCCAAAAATATCTTTATTGTTACTTAATGAGTCCAAAACACCCTTATCCAAATAAATAATTTTAAAAAAAAAACATTTTTTCCTAATAATGATTTTTTAAATTAAAAAATATCTATCCTACTTCAATTTGGAAAATATTATGAAATAAAAATATTTTCTATTTTATTAGAAATTTATATTGTTATCTAAATAAAATTTAATGATGGGGTTACTATATGAGGGCATAGAATAATTACTATAAGGGCATTCCAATAAATTACTACTTTTAAAGAACCCTACTCTTATTTTTTCTTTTAGAATCACTTTAACTAATAAATAAGTAGGATATAATCTTTTTTTTCTTCTTAATCTCTTTTTTACAATTAAAATAGAATAACTCCATGTACCTTTTTAACTAACAATACATACCATATATATATTAGATCATAGTAACTCCGTCATTATTTTTAACTTAGATAATGATAAAAATAATTCTAATAAAATAAATAATATTTTCATTTCTTAATATTTTCCAACTTGAAGTAGGATAAATATTTTTGAATTAAAAAAAATAGCATTAGGAATAGAACGTGTTTAAAAAGAAAAGAAATAAAAGTGCATTTTTTATCTATTAAATAATAGTAAGGGCATTTTGGATCAAAATTTTGATAGCAAGAGCATTTTTGGGCCAAGCTATCAACTGATGGCATTTTTTTCATTTCACATAATTTAAGAGCATTTTTGACCCCTTTCCGTTATAACTATAATTTTTGCACTATTCAACTATAAAATTTAAGTCTTAGTCATTTGAATATATATTTCTTTTGTGATGAAATTTCACTGTGAAAATAGTGTAGGTTAAATAAAGACAATAATATAATCGTCACTAATTGTGAAAAAAAAGTATGGTCACAGCTAAATCTAAAATTTTGTGACCAAATATTACAAAGATTAACTACAAGTTCTAAATTTGTCGCTAATTTTTTCATATATTTTTAGTGACAAAACATTTTTCATGTCTAAAATTTAACTAATTTTAGGACAAAAATGATTTGTCACTAATTAAAAATTATCATTGCTGACAAAATAATGTGTCATTAATAATTTTAAATCGTAACTGATAGTACTCAATATATTTTTTTGGTGACGAAATTTCATCGTGACAAAAGTATAGGTTAAAATAGAGATAATAATACAATCGTCACTAATTGTTTGACTTAATAGTGATCACAAAAAGTAAAGTCAGAGTTAAATCTAAAATTTTGCAGCAAAAGATTACAATGATAAACTACAAATTTTAATTTGTCGCTAATATATCCATATATTTTTAGTGACAAAAAATTTTCATGTCCAAAATTTTACTAATTTTAGGACAAAAAAATGATTTGTCACTAATTTAAAATATTATCGATGACAAAATAATGTGTCAGTGAATTTTAAATTCGTAGCTAACAAAACTCAATAAAGAAATTATGACGAAATTTCATTGTGACAAAAGTGTATGTTAAATAGAGACAATAATACAATCATCACTAATTGTTTGAACTATTAGTGACGAAAAATAAGGTCACAGTTAAATCTAAAATTTTGCGGCTAAAGATTACAATGATCGACTACGAATTCTAAATTTGTCGCTAATGTTTCTATATAATTTTAGTGACAAAAAAATTTCATGTCTAAAATTTAACTAATTTTAGGACAAAAAATAATTTGTCACTAGTTGAAAATATCATTGGTGACAAAATAGAGTGTCACTAATAATTTTAAATTTGTAGCTAATAGTACTCAATAAATGGCGCCAACCCAAATTTTGGTGGGAAATTTTAGTAGAAAAAATTTTTCTACGATTTGTTGTGTTTCGTCACTAAAAGTAAGTGCATAGTGAATTTAAGGACGAAATATATTTTTTGACATGAAAAGAGCACAATTAGTGAGAAATTTTATATCGTAGCTATATATCATATTTGTTGTAGTGTGTAATGAAATTGTCCCCTTTCTCGCATGTCTTGATGATTTTGTGTATAGCTATCATACTTGGTACATTCCATGTACTAACGCATACTTGTTCCCTACATTGTCTCATAATGTAGGGCTGGGCGATTCTTCTCATTCTGCTCGTGGCTAGTGAGTACATAGAGACTTGAAGACTTGGTGAGTCCTCATATGTTTGAGGACATTGCCTTGTTATTCTTTTATGTTTCTTTACCTTTGGACTTGTATTGGGTTACGTCCCAACATTCTTTCTATTCTATGATAGATGGCTTTGAGACTATGTTTAGACTTCCGCTATGTTTTGTAAATTCTTTAGATATAAAATTTGCCTTTGAACCCTTATATATTATTATCTTGTATGATGTATGCTAAGTGGCTTGTATGGGACCTTTCGGGGTCTTGTACGCCATGTCACGTCTAGGGGATACCTTAGGTCGTGACAAACTCGGTATTCAGAGCACAATGTTTTAGAAAGATCCTAGGAAGTCTCATAAGCCACGTCGAGTAGAGTTTTGTTCATGAGTGTGAAGCGCGCCACACTTATGAATGAGAGGCTACAAGATGTTTAGGAAAATCCACTTCTTGTATCATTCTAAAGTCGTGCGATAGAGTTTAACTCTATATCTTTCTCTCCTAATCCCTATCAGATGTTATTCAGGATATGGCCACCCGAAGGACATATTCTAGAAGGAATGTGAGAGAGAATGTGGAGCAAGAAGCTCCCCAAGTTCAGGTCGATCCCTTGGCCGAGCAAGTGACTAATGCAGAGTGTAGGGCTGCTTTTCAAGTGTTGGCCCAAGCTATGATGGCTCAAGCCAATAGGGAGGTTGTGGCCCCTTTGAACCCAAATATAGGTACGACGACATCTAGGGTGAGGGACTTCACTAGGATGAACCCTCTGGAGTTTCATGGCTCTAAAATTGAAGAAGATCCTCAAGAGTTTATTGATGAGGTGTATAAGGTGTTGATAATCATGGGAGTAACGCCAGTGGAGAAGGCGGAGTTGGCCACTTATCAACTTAAGGGTGTTGTTCAAGTGTGGTATGAGCAATGGAAGAGTGAGAGGGCGGTCAATGCGGGTCCTCTTGATTGGGAGAAGTTTAAGTTTGCTTTCCTTGAGAGGTTCTTTCCCCTTGAGACGAGGGAGGCAAATATACTTGAGTTCATCAACCTTCATCAAGGAAACATGAGTGTGAAGGAGTATGCTTTGCAATTCACACAATTGTCTCAATATGCTCCCACTATGATTGCCGATCCTAGGGCAAGAATGAGTAAGTTTGTTTCGGAAATGCCTGAAATAGTGGTCAAGGAATGTTGTACCACCATGCTTATCAATGATATGGACATTTCTCATCTCATGGTGCATGTTCAATAAATAGAGGAGGAGAAACTTAAAGAAAGATCTAGGGAGACAAAGAAGGCAAGGACTGGTGATGGAAATTTCTCTCATTCAAGATCTGATGGGTATGGGCGTCCTAATTTCCGACAATGGTTCTCCGATCAAGGTTCCTACAATGCTCCTCCTAAGTTCAACAAATAAAGGATGTCTAACCCTAATCCTCAGGGAGGAAATGGTGGTGGACCCCTACTGCCTACTTGTGCTAAATGTGGAAAGAAGCATGAGGGTAAATGTGTAGCTGGTTCTAATACATGTTTTGGTTGTGGCAAGACGGATCATAAGATAAGGGATTGTCCCTTAGAGGCTATGAATGAAGGAAATAACCGTCGACAGGTTCAACCTTATCCTCCATCAGGTTCTAGTGGAAATCAGAAGTAAAACCGATTCTACGATCTTCAGACTGGTCAAGAGCAAGACAGTTCTCCCGATGTGGTTACCGGCATGTTAAAAGTCTTTCATCTTGATGTTTATGCTTTGCTTGACCCCGGTGCTACCTTGTCTTTTGTGACGCCATATGTGCCTATGAGGTTTGATGTTCTTCCGGATGTGTTGTTAGATCCTTTTTCAATCTCTACTCCTGTTGGTGATTCTATTGTGGCTAAGGGGGTGTATAGAAATTGTCCCGTCTCCTTACCCCATAGAGTCACTCATGTTGATCTAATAGAGCTTGATATGTTAGACTTTGATATTATTCTTGGGATGGATTGGCTACATTCATGTTATGCTTCTATCGATTGCAGAACTCGAGTGGTCAAGTTTTAGATTCCAAATGAACCCATCCTCAAATGGAAAGGGGGAAATTCTATGCTTAAGAGTCAATTTGTTTCATGCCTTAAAGCTAGAAAGATGATTTATAAGGGTTGCATGTATCACCTGCTTCGGGTTAAGGATATGGTTTCCAAAACCCCTATCTTTGAGTCGGTCCCCGTTGTTAATAATTCCCGGAAGTGTTTCCCGATGACTTACCCGGTGTCCCTCCCGAGAGGGAAATAGACTTTGGTATTGACCTTCTCCCAGATACGCAACCTATCTCTATTCCTCCTCACCGAATGGCTCCGACAGAACTTAAGGAATTAAAGGAGTAATTGAAAGATTTGGTGGATAAGGGTTTCATCTGACCGAGTATCTCTCCATAGGGTGCCCCAGTTCTGTATGTTTGAAAGAAGGATGGTTCACTTTGAATGTGTATTGATTATCGGCAATTGAATAAGGTCATCATAAATAATAAGTACCATCTTCCAAGGATAGATGACTTGTTTGATCAACTCCAAGGAGTGAGTTATTTCTCCAAGATTGACCTTCATTCGGGCTATCACCAACTGAAGGTGAAGGAAGATGACATCCCTAAGATGGCTTTTCAGACTAGGTATGGTCAGTACGAGTTTTTAGTAATGTCGTTTGGGTTGACAAATGCTCCGGCCGCATTCATGGATTTGATGAATAGAGTGTTTAGACAATACTTGGATATGTTTGTGATTGTGTTTATTGGTAATATCTTGATTTATTCAAGGAGTGAGGATGAGCATGCCAATCATTTGAGGATTGTGTTGCAAGTCCTCAAGGACCAACAACTCTTTGCGATGTTTAGTAAATGTGAATTTTGGTTGAGATCCGTGGCTTTTCTTGGTCACATTGTTTCTGGTAAGGGTATTGAGGTAGATCCTAAGAAAACCGGAGTAGTTAAGAGTTGGCCTAGACCTCTATCCCCTTCAGATATTCGAAGTTTCTTTGGTTCGGCAGGTTATTATAGAAGGTTTGTTGAGGGGTTTTCTTCGATTGCCTCTCCATTGACGGCTTTGACCCAAAAGAAGGTGAAGTTTGTTTGGTCTGAAGTATGTGAGAAAAGCTTCTAAGAGTTGAAAGATAGACTTACCTCTGCTCCGATATTGACTATACTAGAAGGATCTGATGGGTTTGTGGTTTATTGTGATTCCTCAAGGGTTGGGTTGGGATGTGTTCTTATGCAAAATGGGAAGGTGATTGCGTATGCTTCAAGGCAACTCAAGATTCACGAAAAGAACTATCCTACCAAAGATTTAGAATTAGCGGCGGTGGTATTTGCTTTAAAGATTTGGAGGCACTATTTATATGGTGTTCATTTGGATATCTTTACCGATCACAAGAGTTTGCAATATGTGTTCAAACAAAAGGATCTGAATCTTCGCCAAAGGAGGTGGCTTGAGTTGTTAAAAGACTATGACATGAGTGTCCTCTATCACCCCTGCAAGGCAAACGTGGTGGCAGATGCCCTTAGTCATTTATCTATGGGAAGTGTTGCTCATGTTGAAAATGATAAGAAGGAATTGGTGAGAGATGTCCATAGACTGGCCCGGTTGGGTGTTCAGTTAATTGACTCCACTAATGGAGGGGTAGTTGTCCATATTGGATCAGAATCATCCTTCGTGTCGGATGTGAAAGCAAAGCAAAGTCTTGATCCAATCTTGATGGAGTTGAAAGAGGCGGTGCTTAAAAAGTCCATAGAGGCTTTCTCCCAAGGTAGAGATGGTGTGTTTCCATATCAAGGTCATTTGTGTGTCCCCGATGTCGATAGTTTGAGGGAGCAGATTTTATCGGAAGCACATAATTTTTGATATTCCATTCACCCGGGAGCTACCAAGATGTACCGTGATTTACGGGAAGTCTATTGGTGGAATGGGATGAAGAAGGACATTGTGGAATTTGTGGCTAAGTGTCATAATTGTCAACAAGTGAGAGTTGAGCATCAATAGCCAGGATGTTTATCCCAAGATATTAGTATTCCAACTTGGAAGTGGAAAGATTTGAATATGGACTTTGTTGTTGGTTTACCAAGCACCTGGCGATAACATGACTCAATTTGGGTTATTGTGGATCGTATGACAAAATCAACCCATTTCATTCCCGTTAAGGTTTCTTATTCGGTGGAAGACTATGCTAAGTTGTACTTAAGGGAAATGGTTAGGCTGCATTGAGTGCCTGAAACGACCCAAATGCCCAAAAATGTGCTTCGGAAACACCTATAATTGTAATTTCCATATATCTCAAAATCCGTGCATGATTTCGGAAATTCGACTTCATATTCTTATTCGTGGGGTCAAATTGAGTGGGGAATGGGTCTAACCCGAATTTTAGAGCAACCGTATCAAAATTCGAAAATCGCAAAAATTGCGATTTGGAGGGTCAACTTTAAAGGGGCATATCTCTTATCACACAAGGAACTGGAAGGGCTGAAACCTATCAAATTAAATCTCTTTGAGTTAGCTTTCCAACGCACTTGGTTTCACCTTATTCCGCGTTAGGATGAGGGAGTTATGACCATTTTCGTAAAACCTGTCTGTGCAGAATTTCCAATTCCAGTGAGCCTTTTTTTTCTAGGCGGGTTGGAGACTTTTTTTATAAAAAGGGGATATGTCCCATACTTAGTCATTTTCTTAACTCCAAAAACACTCTCTAAGCCCTCTCCAAAGATTCCACCAAGATCTTCAACCAAATTCAAACATCTCAAGCTCTAATTCCGGATTCAAGACTCAATCTCAAGCTTCGATTCTCCATTCCAATCTTCATCAAGGATTCTCCAAAGTTGAGGTATGTGGGTTTGATTGTGGAAACCTTCCTTTCCACAAGTCCAACCATTTATCCTCTATTTCTACTTCAAGTTTATGGGTCCTCATGATCAATTATGAACTCTTGAATTACGGAATTACTACTACACACCCTATTATGGTCCTTTTTGCATATTATCATGAAATGGAATTTTTTATGTGATGTTTATGGTTTACATGCTTCCATGATCAAATTATGAAGGTTGATATATATATGTATGTTGTTGGTGGGCTGATTTATATGGATTTTGAATTGGTTGGAATTAGTATTCTTGAAATACATGATTTCATTTATATGAACAATTGCCCACCTTGTGTTTGATAAAATGCCCATTATAGAATTCTTAGGAAAGGGAAGGTCCAAGGTACGTCCTATGAGACGGATGGTTATGTAATTACTGAAATGATGATGAAATGGACACATGTACATGATTTTCTCTAAATAAGTGTTGTGAGTCGACCATGCCTAGTACGGGGGGTAGTAGGCCCGTATAACCATATCGAGGGGTTTGTACCTTGGTCCCTAGCACGGGGGGTGGTAGGCCCGTGTAACCATATCGAGGGGTTTGTACGGGGGGTGGTAGGCCCACGTTTGGTACCTTGGTTGCCTAGTACGGTTGTGTATAACCATATCGAGGGGTTTGTACCTTGGTCCCTAGCACGGGGGGTGGTAGGCCCGTGTAACCATATTGAGGGGTTTGTACCTCTTTCGCCTCTCCAAGGGGGTGGTAGGCCTTGGAAATACTATATTGATGGTCACTCGCCACACATGTACTACGTCCCATTAAATATGATTTTTATGTAAGCATCATTATACATATTATTTTATTAATATGCTATCTATTGGGTATGATTACGCATTTTTCCTATGATGTCCATCTAATGTAGCCTTGCATTGCATCCCATATACTTAGTACATTCAAATGTACTAACGCATACTCTATGCCTACATGATGTCACCATGTAGGGACCGGAGCACCGCTTGACCATCCTCCTCCGCGTGGCTAGTACGATTTTCTATAGTGGTTATTGGTGAGTCCTCCATTTCGGGGACGTTGCTCATGATCTTTTGTTATGTATAAAACTTTTCCTTTTTAGTTATGTTTTGACTATGAGGGTGAGCCCGGTAGTTTGTCTTGGCCCCCGCTAAGTACTCATGTTTAGAGGTGGTGTTGGACAAGTTGTGTATTATGCTTGAGCTTGACTCATCTATGGTATTTATGTATCATTTTTTTTTCTTGCTTATGGTCATTTAATTGCTTCCGCGACCAAGAATGTGTAATGATACACTAGGAGGCTTGTTTGGGGTTCCTTCGGGTTCCCCATTCGCCGGTCACACCTAGGCCTTAGGCTTGGGTCGTGACAGTGCCCCTATCCATTATATCCGATCGTAGTACACAATTCACTTCTCAATTTTGGAAGTCTTTTCAAAAGGGTCTTGGAACTCGTGTTAAGCTTAGTACGGCCTTTCATCCTCAAACCGATGGGCAAGCGGAGCATACTATTCAAACTTTGGAAGATATGTTAAGGGCTTGTGTAATTGACTTCAAGGGTAATTGGGATGATCATTTGCCTTTGATCGAGTTTGCTTATAATAATAGCTACCATTCGAGTATTGGTATGGAACCATTTAAGGCTCCTTATGGCAGGAGGTGTAGATCCCCTATAGGTTGGTTTGAAGTTTGTGAAGTAGCATTGACATGTCCTGAATTGGTTCATTAGGCTATGGAGAAAGTTCGGCTTATTAGAGAAAGATTGAAAACGGCTCAAAGTCGACAAAAGTTCTATGCCGATGTTAGGAGAAGAGACCTAGAATTTGTTGTTGATGATTGGGTTTACTTGAAAATTTCACCCATGAAGGGTGTGATGAGGTTTAGAAAGAAAGGGAAGCTTAGTCCCCATTATGTGGGCCCATATTAGATTTTGAGGCGTGTTGGCAAGGTTGCTTATGAACTTGACTTGCTGAATGACCTAGCGTCGATTCATCTAGTTTTCCATGTCTCCTTATTGAAGAAGTGTGTTGGTGATCCAGCATCTATAGTACCATTAGAGAATCTTGGAATAAAGGACAGACTTTCTTATGAAGAAGTTCCGATTGAAATTTTAGACCGACAAGTTCGAAAGTTAAGGAACAAAAGAAGTTGCTTCCGTAAAGGTTCTTTGGAGGAATCAGTTAGTTGAGGGTGCTACTTGGGAGGCCGAGGCCGATATGATGTCCCGTTATCCTCATCTTTTTCCCTCCGTCCCTATTCTAGCTTGAGGTATTTAGTTCCTCATGGTTTACTCTTTTGGTTTTATGTGTCTTAGATAGTCCCATGATTCCTCATTTATGCATGTTCATGAAAAGCTTAAAATTTTGAGAAAATAAGTTAACTTGATTGATTTCTTCATGACTATGTGCATTCGAGTATGAGTTTTATGTGGACCTGATGGTATGATGTTTTGAACATGCTTTAGCTTGGAGTGATATTTTCCTCCTCGGATATATGCCTTTATGTGATTGTGTTCATGCTGGGCTGTTAGATTAAGTTCTTACTCCTCTTATGATGTCTTGATTCCCATTCGAGGACGAATGTTCCCAAAGGGGAGATATTGTAACACCTCGAATTTGAAAAGGAAAGAATTGTAGATTTTCTGGTGCCAGTACCAATGGAGCCACCTACGGCCCGTGGATTGACCTATGGTCCGTAGGTCAGGCCCAAGGGTTGGCTAGTCCAGGTTCCATAAAATTTTAAGCCTCAGTACTTTTATACGGCTTGCCAGGATGGACCGCCTATCTATGTACGAGCCATAGGTAGGTCTAGTAGGTGAGACCCATAGTGAAATTTTTAGGGCCAAGAATTGGACCTACGGTGGCAATGTACGGATCGTAGGTTGACCCACGGACTGTACATGGGGTCCCGTCATTGGGGATCCAAAGTTGGAAAGTCTCTGAATCTATCTACGGTTGAACAGGACGGCCCGTAGGTCCAACCGTAGATAGGGGTCCGACAGTTACTTTAAGAAGGGCTTTTTGGTCTTTTCCCTAGGTGTTTAATTCCTAATCTAACTATGTTCGGCCTTTAACCTAGCTCCTATATAAACCATTTTAAGCTTAATTCTACCCATTCCTAATCATTCCCAAAACTCTCCTCTCCCAAATAATTCTCTCTCTAGAAGAGCTTGAAGAAGAAGTAAGAGCAAGGGTGAAGAAGTAAGAGCAAGGGTGAAGAAGTAAGAGCAAGGGTTCTCAAGCCAAGTCCCCCAATCCTACATTGATTTCAAGCTTTTGGCATCAAGGAATGATAGTTCTTCACCTATGGAGTCCTTTCCTCTAGAGGGTTCCTAAATTCGTCAATTTTCAAGCTAGAATCCTTAAATTGAATTAGGGTTTTCTTCTATCTTATGGGTTCTTTAAATTATGGTCTAACTGATTTAATTATGTTTAATTATGCATGAATTGAGTTAAATTGCATGTTTCAACTTGAATCCCCAAGAATCCATATGAAATTCATTATTTCTAGACCATGATCAAGACATGAGGTTTTGAACTATGAAAGATGAATTGAGGAAATTGAATGATTTTGAGATGAATTTATGTGAGCCCATGCATGATGTTTTCTAAGCTATGATTTTCATGATGAAGTTATGAATGATCAAAAGATGGTTTTTATGAATATATGCATGTTCAATTATGAAATTTATGATGATTTAAGACTTGCTTTGAGATTGAAACATAATTCATGTTGTTGTTGTTGAGGTGTGAAAGGGTTTCTCACAAATTACTCAAACCATGAATGTGAAAAGATTTTTCTCACATAAAGGATTCATAACATGTTGAATGGTTTTCTCAACTAAACTTGAATCAATGATTAAGGTGCTATTCTAATGAAGGGACAAGCGTCGATTACCCATGTTCCCTAAAGATAGACAAAAGACGATTACACATGTCTACTAATGATGAAATGAATTAAGATGTATGAATAATCCATGGGAACTATGCTTAGCACTGAGTGGACAAGAGGCGATTACCCATTTCCCATAAACTATGTGCCACCATAGGATTAGCTAGTGGATCCAGTTAAGGTAGAAGTTATGGTGCTTACCTTGGCAAGTAAGGACACCTCTTTTCGGTGTGGGGTAGGCACCGGATTCCATGTTATAGCTCACATGGTCTATGTCGATTAAGGTTCAATTCCCACAATAATGAACTTAAGTTGCTTATGAAGGCATTTCAAGGTTTTAAAGATGATTAGCTTGCATTGACTATGTTTTTATGATTTGTGTTTTCTAACTCTTATCTCATGTTTTAGCTTGGTCATTACATGTAATGAAATTTCCCCCTTTCTCGCATGACTTGATGATTTTGTGCATAGATATCATACTTGGTACATTCCATGTACTAACACATACTTTTTGCCTACATTGTCTCATAATGTAGGGCTAGGCGATTCTTCTCATTCCGCTCGTGGCTAATGAGTACATAAAGACTTGAAAACTTGGTGAGTCCTCATATGTTCGAGGACATTGCCTTGTTATTCTTTTATGTTTCTTTACCTTTGGACTTGTATTGGGTTACGTCCCAACGTTCTTTCTATTCTATGATAGATGGCTTTGAGACTATGTTTAGACTTCCGCTATATTTTGTAAACTCTTTAGATATAAAATTTGCCTTTGTACCCTTATCTATTATTATCTTGTATGATGTATACTAAGTGGCTTGTATGGGGCCTTTTGGGGTCTTGTACGCCATGTCACATCTAGGGGGTACCTTTGGTCATGACTATTGTGTCCCCAAACATCTCAAGTTTCCTATTCGATTTCAATCAATTGAGTTATGGCTTTCTTCAATCTCCATGGGTTCTATTTAATTATGATTCAATTGTTTCTTTTCAATCTGCTATTGCATTATTTGAAGTAATTACATAGTTTTTGATTGAATTCATATAAACCCATGCATGATCTATGATTTTTGACTATGATCTTATGAAGAAGCTTATGAACTAAAAACTATGAATTTCTGAAGGCTATGCATGCCTTCATAAATTGATGTTTATGACTTAAGGATGCTTTTAGATGAAAGTATCAATGAAATTGTAAAAGGTTTTCTCACATATGTATGATTCATGATTTTAAGGAGCTATTCTATATTATTTAAGATTGGATTTAGAATTGATTATGCCTTTCCAAGTATAATATTATGAATATGATTAATGACTATTTCCATTGGGATTTTAATTAACACCGAGAGGATATTGAGATGGAGTCTCTCTCGTTAGTAGTGACCGGGTCTCTAGTAGCAATCTCATTGTCCCTGACTACGTGCCTCAGTAGGATGTATTAGCTATTGAGTCATGACCCAAAGTATACCCTCGATGTGAAATGGTGTATAGGACCCCAAGAGGCCCTACACGAGCTTCTTAGCATGCATCATACAAGATAATATATCAATTAAAGATTTTGACATAAAAGTGGAAGTATAATAATAAACCTTGACAAGACAACCTAAAGCGATAAAGAAGTGGTTGGGACATTACCCATACACCACGTACAAAATCCATAAACTAAAGACAAAAGAAAGAAATAAAGGTGACATAGTCCTCAAAACATGAGGACTCACCAGGTCTTCAAATCTCAAACGAAATCAACTAGCCACGAGCGAAAGGAGAAGGAGCACTGGACCCAACATTATAAAAGAATGTATGCAAAAGTTTTCCAACATTCTTGTCAGTGTATCCCTCAGAGTCACCTCGATGCACCTAAGCTAGAACCAATTTTAATGGGCACAAGTATTCATACATTTTATGTGATTTGCATTCATGTTGGGTTGTTAGTTCTCTATCCGTACTCTATTCATGCTAGCTTGAGTCTCATTCGAAGATGAATGTTCCCAAGGGGGAGATGTTGTAACATGATGTACCGTGAATGTACGGTACTTTTGATGCATTAAACTTAGAATTTTGCATGTATCTTAAGTATTTTGTTATTAGATGTAATGGTATTTTTTTAAAATTTTACAGGAAATAGGTCTTGGAGCAGTTGGGGAGAAAAATGTTGCAGCAGTGAAATTTTGGTGATGTACGTGATGATCTACGAGCCGCCAGTGCATGGACGAGCCGTAGGATGAAGTAGTAGGTTCAGGTGCCTGAAGATTTGGCTAAGTATGGAACGATGGACTAGGATGACGAGCCTTAGTTCCTACTACGAACCGTAGATGACGAACCGTAGATAACTTCAGAGAGGGTCACCTGCAGTACTTGGTTTACGGAAGAGCAGGACAGGCCATACAAAGGTCTACGAGCCGTAGATCATGCCTATAGAAAGTAACCCTCAGGAATTTTACCAACCGCCGGATGATGGTGGGAACCTACGAGCTATAGGTCACCAACCGTAGATGACGCTGCCCAGGCCGAATTTCCTTAGTTTTCCTTTTCCTATTTTGTTTAGGACTTATTTTCTATAAATACCATATGTAAATTTTGTTTTTGGGTTGTTGAACAGTTTTTGAATTTTTAGCTTTGGCTTTGGGAATTAATTTGCAACTTTTGTGGAAATAAATTCTTGAAGTTTGGATTATAAAGTTTGCTTTTACTTTTCAATTCAAGATTGTGGATTTCATCTATCATCACTGTAAGTTCATGAATTATTCTTCAAACCCTAACTTGAGTTGTGAACCCTTAAGCATGAGTAGCTAAAT
This sequence comes from Solanum appendiculatum, assembly GCA_018342035.1. Taxonomy (NCBI): domain Eukaryota; kingdom Viridiplantae; phylum Streptophyta; class Magnoliopsida; order Solanales; family Solanaceae; genus Solanum; species Solanum appendiculatum. Next base: position 1,443 of record JAGDQO010001560.1, on the reverse strand, counting down.
CCACGACTAGGGTTCTGGGAACCATGAGTAATTAACGAAAGTAAAACTAATAAGGTTGTAATTCTTAATGGGTGTTTAAGCATGTATTTGTTAATCTCTTCATTTTAAATGCTTTTTAACGGTGGCCAACTTTAGAACTCGCCTTATTCCTACTTGCCGGACCAAGGAAGTAACGAATGGGAAAGAGATAAAACAACAGAGATTTAGCATTGATTTAGTCCGCTATCTAATAGCCTGAACCACATACGCAGAGGGCTAATCTGGGTCAAAGGTAAGGGTTCGTAAATCGACACACGTAGATGGACCAAGTTGCGTAGTGAAATTCCCTATTTGGAGGACCAATCACTTAGGGATACTTAACTTATCGACTTTGCATGCTAAAAATTGAAATAGATCACTAGTACAATATTCTTGTTATGGTATGAAATCATGGGGAACACATTCCTAGTTATTTTTAATAATCTAAATACAAGTAATAAATACATAGTTCCAAGCTACTGTTATTTTTTTAAAATTATTTTTGTTTCAATTTAAATCCCCCCTTTTAAATAACGACTACCTAGTTAAATATTTGCTATTGACAATATTCTTCCATATTCTCTGTGGGATCGACCCCAACTCATAGTTGGGTAAATATATTGCATACGACCGTTTATATTTCTTTTCAACAAGTATATTTGGACGTTATCAAAAATAAATTTGATAAACCCAAATTACACCTCCCTAAAGAAGTATAAGTGGTCGTTGTCAAATAAAGAACCTAACAAAGGTTAGGGTCGATCCCATGAGGAATATGGTTCAAAATTAGCTTAATTTATTGTTAATTGTACGTTTAGTCAATTTATCTCTGAAAAGGGGGGGGATAAATAAAACTAAAATTATGATTGCTAGATGTTTATCAAAAAAAGTAAACAGGTAACAAAGTTTGCAAATTTTTATATCAATATAAGAATGAAACTAGGGCACCTGTGTGGGCTCTTAACTCAGTAAACCTAATAATGGTAACTCTCTATAGTGTTTAACGTGCATAGTTGACAAGTTAGGTATCCCTAAGTGATTGGTTCTCCAAATAGAGAATTTCACTATGCAACTTGGTTTGTCTACGTGTGTCGATTTACTAACCCTTGCCTTTGACCCAGATTAGCCCTCTGTGTATGTGGTTCAGGCTATTAGATAGCAAACTAAATCAACGTGAAATCTCTTTCCCATTCGTTACTTCCTTGGTCTGGCGAGTAGGAATAAGGCGAGTTCTAAAGTTGGCCACCGTTAAAAAGCATTTAAAACGAAGAGATTAACAAATACATGCTTAAACACCCATCAAGAATTACAACCTTATTAGTTTTACTTTCGTTAATTACTCATGGTTCCCACAACCCTAGTTGTGGATTTAGGTACTCATGTTTGAGGGTTCACAACTCAAGTTAGGGTTTCAAGAATAATTCA
>JAGDQO010001559.1:0-27973 GCA_018342035.1 Solanum appendiculatum | reverse complement strand
TGCTTACTTTGATGATATGGTAGATAATATAGTGAATAGACTTAAAGGTTGGCAAAGTAATATGTTGTCTCCTGGTGCACCCAGGCCCCCTAAGGGCACACTTGATTTGATTGAAAAACATTTCTCTATTTTTTTCTAGGATTCTTCTGGATATAAAGCTAAGTATCATTAGAGTGCCTGGAACAAAATGTGTCTCCCCTATATGGAGGGTAGAATAATAGAAGCATGAGTGAGATATGCAACACTCTGGCTATTAAGAGATGGCAGAGATATAGAACTATCCCATCCTTGTGGGTAGATTTCCTCAATACCAAATATTGTAGTAGAGTGAATGCCCTTGCCAGGATCACTACAAAGAATTCATCTCAATGTTGGAAACAAATGCACACCAAGCATCTAGATGAGCCACACATCCTTTAGAGTATCCAAGTAGGAAACTGATCAGTCAGAGATTTTGGACTCATTTTAGGCTTGTAGTTCACTAAATCATGTCCTCAATGCTTGTTTATGTCCATTTCTAACGTAAAATTGTTTGAATTTCAACTACACGATCTCAGGGGCAAAATGAGGACAAATGAAAGCAAAAAGTAGTCAAGTACTTGAAAAAGTAAAGAAATTGGTGAAGCTGAAGCTTGCCAAAGGCACTCGGCGATTCACCGAATGAGTCCCAGTTCACCAAAAAGTTCAGAGATGTCTGCTCAGAAGCTCAAGCCAACCCGGTGAATGACATCAAATCTGTATAAGATAGTTCAATATTGAAGATCAAAATTATATAATAACTTGCGAATGTATAAAGCATGTGAAAATTAATTTTGGCTAATTCATACTAAATTAGAATGCCCAACCCTCAAGGTTTCATGATTGACTCTCTCCATTCATCGAATCCTATCTATTCATGCTATGAATAATTCAAAAAGTTCATATCCTTAGCCATTTCAACCTATTTATACAATTTATTCATTCAATTCCTTACCAAGAAGTATACCAAACTAGTGCTTAAGACTAAGAAACAACACCACTAACTAGTAGTTACTGTTGTCTAATGACATCAAATCTGTATAAGATAGTTCAATATTGAAGATCAAAATTATATAATAACTTGCGAATGTATAAGGCATGTGAAAATTAATTTTCATAAAATATGCTTACAACTTATTGTGTTTTGTTTCACTGTGCAGAAAGGAAAAGAGAAATGTAATAATACTTTAGAGGAAAGACCGGTTCATCTCCGTAATGTTCCCTCGAAGACTGAATCTAAGGTTGTTTTTCATACATCTCTTTTTTTTTTTAAATCATAGAGAAATATGTTCTGAAAGTATTTACTAACTTTGTGTTTATAATTTTTCAGCAGGGATATGTTAAGAATTTTTGGATATCGAATTATTTTCCGAGCCCCTGTTAATGGTTATCAGAAGTAGAGAGAAACTAAAGTCAATATCCAAAGAAGATCTATTTTATCTTGTCTGCAATATGTTTTTCTCCTTGTACCTGGAGGCAAACTCGGGATTTAAAGAGAGGCCAAAAGAACAGCCCTTTGTCTAGGCTCGAACTTGCATGTTGCGAGATAAAGTGATGGCTCAATTAGTACACCTAATTGAGTTTTGATTATGAGAGTGCATAATTAAATATATCATACTTTTTAAGATTATTTATACATATATATTCAGAAAAAATTTAAAGTTACCAGGTGCATGTGCACCCTTGAAAGTACCATTACTCTTCTTTTTCTCTGTTTAAGATTGGCTTTCAGTTTTGTTGTTGTGTGCGTGTCTGTCACGATCCAAAATTTGGGATTGTGGTGACACCTATTCCAATCCCAGAGATAGATAAGGCTCCTAGTGGGCTCGTCGCCACTACGCAGTCATCCTTGATCCTGATCGGCCGACCTTTCCGATCCCGAAACAAAGAGAGTTCGACTCTCTTTTTTCGCTCATTCAGATGAAGAAATTTCGTGAAGATGACGAGAGATGCCACCGGCTCTTTCCGTTGCTTCTTTTTCGGAGTGGACCACTCCTCTTTGTTCTATTCCTTTCTAATAAAAGCTTGGTATCTCATGGCGATTAAGTTAATACAGAACGTAGAATAAAATAACTGGTTGATTCTATCGGTAGTCATCTAAAGTTGGCACCAACTTTCACTTAGACACCTTGGCACCAACTTTCACTTAGACACCCTAAGTAGGCTTTGTTCATTGTTTTGGACACTCATGTCAGGGCCCGATATTTCATTTTGACATTTTTTGTTGACATGGTATAGTGAGTGATACACTCGTCAATGTCGCGTGAAAGACTTATATTTAGCCATTTTTTATTTTACTTTCCTCTTCTTCTTTTCTATTTCTCAAGCCACCACCTCCCACCCTTTTTCCAAGCTTCACCTCTTTCAATAGAGGTCGAATTTTTTTATTCAAATATGTTTTCAAGCCATATTTTTTTCCTTCTTCAATGTATTTCTTTTCTAAATCTACCATCACTGTCCTCCACCTTTTATTCGTAAAAAATGAATACCAACACCCATTTTTCATACTTTTTCTCTCTTTCTTTCTCTATTTCCTCTCCCTTCCTCCTCCCCTTTTTTCTTCCCACAAAACAACACTAAAAAAGAAGAAAAAGAATAAATATGAAAAATTAAAAAATTAAAAAAAACACAAAAGAGATTTTTGAGTGTAGTAAAGAAGATGATTTTCAATGGGAAGGGGGGGGGGAGGGGGGGGGGAGAGAAGGTATCATCACGGTCCTCTACCTTTTTTCACCAAAAAAATGGATACCAACACTCATATTTTATATTTTTTTCTCTCTTCCTCCTCCCCCTTTTTTTTTCTCTCAAAACAACACCAAAGTAGGAAAAAGAAAATCTGAAATAATTATATATATAAAAATAGATTAAGAAAAACATAATAAAGTATTGTTGGGTGTAATGGAGAAGACAACTCCCATCGCGGTGGGAGATTGGGCGAGGGGGGGGGGGGGGTTAAATTGATTTTTTTAGAATATAGTTTTTATTTTATTTACTAATTAGATTTTAAAATAATTTAATTTGTTTTACTTAAAATAACAAATGTAATCATTTAATAGGTTGTTTGTCACGTCATCAACAAGTGTATTACACTCTCCTTAAATTATTTGGTAATTGTCAAAAAAGTGTCAAAATGATACAACGGAACCTGACATGAGGTATTTAAAATTAACAAACCCTAGTTAAGATGTCTAAGTGAAAATTGATCAAACTTTAGGTGCTCATTGATTAGTGTCCTCTTAAGAAGGAATACCCAACTTCTGGGGTCAACTTTGATCACGAGGAGAGAAGAGCGGAACATTGAAAGTCTCAATTCCTATCCGCCCAAGATAGAGAGTTCGGGTATTTTCTTTTCTTGGATCTTATCGATCTATGCCCTTTAGGTCTATGGGGTATCCCCTTCTCCGCTTTTCTTTCTTTCATCTTCTTAATGGGTTCAGCCTTATTAATTCAAAGTCTTAAATGTATTCTTTCATAAAACAAGTGTGAAATGTGGAAAAAGATAATATCAACATCCCTAGACTTAGTCACAAGTGTACAAAACTCTAAGATCTCAAAATATAAAACAAATACTTCATTGTATGAGAATTATGAAGACATAGACAAACATAAATATAGAAAGTATGGAGATTGCAGAACAACCAAGCAACTACCTGCAAAACTATGTGAACGATCTGGATAGCCGCGACGATAACCTACCACTTGTACTGAGCTCATAACCTGCACGATAAGGTGCATAAAAAAGGATGCAAAACTATGTACATCTAGAACAACAATTATCATGAGATATCATCATAATTCAACTTCGAATTCATAAAAAAGAGTAAAAATCATCAATTAACATGTATGTGATGAAAATAAGCTGCATATCCTTTAAATCATGCTCAGAAGCCAAGAAATCATCCCACACAATAGTAAAATAGTCAATTAACCTATATGGTGAAATCGATACCCATATAAATTCTCATCATCTCATTCATATGGGACCCTAGTATCCATTATTATACCTAATTTTATTTAAACAATAAACTAAACTTCATAAACAATAAAAAAAAATCAACTTACCTTAACCAATGTCTGAAAAGTCAAATTATGACTTTGACATTCCTTAAAGTCTGCAAACTTTCTCAATCTAGTCAAATATATAATCTAGGTGAATAAAGAAGTTAGTAGATACCTATATTATCATACAAATAATTGACTCAAATTTGATCAAAAAGTCAACCCTTTGTTCCTCAAACTTCACAAACTCAACCAATGACCCAAGGGAATCATTATGCTTTATAGACTCACCATACCACTTTATGCTGGTGATCCTTACCACTTTGCTCATGTTAACTATTATGAGTTTTATTCATATTTAAACATCACATGCATGACACTATACGTGTTGCATTATTCTAACCATCAACGAACCACCCAAACGGGTCATTACAACCTAATGGAACCATCAAACCTCATATATGAACTAGTTAGCTCAAAATTAATTTTGACTTCTCAAAATAGAATTTCTTCTCTAATACGCATCCGGTTGTCTCAGAAACTATGTCACCCATCCCGATATATTATAAACCGCATAATAAAGTAATGATAAAAGTTAAATTTGGGATAATGTTTCGAAAAAACAGAACAACCATGTGGATCGTTATAAGATTAATTACTCCTTATTAATTAGGAGTGGGAGTTGAGGTGTACGAACACTGCACTATTAAATTGTACAAAAGGCATCATGAATTGTACTATATATGTTTGGCCTACTTTACTGTTGAATCAACACGTGGAGTGTGCATGCTTCAATATTTTAGATACACAATAATTCCCTACAATTTTCAATCACTCCACTCCTCTAATTCTCTCTCTTTTGCTGCTCTCTAAGTTTGTTTGGCTATCATTTTCTTTAGGTAAATTTTTCTTATTCCTCTGATTTTCTTTGCATCTACATGTCTCCTCTTATTATGCTAAGAATTCTTTCATAAATTCCGTCTTTTTTTTACTCTACATTCTGGTTGCTACAATTTTCTAACCTCTGTTGTGTTGGTTAAGTTTTCTCCCATGTTTCTTTCATAATATGGTACTTTGTGGCTAAGGATAAAATTGACTTGGCAGGTCCATATGATGGTATATGGCTCTTCATATGAAGTGACATGGTTGTCAAATGCTTTTCACATTTATATCCAAAACCTCACCTTTGTTGCTGCTGCTATAAATAGGAGTCGAAGGCTTCACAGAGAGAAGTACAACGAAGCAATTCACTATGTTATGACTCGTGGTACAGGCTCTAATGCTCATTATGTTGTGAATGTGAAGGCCGAGAGAAGCACTAATTCTACCTCCTTGTACATTTAGAGTTGGTGGAAGGTGTTGAGTTGAAACCTCGCCATATATATTTCAACCTGCAGAGTTTTAGGAATGCATGTTGTAAGAGAGCGTACGAAATCACTCGACTCAAAGGAGAGGAAGAAAAACCAACGTTTTGGATTTTGGAGTTTTGACTTTTGATGTGATGTGATTACTTATTAGATCTCCGCAATTTATGTTGCTTAGACTCATCAAAAATATTGATGGGTATGTGTCGGATTCTTTAAAAATAATGTATTTTTTAAAGACTCGATCGACACGAATGCGGCAAATATTTGGAAAGCCTAGCAACTTAGTCGGCAATTGTATTTTAAGATGAATAGAATAGTTAACATATATTGCTGGTCGTAAGATGAGACTTAAGATATTTTTATTACTCCTCCGGTTGTTATATTTCTACATGCTTATTTCTTTTTAAATCAAGCTGCTAACTTGAATTTCTTATTCCTTAGAACAAAGTGCTTAAATACCATTATGCTCCCTTAAATGGTATGAGTTTCATTATGCTATTATTTATGGCATGTGCAGATTTTTCTTGATCAAGATTTAATATGTTGGGCCTTCTAGTATGTATAAATGCAAAGGTAGTTGTCCTGAATGATTTGCACTAACCTATATTTTGTGTTTGCTAGTACCTAATCCAACGAGTTAGCAACACGTAGCTCTAACTAATTTTGGCAAGATAGTTTTTTTTTTGGAATCAAAATGGAGTGGCAAATTCTTTTTTTTTATACCACTAGACACTCGATCTTTTATTAACATAAAAATCCTCAATAAGGATAAGTACAAACAATGGGGGTTAGGTCTTACCTTACCAATCCTAATAAGGTTATGAACCTTTACTAATTAACAAGCATGAATAAAATAAGAATTAGAGAGAACTAGGTATTCTATGACTATCATTGAGTTTGTAATACACTCTATGATGATATTAAATGAGGATACTTAAATAATGCAAAAATATAAAAACCGAGAAGAAGTTGTGTTATCAACCTCAACCTTCCTTTTACAAATGTGTGAATTAAGAAAAATAGGTTGCCCGTCTAAAGTAACCTGAAGTATTTTCCTTTTGTCGTCTTCTTCAAATCTATCCAATAATACTTGATAGTTCATCAGTTCTTCTTGGGTTTATTGGATCTTGTTAAATATTCTATTGACACTGTCATATGATTTTGCTTTGCCAGTTGCATAGGTAATTGCCTTGGAACAAACTCCTCAGTCACTTTACCATCCCAACTGTGTTGCCTACCATGTGTCTTTTTTTTTTCTTTTGTTACTTCCACTTCTTTGACGCCTAGGTGAGATATCTCCATCCCTAACCACTTTATCAAAACACTCGTCCAGTATATTATCTTCCTCATCCTCATCAAAAAAATCATCGCCAAATCAATAGCATAAGCATTAGTGGGACAAAATCAAGATGTTAAGACCTCTAATTCATTCTTATTTGCAATCACACCTTGAGACACAAATTCTAAAGCTTGTGGACTTAATTTTCCATTTAAAAGAGGAGGTGAAACCTGCTCTTCTTCATCAACCAAATCAGCCCACCTAGGAGCACTCATATCTGCCTGTTTTTCATTTGAAATAATCAAATTATTTATGAGATTAGCTTGAGAAGGTGATGATATACCTTTCACCAAATATTTGTCATTCCCTTTGGACAAAATAAGTAACTACTTCTACTATCTTTAGCTTCAAATATAATAGATGTATGTTGGCTCAACTACAGCTTGCTCCCTTGTAGTTATATTCTGTTATATATAATATTTTCTTACCAAAAGAACTGTTTGTAATAAATTTAAAAATTTCAAGTTCCGTTTCTGCCCATTTTTTAAGAGGTTCTTGATACATAGATGGCAGCGTGGAGAAATTTGGGTAAAACTAGCCCCTTTTCCCCTTTGTAGTATATTTAATAACAATATATATTATTAATTTGTAAAGAATTTTGTTATGAACCAAGTCCAGCCCAATGTGGATACCAAGGTCACACAAGTAGTCACTGGCTGACAAGAGCTATTGGGCCAAGAATAAGCAATAGGGCTAGGTTAAGAGCTATTGGGCCAAGAACAAGCAATAGGGCTAGGTTAATTTGGGATCCGGGTTGAAGAGGGGGTATGAGAACGGTTCCATCAAAAAGGGTAGTGATATTTGATTTAGGGATTATGCAAATTATTGAGTAAAGACTCTGATTCTCTCATCTCCATTCTTTGTCGAGCTTCTCATCTCCTTCTATCTCTATATTTTGTGATCATCTTTCCCTTCGGTTAACCTTCTCAGTTTCATTTTAAGGACATTAGTTGTTATTAGCTTGTTGTTTCCATTTCTCAATTGTATTTTGTGTTCTTCAGTGATTATAATACATTCATTGTTGTGTTGGTAACTTGAGTTGTTACATTGGTGCTTTCATTTTCGCACTCTAATGGCAGTGATGGTATTAGATCGATTCAGCGGTGCTGGTAATTTAGAGGACTGGATTTATAGGGTAGAACGATACTTCACTTTCATGGGCTTCTCTGAGGAAGATTGGCTACCTCTTCCTTCCTTATATCTCGATGGTGAGGCCCTCGAGTGGTTCCGTTGGATGTTTCGCAACAAACAATTTTTTGATTGGAATCATTTCAAAGAAAAGTTAGCATTGCGTTTTCAGAAAGAAACCTAAGCAAAGTCTTCTGTGGTGGATGCTCAAATTACCAGTATTCTCACGTTGCTTCAGAAGATTGAGAACAAATATTCATTTACGTCTTAGCAGGTTGTAGTAGAAGATACTAGGATTAGTGCTGCCACATTCTTTTGCGGAGAGATGACGTCTCCTTCGACCGAAGAAAACTCAAGTCCTATGGATAATATTGAGGGTCATCCATAGAGCTGTTTGACACTTTTATCGATGACCATTCAGGTCATGTGGACTATATGTTCGATGAAATGTCTACTGGAGTTTTCACCAAAGAAGTTGAAGAAACTTCTTCCGCCTCTAGCTTTGTAGCTGATTTGGACCATATTTAGTCTTCTAAGGAGTTCGATGGATGTTTTCATACTGCCCCATGGTAGTAGCAGAGGTGCAACCCGATACTCCAATCAAAATGCTTGATGAAGAAGCATCAGAACCTAAACACATTGAAGTTCAACTGTTCGATGAAGGTTCCCCAAAAGATATGTCAAAGAGGTATGTTACTGCTAATTCTCTGGATCGTGGCTTGAGTAAACAGAAAATTGAACTTGAGACCTTTGACAACAAGTCTCTTGCTGAGTTTTTCATGGAGCATGAGACTATTGAGGATCCATATCTTGATCATTTTTTTCTTGAGATCGGGGATAGCATTCCACGAAGTAACATGCCTTCGGATGAATTGCTTGTTGTGGCGCATGGAAAGTCTAGTGATGAATTCAGTGCTCACAATATTTTGTGTCAAATTTTATTTAATCCTGGTGATATTGTCGCTATTCATGGAACTGCAACATATCTATGTATATGGGATCCAGGTATAAGTTTCAATTTTAAGGCTCTCATAGGTACAGTGAACATGCATCCACCATTATTGTTGTGCTCTACTGGTACGTTAGGCTTCATTGCTTATGCTAACTCCGTCACTCAAGTGTAGGATCCCGGACAACAAAGGTGCATGCATTCTCCCATTTTGCTATTTTTTCTTGCATTGACAGCAGTTACTTCTTTGAATTTTAGTTCTCGGGACACTTTTGCTAAGTGTGCTATTGCATACAAGATGATAGTGATGGAATCAAAAGTGGATGATACATGCGCTGAGGTGAATCGTGTGTTTGAGGACAGTTCCCAAAGAGTTGCATCAAGAGAGATACAATCAATTGCACCTCTGAATATTATACGTCTTCCCAAATTATTTCGATTCCTGCAACAACTACTAGCACAACTAATTTTTGTTCTCCAAGCTCCAAAGAGTAAGGTAGGGTATGCAACAATAGGAGGCGATGTCTCTTTAAGAAAGAAAATAATTGAGCATGCTACAACTGTTTATTTAGCATGGCTACAAGGCTGCATCAAGACTATGGCAGACTTGATTGAGGAAGAGTTGCGTAATTTCTCTATGCTTGAGGAAATCATGGTTTACTTTGGCGCTCAGGGTGTACCAGCTAGTTATGCTACAGGTCCTGACCTTGAATTTGAGTATATTCTCAAGGGATATGGTGCTGATGAATTCATTAGTTTGATAATGCATGCCATTTTAAATTCGGGTGATAAAATTGGCTGCCCTTCCACTTTCTCACTGTATGAATTTGCTGCACTACAAACTTGTGAAAATGATCATTGGAGTTTGATTTTGATTGATAGTGTGTTTGAGTTGGTGAAAGTTGCTTCAAGTGTTGCCGCTTATATTGTTCACAAGGCAATGCTCAATGAGAGTAAAAACACATTTATCTTGGTTAGTTGTGGGAAGTTTAAAACTACAACGATGCTTATGCGCTATCTTGCCCATTTCGGTGGCCATAGACGCATTAAAGAGTGCATTATAGCACAACAAGTTTTGGAGTCAAATTCAATACTTAAAGTACTTCACAATGTTATTAATACAATTCCAATTAAGTTTTCGAGTCAGCGTGGTATGTCTTGCAAGATTCAGCTTGCGGAGCTTGGAAAAACATATGGTGGTTTTATTGATGCTCATGACTCTGTTAATATAAACAAGGACATGAAAATTATTGGGCTTAGTAAGAAAGAGCAGATGACAATTCTAGAATTATTGGCTTCTGTTATGATTCTTGGTGTCTGGGAATTCTCTAAAGGCAATGAAGTTGTTTCCTCAATCCAGCAAGTTGACAGAGTTTGGTTTCATCTTTGCACCACTATCACAACTCTTTACATAGACTCAATTCTTGGAAGATTCAACATTATACTGCCCGTGTGGCTCTACTCGAACCTTGAGGACAAGGTTCTTATTGAGGACGAGAGTATTGTTATGAACCAAGTCCAGCCCAATGTGGATACCAAGGTCACACAAGTAGTCACTGGGCTGACAAGAGCTAGTGGGCCGAGAACAAGCAATAGGGCCAGGTTAATTTGGGATTCGGGTTGAGTAGTGAGCATGGGAACGGTTCCATCAAAAAAGGGCAGTGATATGTGATTTAGGGATTATGCAAATTATTGAGTAAAGAGTCTGATTCTCTCATCTCCATTCTTAGTCGAGCTTGTCATCCCCTTCTATCTCTATATTTTCTGATCTTCTTTCCCTTCGGTTAACCTTCTCAGTTTCATTTTAAGGACGTTAGTTGTTATTAGCTTGTTGTTTCCATTTCTCAATTGTATTTTGTGTTCTTCAGCGATTATAATGCATATCATTGTTGTGTTGGTAACTTGAGTTGTTACAAATTTCTCGCTTGATTTCCTTTCGTACAAGTGATTAGCATGACATTCTTTAATAAAACTAGGTTTCCCCTCCTACAAATACACGATTCACATTGATCTTCTATATAATTCTTCTCCTCTTTTCTTAGTAATCTATCAAAATTAAAAATTATTTTACTCATATTCAAATTACCCTAGTTAAATATGACAGGGGATGGAAGATGTACTAAACAAGATCACTATGATTGTTCTCTCAAATTTACCAGTGAAATCTCTTTTACGATTCAAAGGTGTTTCTAAGCAATGGCATTTCTGGATTTCCAATCAACGGCAAGGAGGAGCGATCATCAAGCTGATGTCTACATTTCTAAGATAGGGGGTTTAAGACCTTCGTTTTGCTCCATAAACCAACAACTCACTTCGGAAGGGCTCAATTATACTTTTTGGAAAAAATGTGAGATGAGTAGATAAAGGTGTATGACTTTGGGTTCTTGTCATGGTCTTATACTAATAAGTTTAAATCTAGACGTTTTCTTGGGGAATCTTGCCACTCGATTTTGCTACCTAAACACCCCCTCCCCGGTCCCTTAAATTTGACTTGTTTTATTCAAATTCCCTTTAAACTATCCTTGGTTAAGTTGACTTTTTTCTAATTCCTACCCCTCAAATAAGTCTAAATTATACCATGTACACTTGACTTTTCTGTAATCCAATTGATTTAAAATGATGTTTGGCGCATGAGAATGTAAAATAATTAAATAACAACCATATCATATCATTATGATGTGTAAATTAAAAAGAGTAAATTTCCCAATATATCACTCAACTATAAAAAAGTACATAAGAAAGTCTTTTGACTTTGTTTTATATCAGTAAACGAAGAAGAATATGGAATCTCTTTTGTTATTTTCCCAATTTACCATTTTATTTTATTGAATTGTAGCTACTAGATATAGATAAGAACAATAAAAAAAAACTACATTCTTCTTGAAAATACTTGTTCCCTGCTGACACAAGATGATGAAAACCCTTGACATTTGAAACTTTGTCCATTAATAACAAGTCATATAGCTAGGCAGCTATTCATGAAATTAAAAATTTATCCACATGAAGTCATATAGCTATCAAATATTGAATGCAAATTTGTCATCGTTAGTACATCACTCACTATATATACCACTATATGCATGCTTCCATTTCACTTCAAACCATATAGTAAAAACAACTAAGAATAAAGAAAACTAAACAATGAAATTTCATGTGGTTATTTTGATGATTTTGGCCTTGTTGCTAACCACAACAAGTGCACAACAATGTGGAAGACAAGCTAGAGGGCGCGCGTGTGCCAATAGGTTGTGTTGCAGCCAATACGGGTACTGTGGCTCGACTAGGGCTTACTGTGGATTTGGTTGCCAGAGCAATTGTGGTAGTTATGGTGATACTGGCAAAGGTGATAAGGTTAACGATGATGAACACAAGAACAATGATCACAACTAATGAACGTATGATATTTCTATATATATGTGATCCTGAGCCTTGTAAAAAAAATAAGGTATAATATCATGTGTTGTGTGTTTAATATAAGTTGTAATTTTAGAATAAAGTGAGAGTGTGTTATGGGACTTTCACTGGGATAAGAATAGTGTCATGTCTTGAACACTATATATGTAAAAAAATTATCTTCTTTTTTTTAATTTCTGGGGTTTTATATGTGATATTTATTAATGTTGGTTAAACAACACTAAAAATGCATGTCTGATAATTCCTCCGCTTTTAATTACTTGTCATAGTTTTCTTTTTGAGAATCAAACGATGAACCTTGACTAACATTTAAAGATGTATTTTTTTAATCATATTATAATACTTTTCGTATGGTTTTTAATATCTAAATTTTGTTTTAAAATATTGAATTGATGTAATATAATTGACTCTCGAAAAACACAACGTGACAACTGAAAAGAAACGGAGCAAGTAAGTATTAGGGCTATTTTTATATTTGATATCGATGATTTTTAAAATTGATATAGTTGTAGCCGCTATTCGATTGAGATAAATTAATTTTCCAGCTCAGCTCATATCATCTTGTCGCCAACGTAACTTCATGTTTATGTATTTTTATTCTCTTTTCATATAGTTCCAATATAATAGGATTACTGAAGAATTTATGGAATAAAAGTAAGAAATCATGCGTGTCAGGGAGCTAAAGGACATAATATTAAATCAATATATAATAGGTGAAATGACACTTATACAATCATAGTCGGTGAACCATAATAGACTTTTAAAATCAATTTAATACAGTTATGAATAAATGCTATAAATAGTTGTTTCATAATGGAAAACACGCATGTAAAAAAAAAAAAGCATTACATCACCCAAAACCTGATATCACAAGTATAAGAGCGACTAGATTAAGTACAAAAAAGCATGTGCACTCAATAGAATTGTCGACATACCCTAATTAAACTGAAGTGATGGCAAGGATTGACTTTGAAAATGCTAGTTTCACACTTAATTAACGTCGAGATAAGTATTGAAAACACCCGTAAACTTGGAGTAAATTATTACTTTAGTCTTTCAACTATTGACAGCCTTAAAAACACCCTCTACTTGATTAAGTGAATTTAAAAACACCCCTCATATGCCACATAGTGTCTTCTATGCGTATATGTGGATTTTTCTGCTGATGTGGCGTAAACATAGATATATACAGTAAAAAAAGAAAAAATATTCAAATAACTAAATGTTAAAATTTAGTAATGAAGAAAAAAAAATTTTAAAAAAAATTATTTTCTTACCTCATCCCATCTTCTACCTAAGTACCCCAACTCCACCACCCACCCCACCCCATCCCCTCACCCCCCAAAATTTTTAAAATTTTTTTTTTATCCAACACCCACCGAGTACCCCAACTCCCCCTCCCCCCCCAAAAAAAATACTTTTTAAAAAAAATATTCTTTTTCTTATCCCACCCCCTACCTCGCCCACTCCCCGCCAAAAAAAAAAAGTTTAAAAGAATTTTTTTGGGAGTGGACGGGTAGTGAGGTGTGAGGTTGAGGTACTGGGTAGAGGATGGGGTGAGGTAATGAGAAAAATTAAATTTTTAAAAAGAAAAAAAAGTTCTTTTATTTTCTTAAATTGCTAAATTCTTAGCATTTAATTATTTTAATATTTTTTCTATTACATATATCTATGTGTACGCCACGCCATTAAAAACTTTCACATATATGCACATGTGGCATGAGAGGGGTGTTTTTAAATTCACTTAATCAAGTAGAGGGATATTTTTACTCCTGTCAAAAGTTGGGGGACTAAAATAATAATTTACGCCAAGTTTAGGAATGTTTTCATTACTTATCTCATTGACATCAATAAGAATTCCACATAAACAGTAGAATAATTTCATAGGCCTACTAAAATATCAGGAATCATGAAATGGATAAATGATCACAAACTGTTATTGTGACAACTCAAAATTGTATTAAACCGTGAGGATACCTACCTTATCAATAGGTATCAAAATATTTTTATTAGATATCAAAATAAAATCACAATTAAAACAATGCAATAGTGAATGACATGAATATAATCAAGGCAAGTAAATAAAATAGGGAGAAGTCATTTTTATTTATAAATAAAATTAAGAAAATAAATAACAGATTTTCTCAATAATGTTTTCACTCTGATAATTCAAATTTACGTAACAGTTTACTTTTTACATGTAAAAATTAATCTAAAAAGGATCGTAAGTAATGATATTCATATTATCGATGTTAAATCCGTGGAAAAAATATTTTTCCTCTAGATTTATTGAATTTTTTTATTTTATTCCTTTTCCAATATAAAATGTTTTCTCCTCATCCTACAAACTCATGATGCCTTCTTTATTTTTATCTCTCAACTTATATAAAGAATGCATCACCAAATTTTATCTCTTTAACTTAAAATTAGTATTATTAGTCACCTACATGAACTCAACACTTCTATTTATAGAATGTCTTCTTTGAGATAAAATTCAATCACTATAAGTTAGGATAGATAAGTATGTTGTTAGCTATATTATCTTCCTATTTTTAGATAGTTTGTTATTAATAATTGTGTATATATTCAACAATTCTACATTTATTTTTCTACTCAATAGAAAACACATTGAATTCTCTCAACATGTAACATGCCTTTAGGAGATACTTAAGTAGAATAAATTCCACCAAATTTGTAATGCATAAAACATATAAAAATTCCAACAGTAAATAAAATTGCTAACTACACAACTTATATATATATATATATATATAATAAGCACAAGCCATTTTGAATTTAATTTAATTAATGAAATAAAATTTCACCTGAATTTAAATTAATGAAATATATATTATTTCATAACTTTTCCTTTCACTTTTATTCCATCCGTAAATAAATCTTAAAAAAAGCAGAATATAGAATATGATCTTCTGTGACATATATATGAGAATAATAAGAAACTATATTCTTGTTAAAAATACTAGACAAAGTGGTCCATGCTGACACAAGATGATGAAAAAATTTGGCATTTAAAACTTTGTCCATTATTAAGTAGTCATATATATAGGCAGCTATTCTTGAAATTTAATTTATCCACATGAAGTCATATAGCTAGCAATTTAATCATCCATTAACTTTCTCCCTTGTGTGATTTAACTATTTGGTCTTTTGCTTAACTTT
This sequence comes from Solanum appendiculatum, assembly GCA_018342035.1. Taxonomy (NCBI): domain Eukaryota; kingdom Viridiplantae; phylum Streptophyta; class Magnoliopsida; order Solanales; family Solanaceae; genus Solanum; species Solanum appendiculatum. The sequence continues at coordinate 12,579 of JAGDQO010001559.1, read as the reverse complement.
ATTTTACACTACTGTAAAATAGTGGGATGAATTTTTATTCTCGTAGTCTTGAAGTTTTCTTAATTTATCACCTTTTAAACTGTAGAAAATATCAAAGGTGTTTTTTTCCAAAGTCCTACAGAAGGATGCATGATATCTACTTGTAACTTTTATATGCAGTTTTTAAAAAAAATAATAAAAATTAACTGAAACGTACCGATATCGAAGTGAAACCAAAATACTAGGACAATTTTGAAAAGTCTAATTTTGATTATACAAAAGTAAATAATCAAAAAAATTAGCATGGTATATATTTCCTTTAGGATGAAGGACGAAGGCGGTGGGTTAATACATGAATATAAATCATTAAAAGGAAAAGAATAATAAGCATTCAGAAGTACTAAATTAAACGTTATGCGTTTCCCATAGAAAATTTAGTAGTAATATCTGAATATTAGATTCATGAGTTGTTGTAACTTTTCCTTTGTAAAGCTTTTATGACCTTTTATTAATATATGAATTACGTATGATCAGGTTATTCTTTTGTTTTAATTTAACAATAAAATTTCATAAGTGAGGTCTGAAGAGGATAGACTATACGCACATTGTACCACTATCTCGTGAAGGTAGAGAGACTTTTGTTTTAATTTGTCTTGCAATATTTCTTGCGTTATCAAAATCTTTTAAATATTATAATCTGTATTAAGCACTTTCTACCTAATTCTGACCAATCTTTTTGTTGAACTTGTTGTCATGAATAGCTTTTTATTCTCGAAAAACTATTTTTAGAGCTTTCAATTATGTATGCTCCTTGTTTTCAATCTTTTCGTTAGAACTTTTGGTCATGCATACCTTTTTTTTTTGGGTCTTGAAAACTTATTTCTATAGAAGTTCCAAGTTATGCATGACCCTTTGTTCCCATTCTTTTCACTAGGAATGTTTTGGTCATGTATAGCTTTTTGTTTTGTTCTTGATTTGTTCTTGATTTGATGATAATAAGAATATAAGATATGATACAGATAGAATAGCCTTTTTCGTGACCAAGTGATGTATTGTCCACTTTGATGAAAGGTGCATTGAGAACCAGGTCTACTTTTTTTAGAAAGGCCCTTATCAGCAACGTTGTCCTTGCGAGGTTTCTCTTGATTCACCTAGTGTCTAAGAACCAAAGTGGTTTTATTAAAAACATTTCTCTAATTTTTTTTAAGGTTCTTCTGCATATAAAGCTAAGTATCACTAGAGTGCCTGGAACAAAATGTGTCTCCCATTTGATTGAGCTTTCCCTAATATTGGGCTATATTTGCAATTGGAACTAATGCTTTTTTTTGTTGGGATCAAAATAATTGGGGATCATGCTGTAGTTAACGAATAGGAGAAACTATCTAATTCCACGAACATTCTTATCATATTTACTAATAATTTTTCTATAGTTTGAAATAAATTTTATATCAAATTTCAAGTCAGATATACTTACATACATGTTTTTTGCTACCATATATGCTAAAATTTGGAGAGAGGCGAACAGTAACAGAAAACGAGCGAGACCTATCTATATATCATAGATACGTGTGAATCACATGATTAGATGCATGTATCTCGTGTGATTCACATGTATCTAGGATATCATATACGCAAGCAAGATACAAAAGTGGCGAGTGAGATGGGAGGAGGGAGAGCGATATTGTCTATGTATTCCACTCTGATACAATGCATCTAGAACAAATTACACCTAATTTTTACACCCATGTATCTCGAAATACATGTATCTGAACACACCAATGTTTTGCTACTATCGGTGAGCAAAAGAGCTATCGGCGACTCGCTGAATCAATTTGCCAAATACGACTAAATCATGAAGGCCAGGAGTACCACTTAAAAGGAAATCAATTGATTGGCCTATGATGCCTATTGAGTACCCCATGTTTTGGTCCTCATACTATGCTTTTGCTTCTTTTTTTGATGTAGCGTATAGTACGAGCCACCCTTTGTCTTTTGGGTCACTTTTGGGCCCTTATTGTTATTTTGTACCATTTTGTAAGTATCTATATAATGAACCCCTTTCCTATCTTATTATTATTTCAGTGTTAGTTATTTCTAATTTATTTAATGTGTGTTACTGGATTTTAGCTTGCCTACTAGAGGTTTATGATAGACGTTATCATGATTCAATTTTTGATTGTGACATATGCATCTTCTTTTTGGTGAGATTTAAGAATAACAAGGAATCAACAAATAAGTTCAATTGAGAGAAAAAGATATATGTAGCCATCAAGATATTTGTGTTACCCTTCATCTTCTGAAAAATTTATATTGCATGTAACTCTCAAATTGCTTGTCAAATATGAAAAAGTGTTTTTTTGCTGTACGTTTTGTTCCCATCGTAGCATGATGGTATTATTTCAGTAAAATATTTGTCATCTTGAACGCTGTTTTCCATTCTCCTCTATAAGTTGATTTTTATGCTTGATAAGTGAAGGAGACAATGTGTTGATATCGAAATCAATTATCTCATGAACCATATATGCTTAAATATTATACAAATTTAAATGCCTACTTATGCACATCTAAGGTTGGAGGGCGTAGATGCCAACGGAAGCAATGAGCACATTTATGTGTTATGCCAATTATGAATAATCATATGGCTATATATTTTCAACTATTTAAGAATATCAGAATAAAGGAAAAGATCATATCAAAAGTAAAATTGTTTGGATCAATTTAATACTTATAGGACATTTAATTAATTAAGTGGTTTTTGGCCAACCTTAATAAACATCACATTGAAATAGAAAACAAACAAACTAGAACATACATAGTGTTCATGACCTAACACTATTGTTGTTCTTGTGGAACTCACAATACATACATGTTTCCACTTTATCCTACAAGTACAAATTTATATATTTTAAACACACAACCACATAGATATTACCTTATTCTTATCATGGCCTTTAAGCTAGAATACACAGACATGTCTAGCAGAACCATACAAGTAGTAGAATATTTCATTTAGTTGCATTGACTCTGGCATCTTGGTCCACAGTAAGTAGGAGTGGTGCCATAATAACCATATTGACTACAACAAAACCCATTGGCACATAAAGCTCCACCAGCTTGACTTCCACATTGTTGTGCATTTGCTACACTTAGCAACAATAATAAAATAGTCACAATTGTTAGAATTTGAAACTATAGAGAAAAAAAATAAGCTTCAACAGCAAGGTTATTTATCATTCATATCAGATCTCATAAGACATACACATATATCTACATAAGCTTTTTCAAAGTTACTAGAGGACCATACCTATCCAACCACTATTGACTTTCTTACGAAACACATTCCATAAAACAAGGACTACATTTCCTTTACAAACTACACATAATATTTAAAAAAGGAACCATTAAACAAAAGACTATCTAGAAATATCTCATTTTCTAATACTCCTCCTCCTTGAGATTTTTCTTGGATACTCCTAACTTAGCCCTTAGAACTTCAAATTTCCCCTTCGGAAGAGCCTTGGTCATGATGTCTGCAATCTGCTGATCTGAGTTGCAATGAACAAGTTGAACTTTGTCATCCTTCTATGCTTGCCTGATAGTGTGAAACTTCACATTGATATGCTTGCTACGACCATGTTGCACTGAATTTTTGGCCATAGATATTGCTGACTTGTTGTCAACCTTAATGACAGTAGCTTCAATGTCATTTTGCTCCAGATCAAGTAGAATCTTTCTTAACCTTAGAGCCTGATTTGTTGCACCAGCACCGGCGTGTATTCTGCTTCTGCAGAAGATTGAGCTACCACCTTTTGCTTCTTTGAATTCCATGAGAACATGCCTGAACCAAGTGTAAAAGCATATCCAAAAGTGCTTTTCATATCATCAACGCTTCCTGCCTAATCACTATCTGAATAACCCATCAGTTGCCCTTGCTCTTCCCTTTTAAACCAAATACCATAATCAGCAGTTCCTTTGATATATCTCAACGTTCGTTTAGCAACACCAAGATGAACTTGACTTGGAGCTTGCATAAACCTCGACAGAAGACTTGCCGCGAACATGAGATCATGTCTTGTTGATGTCAAATACAGCAAACTACCAATTAGACTTCTATAAATTGTTGGATCAGCCCTGTCACCTCCTTCAAACTTTGAAATCTTTTCATTGTGAACCAGTGGGGTCGGTATATGCTTGCACCTCTCCATCTTGAACCTTTTAAGAATATCCCATGCATACTTTCTCTGAGAAATGAAGATTCCATCAGTAGCTTGATGAATCTCCATTCCAAGAAAGTAACTCATTTCACCCAAATCTGACATTTCAAACTTGGTCTACATTTCTTGCTTGAACTGATTCACCATAGCTTCATTGCTTCCAATTACCAGAATATCATCAACATAGAGTGACACCACAAGCACATCTCCTCCTTTAGCCTTCTTCACATATAAAGTGGCTTCATTTTCACTTCTCTTGAAGCCACAACGAATAAGATGATTATCAATTCATTTTCACTTCTCTTGTACCATGCTCGAGGAGCCTGCTTTAATCCATATAATGCCTTATGAAGTCTGTAGACTTTATCCTCCATTCCTACAACTTGAAAGCCTTTTGGTTGACCAATATAAATCTCCTCCCGCAATAGTCCATTTAAGAATGCCGATTTCACATCCAAATGATACAACTTCCAATTTGACTGAGCAGCCAAAGTAAATAGAAACCTTATTGTATCATGTCGTGCGACAGGGGCAAACGTGTCTCCATAATCCAGACCTACAACTTGCGTGTAACCTTTCACAATAGGCCTTGGTTTGTATTTATAAACTGAGCTATTTGGATTAAGTTTGGTTCTATAAACCCACTTCACCTCGATTATATTTCAGTTTTTGGGTTTCTCAACCAGCTTCCAAGTATCACTCTTCTCTATCATACCTATATCCTCCTTCATAGCTTCAATCCAAACTTCATGTCTTGATGCTTCTTGATAGTTATTTGGTTCCGAGATTACAACATTACATCTTTCATATATCTCAGAAAGGGACCTTGTCTTCAAAATTGGTGAATCAAGCGAGGATTCCCCATCTGATTCTTCATCATCTTCCAGATTTTCAGAGCCAAATGATTGGATTTCAGGCAGCGGACTCAAGTTCTAAAAACATGCATTATCTTTCTCAATTTTCTCCTTATCCTAGCTCCAATAAGCATACTCATCCACGACTACATCTCTTTTGATTGAAATACTTTTTGTTTGAAAGTTGAAAACTCTATAACCCTTGGCTTGTGATGAATAACCAATAAAGATCCCCAATTCACCTTTCGGTTCAAGTTTGTTTCGTTTGACAGAAGGAACATGAGAATAGCATATCGAACAAAAAACTTTTAGATGCTTTACAGATGAATGTATTCCACTCTAGTCCTCAATAGGAGTCTTTTCATCCACAGCTTTTGTTGGCAGCCTATTTAAAAAATACACTGAAGTATGAATAGCTGCTGCCCAAAAGCTTTGTGGCAGTTTCTTTTCCAGCATCAAACATCTAGCCATTTCAACAACAATCCTGTTCTTCCTCTCCGAGACTCCATTTTGTTCGGGTGAATAGCTTACTGTCAACTTGTGATGAATCCCCATATCTTCACAATACTTATTGAACTCATTTGAAGTGTATTCACCACCATAGTCTGACCTCAAAGCCTTTAGCTTACAACCACTTTGTCTTTCCGCAAAAGCTCTAAATTTCTTTAAAATTGAAAATACATGTGGCTTGTTACTCAGAAAATACACCCAAGTCATCCTTGTTAAGTCATCAATAAAGAGCACATAATATTTATTGTGCCCCAAAGATGATGTCTGCATAGGTCCACACACATCAGTGTGAACTAGTTCAAGTTTTTCAGTTGCCCTCCAGGTAGTCTTTTTAGGAAATGCTTTCCTATGTACCTTACCCATTTGACAGGACTCACAAACTTCTTTAAACAATGAAATCTCAGGTAAATCCTTAGTCAAGCCTTTTTCATACATAGACTTTAAAGTAGCATAGTTAAAATGACCATATCTTTTGTGCCACAACCATGACTCATCTGTACTTGCAAAATTTGCACTATCAAACTTCCCATCTAAAGGAAAAGTTTTATCCACCATTTCTACTTTAACAATCAAACTATCTTCATAGTCAAAGATCAAACAATGTTAGCTCTTAAAAAATAAAGAATAACCTTTAGACATCATTTGAGCCACACTTAACAAGTTACATGCTAAACAAGAAACATACAACATATCATGTATAAAGTTTGTACCTTGTATAGTCTGAAAGGGAACTGAACCCTTTCCATGTGCATCGACTATTTCACCATCTCCCATCCTAACTTTAGCTTTGAATGACTTGTCAAGAGTGTGAAACAAGAGCTCATTCTAGTGGGATCTCCTCCTGTTGAGTGGGACGCTTTCTCTAGTGCTTTTCGTGATCGCTTCATTCCTTGGAGTGTGCATGAGGAGAGCATGCTGAGGTTTGAGGGTTTGACTCAGGGTAATATGTCTATTGCGGAGTACGAGGCAAGTTTCTATCTGTTGTCTCATCATGCCACATTTGTGGTTCCAGATGAGGCGGAGAGGGTCCACAGATTTGTGAGAGGTTTGACTTTCTCTATCAAATCCTATGTGTTCAGGTAATCCCGTGAGGGTGCTTCCTTCCAGTCCACTGTGAGTATCGCCAGAGAGGCGGAGTTGTTGGTTCGAGAAGAGTTTGGGGATTCCAAGAGGGCCCGTTCTAGTGGCCAGTTTTCTGGTGCCTCATCTGGAGGCAAGGGTTCTTAAAGAGGTGGTACTTCATTTCAGTGTCACAAGCCGGTACATGCTTCCATGCAAGCGACCGAGGGTGGACAGGTGTCCCGTGGGTCTCACAGTTTTGGCAGGGTGGCCGTGGTACTTCGTCTGGTTCATCACAGCAGATCACCTTTCTGAGATCGTGTTATACTTGTAGGGATCTGGGTCATTTGATGTGATAGTGTCCTCTACAGACTCATTCAGGGCCCCATCATACTTACTCAGCAGCTCCAGAGAGAGATCCAGTACCTCTGGCTAGAGGTCGAGGTAGGGGTCAGATCGCAGGTAGAGGCGGTAGAGGCGGTAGAGGTGGTAGAGGCGGTAGAGCTTCGGATGGTGGTGTTGTGGCTTAGCATGGAGGTAGAGGTGAGTCTCAAACAGGAGGTGGTAGAGGAGCCCAGTGTTATGCTTTTCGGGGAGACCCGAGGCTGAGTCTTCTGATGCAGTCATCATAGGTATCGTCCCAGTCTGCCATTGATCTGCGTCTGTGTTGTTTGATCCAGGGTCTACTTTCTCCTATGAGTCTACCTATTTTGCATCTGAGTTTGATTTGGTATGTGATCGTATGCCTGTGCCTGTGCCTGTGCATATTTCTACACCCATGGGTAAGCCCTTAGTGGTGGATCGAGCGTATCGATCATGTCCTATTTCTTTGGCTGGGTACAACACTTGGGTAGACTTGATTATTCTGGGGATGGTAGATTTTGATGTGATTTTGGATATGGATTGGCTTTCTCCCTATTATGCGATTCTGGATTATCATGCTAAGACTGTCACCTTAGCGATGCCTGGTGTTCCGAGGGTAGAGTGGAAAGGTACTAGTGGTTCTTACCCTAGTAAGGTTATCTCCTACATTCGAGCCCAGAGGTTGATTGATAGAGGGTGTTTGTCCTATTTGGCTTTTATTCGGGATACTAGTGTTGAGTTACCACCCATGGAGACCATTCCTGTGTTTCAGGAATTTGCTGATGTGTTCCCTACTGACTTTCCTGGTGTTCCTTCGGATAGGGACATCGATTTTTCTATTGACTTGGAGCCGGGCACTAAGCCCATCTCTATTGCCCCGTATCGTATGGCTCCAGCTGAGTTGAAGGATCAGTTACAGAACTTGTTAAGCAAAGGGTTTATCCACCCTTGTGTGTCACCTTGGGGAGCACCGGTTCTCTTTGTTAAGAAGAAAGATGGCTCTATGAGGATGTGCATTGATTATAGGCAGTTGAACAAGGTAACTATTAAGAACAAGTATCCTCCTCCTCGTATTGATGATTTGTTTGATCAGCTTCAGGGTGTTGCGTTGTTTTCTAAGATTGACTTGAGTTTTGGTTTTCACCATTTGATGATTAGGCCATCGGATATTCCTAAGACAGCTTTTCAGACTCGTTATGGTCACTACAAGTTCTTAGTGATGTCTTTTGGGATGACTAACGCCCCTGTGGCGTTTATGGAGTTGATGAACGGAGTGTTTCATCCGTACTTGGATTTCTTCGTGATCGTGTTCATTGATGATATTTTGATATATTCCCAGACTGAGGAGGATCATGTCCGTCACTTGAGGTTGATACTTCAGACTTTGAGGGAGACCAAATTGTATGCCAGGTTCTCCAAGTGGGAGTTTTGGCTTGATTCTGTGGCATTCTTGGGACATGTGGTGTCCAAGGAGGGTATTAGGGTTAATCCGATGAAGATTGAGGCAGTCAAGGGCTGGACGAGGCCTACTTCTCTTATCGAGATTCAAAGTTTCATGGGGTTAGCAAGCTACTATCGGCGGTTTGTGCAGGGTTTCTCCACCATTGAAGTGCCATTGACTAGATTGACTCAGAAGACTGTAGATTTTCATTGGTCCGATGAGTGTGAAGTGAGCTTTCAAAAGCTCAAGACTTTGTTGACTTCAACTCCTGTGTTGACCTTGCCTGAGGAGGGTATGGGTTTTTCTGTGTATTGTGATGCCTCCAAAGTTGGTTTGGGAGGTGTGTTGATGCAGAAGGGAAAGGTTATTGCCTATGCTTCTAGACAGTTGAAGACTCATGAGAAAAATTATCCTACTCATGATCTAGAACTTGCAGCGGTGGTGTTTGTGCTTAAGCTATGGCGGCATTATTTGTATAGGGTTCATTGTGAGGTCTTCACCAATCATCAGATTCTTTAGTACATTTTTAGTTAGAGGGATCTGAATTTGAGACAGGGTAGATGGCTTAGTTACTGAAGGACTATGATATGACTATCTTGTATCATCCTGGGAAGGCTAATGTGGTGGCTGATGCTTTGAGTAGAAAGGCTTCTAGTATGGGGAGTCTCACCGCGATCAATGTTGAAATGAGGCCCTTGGCTAGGATGTTCAGAGATTAGCCAACAGCTTTTTTAGATTGCAGGTTTCTAAGAAGAGCGGTGGTTTGATTGCGTTCCTTGAGGCCCATTCTTCTTTAGTTAAGCAGATTCGTGAGCGACAGTTCGAGGATGAGAAGTTGTGTCTCATTCGAGACAAGGTGATGAGAGGTGAAGCCAAGGGAGGTTGCACTTGACTCTGATGGAGTTTTGAGGATTGGAGGTCGGATTTGTGTGTCCAAGGTGAGTGAGCTTATTAGACCGATTCTAGAGGAGGCCCATTGTTCTAGATATTCTATCCATCTGTGGACAGCGAAGATGTATCATGATCTGAGTCAGCATTACTGGTGGGGTGGTATGAAAAGAGATATTACGGACTTCGTATCTAGATGTTTGACCTGTCAACATCTCAAGTGTGAGCACCAGCGGCCCGGAGGTGTGTCTCAGAGAATGCTCATTCCTACTTGGAAGTGGGAGCAAATCACTATGGACTTTTTTGTGGGTTTAACTACCACCGTGGGTGGTTATGATTCTATTTGGGTGGTAGTTGATAGGCTGATTAAGTCCACTCATTTCATCCCAGTTCGGGTGAAGTATACAGTGGAGAAGTTAGCCCAACTCTATATCAGTCAGATTGTTAGAATTCATGGGGTGCCGATATCTATAGTCTCGAATCGGGGTTCTTTGTTCACCTCGCATTTCTAGAGAGCTTTACAGCATGGTTTAGGTATTCATCTTGATATGAGCACAACCTTTCACCCTCAGATAGATGGTCAGTCCGAGCGGACGATTTAGGTACTCGAGTATATTCTTTGTGCTTGTGTGATTGACTTTGGTGCTAGGTGGGATCAGCATTTGCCCCTAGCAGAGTTTGCCTACAATAACAACTATCATTCTAGCATTCAGATGGCCCCTTTTGAAGCGTTGTATGGCAGACGGTGTAGATCACCGATTAGATGGTTTGATTCGGCAGAGATGGATTCCTTAGACAGCTTAGAGATGCCATGGATCAGGTTCGTTTGATTCAGGGTAGGCTGTTGACTACTCAGAGCCGGCAGAAGAGTTATGTTGATCGGAGGGTCCGATACTTAGTGTTCATGGAGGGAGATCATGTTTGGCTTCGAGTATCACCCATGAAGGGTGTTATGCGGTTCGGAAAGAAGGGCAAGCTTAGCCCTAGATTCATTGATCCTTTTGAGATTTTGGACCGAGTATGAGAGGTGGCATATAAGTTGGCCTTACCACCTAGCTTGTCAGCAGTGCATCATGTGTTTCATGTTTCTATGCTTCTGAAGTACATCTCGGATGAGTCTCATGTGATTACACTCAATTCTATGGAGTTGGGTCCTGATTTGACTTATGAGGAGGAGCCTGCAGCTATTCTTAATAGACAGGTACGTAAGCTTAAGACCAAGGAGATTGCATCAGTGAAGGTGCAGTGGAGTCACCGTTCAGTTGGAGAGGCTACCTGGAAATCCGAATCTGACATGCGTGCCAGATATCCTCAGCTCTTCAAGGCTTCAAGTACTTTTTTTTACTTTATGTTCGGGGACAACATGGTATTTAGTGATGGATGATGTAATAACCCTGAAAGTCATTTTTGGTTATTATTGTAAAATGACCATTTTACACCTCCCAAGAGTTGCCCCGAGTCATGTTTGGTTGATATCCGATCTTAGTTTTGTGAAAATTCTTGTTAAGATATGGTTTTGGAAAGTTTTGAATTCTAAAGGCTTAAGTTGTCAAAATGTGAATTTTGAGATCATTCGTTTCGGGACTCAAATGGGAATTCCGTCAATTCCATCTATTTCAAAATGTGGAAATTGGTCTAGGAAAGTTAACGGAATCAGTTTTGGGGAAGTATTGTGGATTTGAGGTCTTAAGCTGGAAAATTATAAAATTTTGATCATAGAATTGACTTTGGTCAACATTCGGAGATCGGATGCTCAGAATTTGATTTCGACAACTCCGTTGGATTCGACAGATGATTTAAGGCCTAGGGGTGGCCTTGGTTGAATTTTTAGAGGTCCCGAGCTTGTTTTGAGTTTTTGAAGCTTAAGTTAGTTTCGTTGTGCTTTATTGGGTTCCGGGTCAAGGAGACCTCGAATCTGAATTCCAACGGTTCTATTGAATCCAGAACGTCGAATTTAGTAGGGTTGCATATGTGATTTGTGTGCTCGGGATTCCAAAGGGTCCATTTAGAGACTTATTGAAATTGCTATTTTTGATGTATCTGGAGACAGTCATTTTGGCCTCCGCGTTCGCGGAGGGTTGATGCGCACATTCACGGAGGGTAAGACTGGTGGCTTCCGCGTTCATGGAATGGCCGGGTCCTGCGTTCGCGGAGGGTTAAGTTTTTGATCTCCCCATTCGCGGGCTAAGTGAGTCGCGTTCGCGGAGAACAAAATATGCCTGAACAGTGTTAAGTCGGGATTTTGCCCATTTCATCCATTTTTAACATTTTGGAGCTCTCTTGGGCGATTTTTGAAGAGGATTTTCTTGGGAATCAGTGTGGGTACGTGATTTTAATCCTTGGCTTTGATTACCCATTGTTTTAAACATGATATTTACTTGGAAATTGGGTTTTTAAAGTGAGATTTTTTTGGGGGTTTTGATGGAACTCCGAATTTGTGATAACTTTGTGATTGTGGGCTGGTTTGGATTCTGTTTTCAAAATGGTTTTCACTAATGATTTTCTAAAGCTTCGAGGATCACTTTCATGTAAGAATTTCTGGATTCAAGCCCCGTTTTCGAAATCAGATTTTTGGGTTGTTTTACCTTCTCTTTCTGAATTTTGTGTTGTTGCCATTGTTAGACCCAAATTTTGATTGGGTTTCATAATTTATATAGATTGTGTTGCTTTGGATTGCTTTCGGAAAGGAAATGCTCCGGTTGTTGATTGATTGCGAATTCGATTAAGGCAAGTGAACTCTTAAAACCTTGTGATTCTTTTAGAATTTCGACTTCCTTTCTTGATTGCGTTGGGGAGTAATGGGATTGAGGTATAGGTGAATTCCTGTTTGAATCAATCTAAAATTGACCGGCGGGGTAATAAAATGGCTTTGTGTGCTAAAGTGATAGGCCAAAGTGTGATGGGTCATGAACTTGGTATTGTTGTGTAATTGATGAGTTGCTATGATAGCCTCGATGTGATTATAAACGTGTTGAATATGTCTTTTGCTCACTGTGAACTATGGGACTAGACTTGAAAGCTCTTGCTTAGCGATTGATCCTACTTGTGATGAAAGAAGTAGTGATATAGAGACTAGGCAATTGATCTTGCTTTGGTTGTTGTATTTGATGATGTTGATATATTGTTGATAGTGTGACGTGATTTGCATTGATATGAATTGTGTTGTGACTGTGAGCACTATCATTCTTCTCATTATTTGTGTGAACATGCTTGTGTGCATTGGTTCTGGAAACACTATGATGAGACACTTTAATGATTATGCCGATGGGAA
>JAGDQO010001558.1:0-29329 GCA_018342035.1 Solanum appendiculatum | reverse complement strand
CACATAAGCAGCCCTCCGGTCAGCGTGGTACTACCCCCGAAACCGCAAAAATCAACCCAAATCATGGTTTCTAAGAAGAAGAGAAGAAATACTAGGCACCCACCCCAGATTCACACCAATCAACATGAATTTACACACTCAAGCTCAATCTACAAAGAAGGGAAGTCGTAGCCTACCAGAAGGCTGACCGCGCATGCTCCAAATCACCTTGTCGGAGCTTTTCTCTTTCGGACAGGCTTCAAAAGATGCCATGCTATCAAAAATAGAATCACAGCCTCAGTACGGTCGTCTAGACACTAAAATCATCAAAATCAGAGACGGACCAATTTAGGAGTCAAAATCGAAGAATGTTGGATCCGCCCTAGAAATTCTGGAATTGACTTCGTGAAAAGGTTCAAAACCCTCCCCCAAACTTTTATTCAATAACGGAACACAATTTGGGGCTCGGAACACCATGCAAAAATACTCACAAAAAGAAGACTCGAGGCTTCCACTTACAACGCAAAAACACCACAAACGGAGACTTCCCGACACGCTCCGGTCAGTCACCCACACAACCAACACAATTCCGAGCAGACCGTACTTCGAAACACCAAAATCCAAATTAAAAAGAGGGAAATATTACAAATCAAAAACTTATAACTTAGCTGGCCGCGTCTGTCCCTTTAAATAATGGACCTCCGCAAACGCGGAGACCTCTCCGTGAACGCGGAGAGAAGGGACCCTGAGCTCCGTGAATGCGGCCACAGGCCCGCGGACGCGAACAAAAGAGGCGTGCAACACCAGCTGTGCACCAGCTGGTTCTTGGCCCTTGCCAAAACCCCGACGGGGTGCTCAAGATTTGTTTGGAACCCCGTGCATGCAAACGAGATAGCTACCCCATCAAAGTCCATGTTTCAGACTCAATGGCGCAGTCAGAATTTCCATACGAGGTCATTTTGACAAAAAGTGGGTCCCACACCCAAGCACCATTTTAGCAAACTTCTGCTGAGGGCCTCAGAATTAGACCGAAAGCCTCGAGAAGCGCACAAAGAGTCGTTCTAAACCAAACTCAGCATTTCAAAACTAACCGCGTTGACGAAATTCTCATCTAAGCATGTTTACATAGAATGTTAACCAAGTCAACATTGTGCCAAATTTCAAAGGCTAAAGCACCAAATCGACCCAAAGTCACACCGAAAGCCTCGAGACTCGGGCCAACCATGCTACTAGCCTAATTTGGCCACTCCGGAGCTGATGGAACCGTCAGAATCCCATTCTGAGGTCATTTACCTGAGGTTATGATCGAAATCAACTTTTCAAGTTTCAAAAGCTCCAAAATAGGAAAATGGGCATAAAATCCAAACAAACGACCAGGCGACTGAAAGTCAATGCCAGCAAGTCATAAATGACTTGGGGTTGCTATAGGAATGCTCTAAACGGGGAAATGAAGGCATTAACTCAAAAGTGACCTGGAGGGTCATTACAACATTCACTTCTAAAAGAAATTTTGTCCGCGAAAGTAAGACTCAAGAAGTACCTGAGGGCTCAAATAAGCCAGGGAACTGCTCCCGCATCTCCCCACAGGAGCCATACGGTATGGTAAGATAGAAATAGGATAAGTACCCGGCTCCAAATCAATGGCAAAATAAATATCTCAATATGGGGGTAGGCCAGGAAGGTCAGCAGGAAACACATCCCCATACTCTCGGACTATAGGCACTGAATCAACCGTAGGGCCCTCCCTACTAGCATCTCTAACATATTCCAGATAAGCCAAACATTTGCTAGCCACTAGTCTCCAGGCCTGAATAAACGAAACCACCCCAACCGGCGTGCGACTACAAGAGCCTTGCCACACCACAGGCGGGATACCAAGTATGGCTAAAGTAACGGTCTTGGCATAACAATCCAAGACCGCTCGATGAGGGGATAGCCAATCCATGCTCAGAATCAAATCAAAATTCAGCATGCTAAGCAAAATAAGATCAGCCCGAGTGTCCTGCCTCTGAATAGTCACCACACAGGATCTAAAGACCTGATCCACTACTAAGGAATCACCTACTGGGGTCGAAACACGCAACGACACCATTAAGGGATCTGGACTCACCCCCAACCTAGGAGCACAATAAGAAGACCCATATGAATAGGTAGAACCTGGATCAAATAGCACTAAGCGGCTTGATGGAATAAGAGAATTGTACTTGTAATCACTTCGTCTGACACCTCGGCCTCTGCCTTGGCTGGAGCTGCATAGAAATTACCCTGGGTGCCTCTACCTCGTGTATTAGCTCTGCCACCTGTCCTGCCTCCCCGGGGACCTCCCCGAACACCCTAATGCTAAACTCTTCCTCTAGCTGGAGGTGTTGCCACTGGTGCAGGTCTAGCTGCCTGTGGAGCTGGTAAGGCTGCCCTAGGAAAAGAGCACTCTCCGGACTAGTGATCAAACCCCCCACAGGTAAAACAACCCTGTGGCGGTCTACTCGCAACTGGAGGCTGGCCACCCCAACCTGAAGAACCCGTCTGAACACTACCTCGGCCCAGACCCAGACTTGCACTAGAGCCATCCTAACGGTGCTGGTCACCCTCTGTAGCATGAAGCGATGCTTGGAAGGGGTGACTGGACTGACCCTGTTGCAACCTCAGACGAAACCTTTCTGGAACATCTCTAGGCCTAGAACAGTGTCCACTGTGGCTATCGTCATGCCTAGCCCTCTTGCCGCTGCCCCTTTGGGCCTCGCGATAGAGCTGCTCAAGTGTGTGGGCATGATCCACCACATCAAGAAAAGAGCGGCCTGCTGAAACCATGGACTGAGCCTCAATGTGCAGCTGCATCCTCAATGTGCAGCTGCATCCTCAATCCTCTAACAAAGCACCAAAATCTCTCCTCCTTTGTAGGTAAAATCATCGTGGCATGACGAGATAGCTCATGGAATCTAGCCTCATACTCAGACACCATCATGGAACCTTTCTCCAACCTTGAAAACTCATCACGAAGTCGATCTCTGACTCTCTTCAGGATAAACCTAGCCAAGAAGGCCTCTGAAAACTCTGTCCAAGACACCGATGGGGACCCAGCTAGTCTGGTCTCCATATAAGAACGCCACCACTGTCTGGTAGGCCCATCTAGATAATAAGTAGTGAAGTCGGCTCGTCTCGACTCCACCAGTCCTAGGGCATGTAATAGCTTTCGGCAAGTGGTAAGGAACTCATGGGAATCCTCCCTAATAGCCCAAGAAAATCCCAGCGGTGACAACCTCAGAAACAACCCGAGCATCTTCTGCTCTCTAAGTGGAATGACCTCATCTAAATCATCTGGATGAGTGGCGGCCGGTGCTAGCGACTGCTGAATCTCTGAAGCTGCAGGAGCAGGCTGACCCTACAGTGCTGGAGCTGGAGCTGGTACTGGGGCCTGCTGCTGCTGCATACCCCCTATCACCGCTAAGATCTGGGCGAGCATCGCCTGGAGGTTAGGGGCAGTAGCCGGTGTGGGTGGTGGCTGGGCTAGTCCCGGTCCCACTGGCTGAGGAGGAATATGATCAACCTGAGGCTCCGCCTCCTGCTCTGCAGTCCTCCCTCTATCTCAAGATGGTGCAGTAGCCCTACCTCAACCTCGAGTCGGCCTCTACCCATAGCTGGGGCTCTATCTTCGGGCCCGGGTGCATCACCACCGGCCGCTCTACCGCGCGTGCGAGCCATCCCGTGATAGAGTGAAACAAGTAAGATTCCATGAAACCAACTGGAAAAACTACGCATGAAAATGATACAAGACAACAAAACCCCCTATTGACATCCTGTAGACTCCCGATGATAAGTCACGGACGTCTCCGCACCAATCCGCAGGACCCTACTAGACGTTAGCTCTGTACAAGTGAGACCAGAGAACCTGGGGCTTTGATACCAAATTTGTCACGACCCGATTTCTCGAGTTATGAAGGCACCCACCAAACCCATCAATAGGCAAGCCAGCCCATATCCCAGAACTTACCAGCAATAGGATTGAGGGCAAAAAACCAAACCCCAACTAAACGAAAGCATAAATAAAAGAAACACAGAAGAAGAGTGGAAGCAAGCCAAAACTATATAAAAATTAAAGATCCCTTCAAGAACCTGGAAGTGACATGTACAGAGCTATTACAAAATGAGTACAAGTCTCCAAAGGTAAAAATAGATGCAGAGTGTAGCATGAGTTCCAAACAACAAGTACCTAGTAGGCATCATAGGCTGACTGAGAAAGAAATGTAAAAACAAGCAGAAAAGATAGAATCTAAACAAGAACAGAGGTCAAGCGGATAAAAAAGAAGAACACGACTGCATTGAGAATAAATCTAAGTACAACAAAACAAAACCTAACTGGACCCCCATAAGATCAGAAGGTACACTCGTGCACAAGTTAAATAAAAACCCGAACGGACCCCTATAAGCCCGACAGGTACACAGAAAGGCTAAGTCTACAAGTCCAAAGGAGAAACCAGATCTGAATTGAAAAACCAGTCAATCCTAGCAAACCTAGCAAGAGTGACACCAACCCAGCAGAAAAACTCAAATATCAAAGCCGTCCAGCCAGCCGACTACTCCCAGGGGCCTTGCCCAGCTAGCAAGAGAGCCGGGGGGCGTGTCAACTCCGAAGAAGATCTCAAATCACCCTGAATATTCCAGCCGTCCAGCCAGCCAGTCACTCCCAAGGGCCTCACCTAGCTAGCAAGAGGACCCGGGGGCGAATAAACTCTAAAGAGGATCTTAAATATCTCAAATCCAGGCCGCCCAGCCAGCCAGCCATTCCCAAGGGCCTCGCCCAGCTAGAAAGAGGGCCCGGGGGTGTATCAACTCCGAGGAGGATCTCAATATCCAAACCATCGTGAATCAATATCCACTCCCGACAATATCACAACGGTACCAACCCAGAAGCACCACAAACCCAGGAAAAACACACCATCTCCGGTAACACATTGGAGCCATAGAAATGGGGATAGAAAGCAGAAAAGCTAACAAGCAGTACAAATGCCCAAGCCAAGGCTCATAATATCAGACCCAAGTCTTCTATTCTGGTCTACAAGGACCTAGTCCATCTGAAACGACGTCGGAGATATACCACAATCAAATGGGTGCATGGGTCTAAGGAAACACTAGTCTATCCTAGACTAAGGCCAAAATATATACTCCGAACACAAAAAAACATATAAATCTATAATCAGCATGCCACAACACATAAGCAGCCCTCCGATCAGCATGGTGCTACCCCCAAAACAGTGAAAATCAACCCTAAATCATGGTTTCTACGAAGAAGAGAAGAAATACTAGGCACCCACCCAAGATTCACACTAATCAACATGAATTTATACACTCAAGCTAAATCTACAAAGAAGGGAAACCGTAGCCTACCTAAAAGTCGATCGCGCGAGCTCTAAATCACCCTGCCGGAGTTTTTCCTTTCTGAACAACCTCAGAAAATTGCCACGCTATCAAAACTAGAATCACAGCCTCAACACGGTCGTTTAGACACTAAAATCATTAAAATCGGAGACAGGCCAATTTAGGAGTCAAAATTGGAGAATGTGGGACCCGCTCCGGAAATCCTGAAATTGACTCCATGAAAAGGTCCAAAACTCTCCCCCGAACTTGTATTCTAAAATGGAACACAATCCTTTATAATATATTATACTCACAAAAAGAAGACTCGGGGCAGCCACTTACAATGCAAAAACACCACAAATGGAGACTTTTCGACACGCTCTGGTTAGTCACCCACACTGCCAAAACAATTCCGAGCACACCAGACTTCGAAAAAGCAAAATCTCACTTAAAACGAGGGAGAAATTACAAATTGAAAACTTACAACTCAGGTGTCCACATCTGTCCTTTTAAATAAAGGACCAGACATAACAGACCTTCGCGAACGCAGCTACAGGCCCGCGAACAAGGAGGGAAAGGAAATTGACCTTCCCGAACACCGAAAGAAGGGACCCTGAGCTCTAGGAACGCGGTCACAGGCCCACAGATGCGAAGGACAAAAGAGGCCTGCAACACCAGCTGTGCACCAGTTGGTTTTTGGCCCTTGCAAAAACTCCGACGGGGTGCTCGAGATTTGTTCAGAACCGCGTGCACACAAACAAGATATGCTACCCCATCAAATTTGACATTCTAGACTCAATGACGCAGTTGGAAATTCCATACGATGTCATTTCGACAAAAAGTGGGTCCCACACCCAAACGCCATTTTAACCAACTTATGCTAAGAGCCTCAAAATTAGACTGGAAGCCTCGGGAAGCGCACGAAGGGTCGTTCTAGACCAAACTCGGCATTCAAAAACTAATCGTACTGACAGAATTCTCATCCGAGTGCGTTTGCCAAGAATGTTGACCAAAGTCAAACATGTGCCAAATTTCAAAGGCTAAAGCGCCAAATGGCCCCAAAGTCACACCGAAAGCCTCAGGACTCGGGCAAATCATGCTACTTGCCTAACTTTGCCGCTCCGGAGCTGATGGAACCGTCAGAATCCCGTTCTGAGGTGGTTTACCTAAAGTTATGACCGAAATCAACTTTTCAAGTTTCAAAAGCTCCAAAACAGGAAAATAGGCATAAAACGCAAACGAATGACCAGGCAACCAAACAGTCGTGCTAGAAAGTCATAAATGACTTGGGGTCGCTATAGAAATGCTCTAAATGGGGGAATGAAGGCATTAACTATAAAATGACCTGGAGGGTCATTACAGCTTAAGATCACTTTTGGTTCCAAGTACTGTGTCTCAACTTTGGTGTAGATTCAGGCTATGACCGAACTAGATGGATGGTCTCCTCTTTATCTATAGCTTAGCTTTGAAATTAGGAAAGTGAGATTTTCAATTCCCAAAGTTGTCGGCCTGGACAATGGTTCATCATGTTCTCTTAGCTACAGTGTGCTAAGACACAACTCTATGTCTCTAAGAAAAGACTCGTAGGTTAGTAAATTTGCATCGATGCTTCGATAACTCAGACCCTGGCTACTCAAACTTAGTCTAGGTGAGTTCTTTGTGTTTATTCTCTCTTTCTATACTTTTATCTCCCATTTTTATTTATTATTCTGCTTTGAAGACAACCCTTATCCACTTCATAAGTTTGAGCATCCTCTTGATTTTAGGTACAATCTTAGCTCTATGTTTCATTTTGAGCTAAATTCTATAACTTTGAGCTTTATATCATTGATGAACTGCTTTACAAGTTCTTCTTTTGGCAGATTGAGCTTTCCTTCCACTTGTTTATGTATGAGAATAAACATGTGATATCAGTTATGTGCATTCATTTTTGTGTATATTTTTTTTGTTATTGTTGTTGAAAACCTTGTTAGTATACAAAAAATGACTTTTAATGACTACTTCTTAATGAAGGGATACAAGTCTAGTCGATATAAAAATAACTATAGCGGCCAAATTCTTTTCAAGCGTTATAGAATTTTTTAACTTACCATTGACAAGACGATAGTATTCCATCATTACAAGACATAATAGTTGGTCATTAAAAGTTAATTAATCAATAAAAATAGACACCACAAGTGATAAAAATCTAACACATGATTTGACATAACACTAAGATTTATATAAATAATGACTGAGAGTGACTGATGCAGAAGTTGAATCTAAAAGGCGTATTAAATTCAAAACACCAAATAGAGAAGGGAAAAAAAAATCTAAAATACCATAAAGCTCAAAATACTATATCTAAAAGAATCTACGAAGATGCATCGTTAGAACATACCCCCAACTAATTATAATTGTCAAAAAATAAAAAGACTCAATAACTAAAATAAGGGGTTGTCCTCGCAAGTGAGGAGTTTCAAACGCTACTGTGACATAATTGTAAATGGTACTAATCGCTAGCTAAATGCAAAGCTTCGGAACCTATATGATAAAACAATATATAACAAAAGCTTTGCAGTCAGTACTCTAAATGTATTGAGTGTGAGACATGTGGCACATTTCTTGTAAACTAGATATTATAAATCTAAGATGCTGAACTAAATGGGATGAAATACATGAACAAATGCATTGACTAATCAAATAGACATGTAACTTATCAGTACTAAACAGAAACAACCGAAAACAAGGTAAATGCTATATTTTGAGATTGAAATATGGGAAATGCTAATAACTATCATATTCTATCTTAGCTAAATTGAATCTAACCTGTACCCCAACTAAAAGGCCTCTTTGTACCTTGCCAAGAGTACAAAACTTGCTGATATACATCCACTTAACTAATGTTCAAAGGACTAAGTTGTCTAGCCTATGCTTATGAGTGACCCTTTATTACCCTTTGTGGCACATAGTTGTGGGACTTAGGCATGGCTACTAAAGGTCTAAGTCTAAACTAACATTGAGCATATAACGTCCAATTTCATAAGAAATTTCTTTATATGTGCAATGGCCATTTTTCCCTTTCCCTTAATGTTATCATAATTTTTATGTGTTGCGGTATTGGTTAGCGTGGTCCCCAATTTATCAAGTGAGATTTTGATAGATTGAGCCTTTTGGTTGAGTTATATTGAAATAGTTGACTTTGGTCAACATTACTAAATTCTTCCATTGGATGGAAATTATGTCAGTTCCATTACATGCGGAACGTTGATTTTGTTCTAGTAGGGTGGTTAGTAGATTAGTTATATTTAAGTAGTGTCGCATGATTTAGGTTGAGCCCTTAGTTTGAGTTGAGATTTATTGATCTTTGGATAGTTGTGGCCATAGGTTGGGTTGTTTAACTTTAGTTGTAGTCGGAGAAACCTTAGTTTAGGTGATCCTTGTTTGAGTAGTATCCTTAGACTTGTCTTCTAGGTGGCATGAAACATAGGATTGTTTTCTGTTCGAATGGTTTGGTTGATTTTATTGATGGTATGGATGCTTGAGTGTGATTTTTTTGTTGTTTATTAAAATGTTGGGCCTGAGGCCTTGAGCGTTAATTGGCAGCAGCACAAGGTTAGTACTCTCGTGGTGTGATCGACATTTTTCCCGGTTATGTGTGTTTGATATTACTTCATTGTGGTAATGCTTTTGAGGAGCTATTAATTATATGATTTTTGATGAAAATGTCTTGGTTTATGAAACGGAAATTGACCTTAATGAGTTGGATGTCCTTGAGACCTGTTTTGTCTTTAAAGTGGTAAAATAGTCCTTTTACTCGATTATCGCACCTTTCAACTGCTTATACTCTGAGGAGCTCAATGTATCATTTCGGGTGGCCCATTGATATAGATATCCATGTTATTGGTAAGCTCGATGTTCCATCTCGGGTGGTTCGTAGATACATCTACCAGGTTATTCGTGGTTGGTTAAGCTTGAGAAGTACTTCTGGGTGGTTCGATGTTCCTTCTGGGCTTATGGTTTTCCTTCCTTGGTGTTACATTGAATCATTTTGTGAGTTTTCCTTTGAATGTAATTAGTATTTTGTTTTTTGTGTGTATCGTGTGACTGAATCATTAATTTTATCTCCCATCCTCTATCTTATGTTAGTTTGTTTAGACTTTCCCTTGTCTTCCTTGTATCATGCGTTACATTTATAAATTTGATCTTTCTGAGCTCGGTCGACCTATGATGCCAATAGGGTACCCCGTGTTTTCATACTCATACTACAGTTTTGCATCTTTTTCTGATTCAACTCCCAGTTCGAGCCACCTTTAGTAAGCGTTGGATCTCCCGTGGCGGTCATAGACTTGGATTTGTAGTGAGCTTCGTGCATTCAGAGGCTTGTTGCTGTCCTTCTTTTTTATTGACTCTCATGTTGTATTTTGGATTAGTTTGTTCACTGTATAAATATGACCATTTGTTCATAGTTGCTCATGTATAGGTGACACCAGGTCCTGGGGGTTGATATATTGTGTTGGTTGTCATTTTGTCACTTTTGGGCCTAGTTTTGTCTATTTTGTATCATACTACAGATATATATTATATGACCCTTCTTTCTAAATATATTATCTTTGTCTTCCGCTTATTATTATTAGTTTTTTTATATAAAGTGTGTCTTTTGAATCTTGTTATTTGGGTTTAGGCTTGTGCACTCGTTGGCTTGTAGTGGACGCCATCATCGCCGATTTTGGGTCTTTACAAGATAACTCAGACTCTGGTTACTAAGACTCAGTCATAGGTGAGTTATTTTAGTTGATTCTCCATTTCTATTCTTTTATATCACATTTTCATTTCTTGTTCAGTTTGAAAGACAACCCTTCTCCCCTTCACATGTTGGAGCTTCCTATCGATTTTAGGTACGATTTGAGCTCTATGTTTCATGGTGAGCTTCAGTCCATAAATTTGAGCTTTGTATCACTGATGAACTATCTTGCAAGTGTTTCGTGTGGAAGATCGAGCACTCCTTTCACTTATTTATATTTGATAATAAACATTTGATATCACATGTGTGCATCTATTTTTGTGTATGTTTTGTTGTTATTGTTGTTAAGAACATTGTTGGTATAAAAAAATGCCTTTTCATAACTACTTCCTAATGAATAGATATAGATCTGGTGGATATAAAAATAAGTATAGCGACCAATTTTTTTTCGAGTGTTATAGAAAATTGTAGCTTTCCACTAAGAAAGAGATAATATTCCATCCTTAAAGGATATACTAGTTGGTCATTAAAACTTAATTAATCAATAAAAACAAGGCATCACAAATTAACATAAGCAAACCCATGATCTGACATGACACTAAGATTTTATAAATAATGACTGAAGAAACTGATGCAGAAGCTAAATATGAAATGCGTATTAAATTCAAAACACCAAACACATAAGTGGAAGAATATCCAAAAAACACAAACCCCAAAATATTATATTTGAAAGCCTCTAAGAAGATGAGTTCTAGGGACAGGTTCCCAACTAACTGTAATTGATTGGAAAACAAAAGGACTAAATAACATAAATAAGGGGTTGCCCTCGAAAGATGAGAACATACGAACACTAATGTGACCTGATTTGAAATCGTACTAATCTTATAAAATAATATAGCACATGAAGGTATATGGTCAGTACTTTGAATTTATTGAGTGATAGACATGTGCCACAATTCGAGTAAACTGGATATTATAAATCTTAGATTTTGAACTTAATAGAGAAAAATTACATGAACTGATGT
Organism: Solanum appendiculatum; assembly: GCA_018342035.1. Classification (NCBI taxonomy): domain Eukaryota; kingdom Viridiplantae; phylum Streptophyta; class Magnoliopsida; order Solanales; family Solanaceae; genus Solanum; species Solanum appendiculatum. The sequence continues at coordinate 18,250 of JAGDQO010001558.1, read as the reverse complement.
AGTGACCATTCAAATAGACATTCAACTAATAAGTACTGAACAGAAATAACTGAATACAAGATCAATGCAGTATTCTGAGACTGAATTAAGGGAAATACTAATAACTATCATTTTCTATCAGAACTAAATGGAGTCCAACATGTACCCCAACTAAAAGAGCGCTTCATACCTTTCCAAGTGTACACAACTAGCTGACTTGAATCCACTAATATGATGTTCAAAGGACTATGTTGTCCAGCCAACTCTAACAAGTGACCCTTTATTACTCACGGTGACATATAGGTTTGGGACATAGGGATTTCTACTGAAAGTCTCAGTCAAAACTAATGGTGAGCCTTCATCTCTATGCCTGCTTGGTGCTATAAAATACTCCCAAATAAGTTTATGCTATTAAACTAGATAATGCTTATAACTTAATTAGTTCATAAATACCAAAGTCTGAGACTAAAATGACATACACATTATCTAGTGCATCGTTAAACATGTAGAACAAAAAACTAAATGTACAATTGATCAAGACGAATGCAACAATTATGAATAGAGTATGGAATTTAGCACACTAAGGTTCAAAGACATGGATTTTCCCTATTTTGAGGGCCCACGGGAATTACCATAGAGAAATACTAAATTATAGGTTAAAACATATATTGATAGACTATTCATGAAGAAGAACTAAAATATGATGAACCTTGATCCAACTCAAAGACATGTATTCCTCTCATACGCAACTCCTCAAACGTAGCTCCTCCTCCAAAAGTTGAGCAAGCTCTCTGTGTAATTTAAACCTTGATCCACCTTTTATTTTGTATGGGACAACATTGACTGAAATCCTGTGATTGCACCTGGACCATCTTTGTAGGCAGGGCAATGCCATTGTCTCTTAGGATCATAAATCATATTCATAGTAAATTTGTCAAGACATTTAAAAATATTTCTGAAGCAATAACATTTTTTTCGCTCCTCATAATTCATTTCTTTTATATTTGGGTGCTCATCAAATTCATCATCAGTGAAAAAACCATCTTGATCTCTTTCATCATTAGTAAAATCCAATTCATTAGATGATCCAACATTGTTAAGCAAATCCAATTTTTGATCAGTTGGATGACCACATGTACTATTCTTGTTTTCCAAAAATTCTGAAATGGGATTCTGAGGAATCCATGGAATCTTCCTAATACTATTTTTTTCAATATTGTTCTCGGGCTTTCTTGCACAAACAAAGAAGTCATCATTTTGATCAGAGTTAAGGCTCGAATCTAAAACACCAACAATTCTCTCATCAACTCCATTTGTGTTGGGGATAGAATTATGCCATGATGATTTATTACAAAGCTTACCAACCCTTTTATTCTTGTTGGAACTCATATTTGTATGAACCTAGAAAATATTTGACAAATCAAATGAAGAAGAAAAGTGAGAGTTGAAATTTATTTTCTCACTACTTTGGCTTTTATAACTTTTTGGGCGCTACTTCAGATTATTAGTTCACAAGACCACAAATAGTAACACATTTATAAATTGAAAGCTAATGTTATGTCTACACTACATTTACATAATAGGAATACTTATTATATGTAAATCAGAGGCAAAAAGGGAAATAATATGTATAATATATTATAAAGGATTACCACAAAGGAAATATCCTTATTCTTAGCTGATTTTACTTTTTAGGTTAGATAAATATATGGAAAGGATTTTATGAAATCATTCATATCCTTATTTAGTTTACTTTTTTAGGTTAGATAAATGAAAGGAAATGAGTTAATGAAATCATCCATATCTTTATCTGATTAACTATTTAAGGTTAGATAAATTAAAGGATAAGAGTTATTAAAATGATGTATATTTTTATTTGATTTGCCTTTTTAGATTACATAAATGAAAGGATAAAATTTTATGATATCATTCATATCCTTATCAAAATTAGTTTATGAAATTTTCCATATCCTTAGCTGATTTACTATTTAAGGTTAGATAAATTAAATGACGAGAGTTTATATAGTCATCCATAAACTTAGATTATTTACCTTTTTATGTTATATAAATTAAAGGATAAAATTTAATGAGAAGTCTCTTTACGTCTCAACTTCCATCAATTGAGAAACTTTTCATATTCTTTTCTACTTATGTATAAAGTTTTGTAAACTATTTTTTCTTCCTACAAAACACCCCAAAACTTCTTGAATGTTAATGATAAATATGGGTTAAAATAAATTCTTATAATTTATAGATCATATTGGTCTAGTGCGCCAAAAATTCTTTTATGCTTCATCATCATGAGCACACATGGAGTATGTCGCTTATAAAAAACTTTCCACTTAGACACTCTATTTTTTATATAATTTTAAAGTTCTAACAGATATGATCATGGATGTAGTCATAGATATGATGTCATATAACATTATTTTCACATATGCATCCTTTCAATTATGATTTTGATAAGCATGGTCTCAGATATACAATTTCTTTTGTGAAATGTTTATTTAGGTTCTTTTACTACATCTTTCCTCATTTGATGTTTACGTATAATTGAAAGATTAATTATAATCCCACTCACAACATATGATAGATATAAATTTATCTATTTAGTTTTGTTCATACATACCCATTACCTTCTCTAAACATATTGCATATTTATTATGTGCTATATTTTTCATGTGATGTAGATACAAGTGATCATTCTCAGGCTTAAGTATTGAGTAGTTATTCATAATTCAGAAATTGTTTAGTCCTCATCAGATGGGGCCATAGTTTAGTTGTTTCTATCCTTATTTCTGACTTATATTATGGATAGTTAGGGGACTTGTCCCAATAAATCATTTTATTAAGTTAAGAGGTTTTCAAACATTAGTATTCAATAGTAATAGAATTATTTTTGAGATCTATTTCAGTTATGGTTTTATTTTATAGCTTCTACTTCAGTTTAATATAATATGCTTTGATGTGCTATGCCCAGAGTTTGCAAAAGATCACTTTTAGTTCCAAGTAATGTGTCTCAACTATGGTGTAGATTCAAGCTATGGTCTCTTCTTTATCTATAGCTCAGCTTTGAAATTAGGAAAGTGAGATTTTCAATTCCAAAAGTCGGGACAATGGTTCGTCATGTTCTCTTAGCTACAGTGTGCGTAGACACAATTGTATGTCTCTAAGAACACACACATAGGTCAGTAAATTTTCATCGATGCTTTGATAACTCAGACTCTGGTTAGTCAAACTTAGTCTAGGTGAGTTCTTTGTGTTTATTCTCTCTTTGTATACTTTTATCTCCCATTTTCATTTATTTTTCAGCTTGAAAAACGGCCCTTATCCACTTCACAAGTTGGAGCTTCCTCTTGATTTTAGGTACAATCTTAGCTCTATGTTTCATTCTGAGCTTCATTCTATAAATTTGAGCTTTATATCATTGATGAACTGCTTTACAAGTGATTCTTTTGGGAGATTGAGCTTTCCTTCCACTTGTTTATGTCTGAGAATAAACATGTGATATTAGTTCTGTGCAATCATTTTTGTGTATATTTTGTTGTTGAAAACCTTGTTAGTATACAAAAAATGACTTTTAATGAATACTTCATAATGAAGGGATACAAGTCTAGTCGATATAAAAATAAGTATAGCGACCAAATTTTTTTCGAGCGTTATAGAATTTTTTAGCTTACCGTTAACAAGGTTATAATATTCCATCATTAGAGGATGTAATTGTTGGTTATTAAAACCTAATTAATCAATAAAAATAGGTACCACAAGTGATAATAATCTAACACATGATCTGACATAACAGTAAAATTTATATAAATAATGATTGAATGTAACTAATGTAGAAGTGGAATCTGAAAGGTGTATTAAATTCAAAACACCAAATGGATAAGGGAAAAAAACTAAAAAACCATAAAGCTCAAACTACTATATCTAAAAGCATCTAAGAAGATGCGCTGTTGGAACAGGCCCCCAACTAATTCTTATAGTCTGAAAATAAAAGACTCAATAACTAAAATAAAAGATTGCCCTCGAAAGTAAGGAGTTACAAACGCTACTGTGACATGATTGGAAATGGTAGAAATCGCGAGCTAAAAGCTAAGCTTCGGAACCTATATTACAAAACAATATATCACAAAAGGTTTGCAGTCAATACTTTAAATGTATTGAGTGTGAGACATGTGCCACAATTCTAGGAAACATGATATTATAAATCTAAGATGCCGAACTGAATGGGATGGAATACATGAACTGATGCATTGACCAATAAAATAGACATGTAACTTATAAGTACTAAATAGAAATAACCGAATACAAGGTAAATGCTATATTTTGAGTTTGAACTATGGGAAATACTAATAACTGTCATACTCTATTTGAGATAAATTGAGTCTAACCTGTGCCCCAACTAAACAGACTCTTTGTACCTTGCGAAGAGTTCAAAACTTGCTGATATGGATCAACTTAACTAATGTTCCAAGGACAAAGTTTTCTAGCCTATGCTTATGAGTGACTCTTTATGAACCTTTGTGGCACATTGTTGTGGGACTTAGCCATGGCTACTAAAGGTGTAAGTCTAAACTAACATTGAGTATGTAATGTCCAATTTCATGAGAAATTTCCTTTATATGTGAAATGTTCATTTTACGCTTTCACTTAGGGTTATCAAACTTCATATGTGTTGCGGTAATGGTTAGTGTGGTCCCCAATTTATCGAGTGGAATTTTGATAGATTTGAGCCTTTTGTTTGAGTTATATTGAAATAGTTGACTTTGGTCAAAATTACGAAATACGTCCATTGGATGGTAATTCTGTTAGTTCCATTACATGCGGAATGTTGATTTTGGTCTAGTAGGGTGGTTAGTAGATTAATTATATTAATGTAGTGTCGCATGATTTAGGTTGAGTTGACCTTTATTGATCCTTGGATAGTTGTGGCCATAGGTTGGGTTGTTTAGCTTTAGTTGTAGTCGGAGAAACCTTAGTTTAGGTGATCCTTGCGTGAGTAGTATCCTTAGACCTTGCTTCTAGGTGGCGTGAAACTTAGGATTGTTTTCTATTGACTGGTTTTGTTGATTTGATTGATGGTGTGGATGCTTGAGTGTGATTTTTTTGTTGTTTATTAAAATGTTGGGCCTGAGGCCTTGAGCGTTAATTGGCAGGAGCACAAGGTCAATACTCTCATGGTGTGATGGGCATTTTTCCCGGTTATGTGTGTTTGACATTACTTGATTGTGGTAATGATTTTGAGGAGCTATTAATTACATGATTTTTTATGAAAATGACTTGGTTTAATAAAAGGAAACTGAACTTAAAGAGTTGGAAGTCCTTGAGACCCGTTTTGGCTTTAAAGTGGTAAAATAGCCCTTTTACTCGATTGTCTCACCTTTTAGCTGCTTTTACTCTGAGGAGCTCGATGTATCATTTTAGGTAGACCATTGATATAGATATCAAGGTTATTGGTAAGCTCGACGTGCCATATCGGGTTGCCCGTGGATACATCTACCAGGTTATTCGTGGTTGGTTAAGCTTTAGGTGTACTTCTAGGCGGCTCAATGTACTCTTCAGGCTTATAGTTTTCCTTCCTTTGTGCTACATTGAATCATTCTTCGAGTTGGCCTTTGAATGTAATGAGTGTTTTGTGTGTATCTTTTGACTGAATCATTTATTTTATCTGCACATCCTCTATCTTAAGTTAGTTTGTTGAGATTTTCCCTTGTCTTGCTTGTATCATCGCGCTATATTTATATATTTGATCTTTTCGAGCTCGGTCGACCTATGATACCTATAGGGTACCCCGTGTTTTCGTACTCATACTACACTTTTGCATCTTTTTCTAATGCAGCTCCAAGTTCGAGCAACCCTCAGTGAGCGTTAGATCTCCCGTGGCGGTCATAGAGTCTTATTTGTAGTGAGCTCTCGGCATTCAGAGACTTGTTGATGTCCTTATTTTTTATTGACTCTCATGTTTTATTTTGGATTAGTCAGTTCGCTGTATACATATGACCTTGTGTTAGTAGTAGCTCCTGTATAGGTGACACCAGGTCCCAGGGATTGATATATTGTTTTAGTTGTCTTTTGGTCACTTTTGGGTCCATTTTTGTACATTTTGTATCATCCTACAAATATATATGATATGACCATTCTTTCTTTATACTTTATCTTTGTCTTCCACTTAATATTATTTTTTTTTTATATAAAGTGTGTCTTTCGCATCTTGTTACTTAGGCTTAGGCTTGTCCACTCGGTGGGTTGTAGTGGACACCATCATGGCTCGATTTCGTGTCTTGATAGAATAACTCAGACTCTGGTTACTTAGACTCAGTCATAGGCGAGTTCTTTTGGTTGATTCTTCCTTTCTATTCTTTTATATCACATTTTCATTTCTTCTTCAGTTTGAAAGACAACCCTTCTCCCCATCACATGTTGAGGCTTCCTCTCGATTTAGTTACAATCTGAGCTCTATGTTTCATGGTGAGCTTCATTCCATAACTTTGAGCTTTGTATCATTGATGAACTAGCTTTCAATAGCTTCATGTGGCAGATCAAGCCTTCCTTTCACTTATTTAAATTTGAGAATAAAATTTTCATATCACATCTGTACATCCTTTTTTGTGTATGTTTTGTTGTTATTGTTGTTAAAAACCTTGTTGGTATAAAAAAATGCCTTTTCATAACTACTTCCTAAAGAATAGATACAAATTTGGTGGATATAAAAATAAGTATAGTGACCAAGTTTTTTCGGGTGTTATAGAAAATTGTAGCTTACCATTAGCAAAGAGATAATATTCTATCCTTAAAGGACATAGTAGTTGGTCATTAAAACTTACCACAAGTAAACATAAGAAAACCCATGATTTAACATGACACTAAGATTTTAAAAATAATGATTGAAAGTAACTGAAGCAGAAGCTGAATATGAAAGGCGTATTAAATTCAAAACACCAAATACATAAGTGGAAAACTATCCAAACAACATAAACCCCAAAATATTATATTTGAAAGCCTCTAAGAAGATGAGTTGTAGTGACAGGTCCCCAACTAACTGTAATTGATAGAAAACAAAAGGACTAAATAACTTAAATAAGGGGTTTCCCTTAAAAGATGAGGACATACCAACACTACTGTGACCTGATTTGAAATAGTACTAATTATGAGCTGAATGTTGAGCTTTTCAAACTACATTATAAAATAATATATCACATGAAGGTATATGGTCAGTACTGCGAATTTATTGAGTGTTAGACATGTGCCACAATTGGAGTAAACTGGATATTATAATTCTTAGATGCTGAACTGAATAGAAAAGAAATACATGAACTGATATCGTGACCATTTAAATAGTCATTCAACTAATAAGTACTGAACATAAATAATTGAATAGAAGATGAATGCAATATTCTGAGACTGAATTATGGGAAATACTAATAATCGTCATACTCTATCATAGCTAAATGTAGTTCAACTTGTATCCCAACTAAAAGAGCACCTCGTACCGTGCCAAGTGTACACAACTAACTGACATGAATCCACTAATATGATGTTCAAAGGACTAAGTTGTCCAGCCAACACTAACAAGTTACACATTATTACCCGCGGTGACACATAGTTTGGCAGATATGGATTTCTACTAAAGTCTCAGTCGAAACTAATGGTGAGCCTTCATCCCTATGTCTGCTTGGTGCTATATGATACTCCCAAGTAAGTTTATGACATTAAATTAGATAATGCTTATAACTTAAGTAGCTCATAAATACCGAATTCTGAGACAAAAATGATACACACTTTATCTAGAGCATCGTTAAACATATAGAACAAAAAACTAAATATACAATTGATCAAGACGAATGCAATAACTCTGAATAGAGAATGGAATTTAACACACTAAGGTTCAAAGACATGAGTTTTCCCTATTTTGAGGGCCCACGGGAATTATCATATAGAAATACTAAATTATAGGTTAAAACATATATTGATAGACTATTCATGAAGAAGAACTAAAATATGTTGAACCTTGGTCCAACTCAAAGACATGTATTCCTCTCATACATAACTTCTCAGACGTAGCTCCTCCTCTTAAAGTTGAGCAAGCTCTCTGTGTAATTTATACCTTGGTCCACCATTTGTTTTTGTATGGGACAACACTGACTGGAACCCTGTGAACCACCTAATTACCCCTGGACCATCTTTGCAGGCAGGGCAATGCCATTGTCTCTTAGGATCATTAATCATATTCATTGTCAATTTGTCAAGACATTTAAAAGAAATTCTGAACCAATAAAATTTTCTTCGCTCCTCATAATTCATTTCTTTTATATTTTGGTGCTCATCAAATTAATCATTAGTGAAAAAACTATCTTGATCGCTTTCATCATCTGTAAAATCCAATTCATTAGATGATTTAACATTGTTAAGCAAATCAAAAATTTTAACAGTTGGATGACCACATGTACTATTCTTGTTTTCCAAATATTATGAAATGGGATTCTGAGGAATCCATGGAATATTCCCAAGACTACTTTTTTCACCATTGTTCTCGGACTTTCTTGCACAAACACAGAAGTCATTATTTTGATCAGAGTTATGGCTCAAATCTAAAACACCAACATTTCTCTCTTCAACTCCATATGTTTTGGGGATAGAATTATGCCTTGATGATTTATTCCAAAGCTTCCCAACCCTTTTATTGTTGTAGGAACTCATATTTGTATGAACCTAGAAAATATTTGACAAATCAAATGATGAAGAAAAATGATAGTTGAACTTTTTTGTCTCACTACTTTGGCTTTTCTAACTTTTTGGGTGCTTCTTCAGAATATTAGTTCACAAGACCACAAATAGTAGAACATTTAAAAATTGAAAGCTAGTGGTTTGTCTACACTACATTTACATAATAGGAATACTTATTATATGCAAATCGTAGGTAAAAAGGGAAATTGTCACGACCCGATTCCTCGACTCATGATGGCGCCTACCAACCCTTTAGTAGGCAAGCCAAACTCTATCCCGGAACTTACAGTAATGTGACTGAGAGTGGAATCTACACCTTAACTAAGCAGAAACATAAACAAGGAACACATAAGATAAAGCAGAAATGAAACAAAAACTATACATACAAAGATACATACCAGAACCTGGAAGTCACATGTACAGAACTACTAATAAGAGTACAAATCCCAAAAGTGGACCACAGAAAAAACTGTCTCGAAAACAAAAGACAAGCCAAAATATAAATATAGAAGGAGACAGGAAATCCCAGGACACCATGTGCTCACCCTCGTCTCCTGAACAGACAGCTGCAGGCTCGAACTCAACGCTGATGACTGGTGCTCGGACCTGCATCACGAAAACACATGCAGAGTGTAGCATGAGTACGAAAACAACAGGTACCCAGTAGGCATCATAGGCTGACTGAGCAAGAAGGGTAAAAGCAGTCAGACAAGATAGAATCAAACAAATCAGAGGTCAACAAAATAGGGATAAAATAAGCGGAAAATAAATCTAACGATATCAGAACTAAACCCAGTTGGCTCCCCCATATGACCCACTAGGCACACATAAGCACAGAAAAACAAGAACCCGAATGGACCCCCATAAGCCCGACGGGTACACAAAGAAACTGCAACTACGGAAGCAAGGGAACCCAATTACAAAAGCAATAAAACCCATGGGCTTCGAACCCAATAAAGATAGAACCTGCGCCTTTAACCCAATAAAGATTGAACCTGGGCCTCGAACCCAATAAAGATAGAACCTGGGCCTCGAACCCAATAAAGATAGAACCTAGGCCTTGAACCCAAACCATCGGTCTCAAGCTTTAAATATGGACTCTAACCGTGTAACGTCAGCTTCGGACTGGAGATAACACCTCCACTCAACAGTCTTAAGCTGGAAATGACGGACTCTATCCATGTAACATCAGTCTCGGACTGGACCTAGCAGCCCCCACTCAACAGTCTCAAGCTGGGAATAACGGACTCTAACCGTGTAATATCAGCCTCGGACTGGAGCTAGCCGCCTCGAACCGACTAAAGCCACCACCAACCAAATCAAAGCGAGACTAGGCACCGCGAGATGCTTCCCTCATAAGGATGTCCACAAAAGGCTCCCAATGCAATCTGACCACTAATTTACAAAGCCAACGAGTTCCTGAGAACCTGGGACTTCAAATCGACAAAAATCGATAAAAGATGAGGGAGATATGAGTTTTGGAACTTTCCATCCAAATAACCTCGACCTCAACTTATATAACCACTGCACCCCGCTGACCTCCATGAACGCAGCCCGAGGCCCGCAAACGCGGAGGGATAACAACTAGAGCTCTGTGAACGCGGGGGGACAACAGCTAAGGCTCCGCGAACGCGGCCCCAGGCCCGCGAATGCGGCCCCAGGCCCGCGAATGCGGCCCCAGGTCACCCAACCTCGCAGACCTCCGCGAACGCAGCCTCACACCTCCGCGAACGCGGAGAAGAAATGTGTCTGCAGATTTCAGCTGTGCACTAGCTGAGTTTTGAAAAATTCCAAAACTTTGACGGGGTGCTTTGGATTCGTTCGGAACCCCGTGCACGCAAAAAAAATATGCTACCCCCTCAAATTCAACGCTCCAGACTCAATGGCACAGTTGAAATTTCCATTCAAGGTCGTTTCGATACAAAGTGGGTCCCACACCCAATGGGCCATTTTAGCCAAACTCTATCGGAGGCCTTGAAATCTGATCGGAAGCTCCCGAAAGTTCCGAAGGATCATTCTAGATCAAACTCGGCACTCCGGAACTAACCGCGCTGAAGGAATTTCAATCCGAGCGCATTTCTCAAGAATGTTGACGAAAGTCAACTTTAAGCAAAATTTCAAAGGCTAAAGAGCTAACTAGCTCAGAAATTACAGCGGAAGCCCCGGGACTCGAGCCAACCATGCTTCTAGCCTAATTTTGTCGCTTTGGAGCGGATGGAACAGTCAAAATTCCCATCTGAGGTCATTTACCTGAAGTTATGACCGAAATCAACTTTTCAAGGTCCAAGAGCTCCAAAATAGAAAAATAGGAACAACAACCAAACGAATGACCAGGCAACCGAACCTACAATGCCAGCAAGTCATAAAGGACTTGGGGTAAATACAGGAACGCTCTAAACGATAGGAAAAAGGCACAAACTCACAAATGACCTAAAAATGTCATTACAACATCCACTAATAAAAGGACTTTCGTCCGTGAAAGTAAGAGTCACGAAGTACCTGAGGGCTCAAATAAGCTGGGGAACTGCTCTCGCATCTCCCGCTCGGTCTCCCAGGTAGCCTCTTCAACTGGACGGTGCCTCCAACGGACCTTAACTACAGGAATGGCTCTCGACCTCAGCTGCCTCACATCTCTGGCTAAAATAACAACTGGCTCCTCAATATAGGTCAGGCGATCATCCAACTCGATGGCATCATACTGGAGCACATGATACTCATCTGGAACATATCGGCGTAGCATCGAAACATGGAAAACTGGATGAATAGCTGAGAATGCTGGAGGTAAAGGTAATTCATAGGCCACCACTCCAAATTCCCTCAAAATCTCAAAAGGCCCAATATACCTTGGGCTAAGCTTGCCCTGCCTCCTAAATCTCATCACGCCCTTCATGGGTGATACTCGGACGAATACTCCATCACCCAAGGCAAATCTCAACGGTCAACGCCTGCTGTCTGCATAACTCTGCTGTTACTCTGAGCCATCCTGAGCTTATCCTGAATCAACCTCACATGCTCTAAGGACTCCTGAGACAAGTCTGTGCCAAACGGCCTAGGCTCCATAGACTCAAACCAACCAACTAGAGTGCAACAATGCCTACCATTTAAGGCCTCAAACGGGGCCATCTGGATGCTGGAATGGTAGTTGTTGTTGTACGCAAACTCCACCAAGGGCAAGAACTGATCCCACTAACCTCTAAAATCCATAACACAGGCCCGTAACATATCCTCATGGACCTGAATAGTACGCTCCGATTGGCCATCTGTCTGCGGCTGAAATGTTGTGCTAAGATCGACACGGGTGCCCAACTCCTCCTGAAATACTCTCCAAAAGCTGGAAGTGAACTGTGAACCCCGGTCAGATATGATAGAAACAGGCACACCATGAAGACGGACTACCTCTCGAATGTAGATACGAGCTAACCTCTTAGCACTAAAGGAAGAACGGACTGGAAGGAAGTGTACTGGCTTTTTCAATCAATCCACGACGACCCAAATGGTGTCAACACCTCTAGAAGTCCGTGGCAATCCCACGATGAAATCCATGGTGATACGCTCCCACTTCCACTCAGGAAGGGGTAATCTCTGCAACTCTCCACAAGGCCTCAAATGCTTGGCCTTCACCTGCTGGCAACATAGGCAATGGGACACATAGTCTGAGATGTCCCTCCTCATACCGCTCCACCAGTAATGCTGCCTCAAATTGCGATACATCTTAGATGTGCCCGGATGGATAGAATACTTGGAATCATGGGCCTTCCTAAGATTCTGCTTCAGTTTAGTATAATATGCTTTGATATGCTATGCCCGGAGTTTGCTTATGTCACGACCCGATTTCTCGAGTTATGATGGTGCCTACCAAACCCTCAAGTATGCAAGCCAACCCATATCCCAGAACTTACCAGAAATGGGATTGAGGGAAGAAAACCAAACCCCAACAAAACGAAAGCACAAATAAAAGAAAAACAGAAGAAGAGCGGAAGCAAGCAAAAACTATATACAAATGAAAGATCCCTCCCAGAACCTGGAAGTCACATATACAGCGCAACAAAAAAATGAGTACAAGTGCCGAAAGTGGACCACAGAAACAAGACTGTCTCAAAAAGCAAAAGACAAGTCGATATATTAACAGAAAGAGACGGGTAACCCCCGAACACTGTGTGCTCACCCTCGCCTCCGAATATGACTGCAGCAGGCTTGAAATCAATGCTGGTAGCTGGTGCTCAGACCTGCATCATGAAAACCGATGCAGAGTGTAGCATGAGTACTAAACAACAGGTACCTAGTAGGCATCATAGGCCGACTGAGCAAGAAAGATAAAAATAATCAGAAAAGATAGAATCTAAACAAGAATAGAGGTCACGCAGATAAGATAGAAGCACACAAGCGCACCAAGAATAAATCTAAGTACAACTAAACTAAACCTAAATGGAACCCCATAAGCCCCGAAGGTACATTCTTGCATAAGTTAAATAAAAACCCGAACGAATCCCCATAAGCCCGACAGGTACACAGAAAGGCTAAGTCTACAAGAACAAAGGAAAAATGAGATTCGAATCAAACAACCAGTCAACTCCCAGCCTAGCTAGCAAAAGTGACACCAACCCAGCAAAAGAACTCAAATATCCAAGCCGGCCAGCCGGCCGACAACTCACAAGGGCCTCGCCCAGCAAGCAAGAGTGCCCGGGGGCGTCTCAACTCTGAAGAGGATCTCAAAGCACCATGAATATCAAAGCCGCCCAGCCAGCCACTCACTCCCAGGGGCCTCGCTCAACTAGCAAGAGGACCCGAGGGCGTATCAAGTCCTTAGAGGATCTCAAATATCTCAAATTCAGGCCACCCAGCCAGCCAGCCACTCCATGGGGCCTCGCCCAGCTAGCAAGAGGGCCCGGGGCGTATATACTCTGAAGAGGATCTCAGTATCCAAACAATCGTGGATCGATGTCCACTCCCGATAATATCACAACGGTACCAAACTAGAAGCATACCAATCCCAGGAAAAACACACCACCTCCGGTAACACATCAAAGCCACAAAAATGTGGGTAGAAAGTAGAAAAGTTAAGAAGCAGTATCTTACTATCAGACCCAAGTCTTCTATTCCGGTCTACAAGGACCTAGTCCATCTGAAACGATGTCGGAGACATACCACAGTCAAAAGGGTGATTGGGTCTAAGGTAACACTAGTCTATCCTAGACTAAGGGAAAAATATATACTCCAAACACAGAAAAACTCATAAACCGATAATCAGCATGCCACAACACATAAGCAACCCTCCGGTCAGCATGGTACTACCCTCGAAACCGCAAAAATCAACCCTAAATCATGATTTCTAAGAAGAAGAGAAGAAATACTAGGCACCCACCCCAGATTCACACCAATCAACATGAATTTACACACTCAAGCTCAATCTACAAAGAAGGGAAGCCGTAGCCTACCGGAAGGACGACTGCGCGTGTTCCAAATCACCTTGCCGGAGATTTTCTCTTCCGCACAGCCTCCGAAAGCTGCCACGCTATAAAAATTGAATGACAGCCTCACCACGGTCGTGTAGACACTAAAATCATCAAAATCAGAGACGGACCAATTTAGGAGTCAAAATCAGAGAATGTGGGACCCGCCCTAGAAATTCTGGAATTGACTTCGTGAAAAGGTTCAAAACCCTCCCCCTAACATTTACTCCAAAATGGAACACAATTCGGGGCTTGGAACAGCTCATACATGCAGCATGCAAAAATACTCACAAAAAGAAGACTCGGGGCTGCCACTTACAACGCAAAAACACCACTAGCGGAGACTTCCCAACACGCTTCGGTCAGTCACCCACACAGCCAACACAAATCCAAGCAGACTGGACTTCGAAATACCAAAATCCTACTTAAAAAGAGGGAGAAATTACAAATTGAAAACTTATAACTCAACTGGCCGCGTCTGTCCTTTTAAATAAAGGACCAGACATAACAGACCTCCGCGAACGCGGCTACAAGCCCGCGAATGCGGAGGGAAAGTAAAAATACCTCTGCGAATGCGGTGACCTCTCCGCGAACACGGAGAGAAGGGACCCTGAGCTCCATGAACGCTGGTTCTTGGACCTTGCCAAAACCCCGACGAGGTGCTCAGGATTTGTTCGGAACTCCGTGCATGCAAACGAAATATGCTACCCCATCAAATTCCATGTTTCAGACTCAATGGCGCAGTTAGAATTTCCATACGAGGTCATTTTGACAAAAAGTGGGTCCCACACCCAAGCGCCATTTTATCCAAGTTCTACTAAGGGCCTCAGAATTAGACCGAAAGCCCCGGGAAGCGCACGAAGGGTTGTTCTAGACCAAACTCGGCATTTCGAAACTAACCGCGTTGATGAAATTCTCATCCAAGAACATTTACCAAGAATGTTAACCAAGTCAACATTGTGCCAAATTTCAAAGGCTAAAGCGCCAAATCGACCCAAAGTCACACCGAAAGCCTCGAGAATCAGGCCAACCATGCTACTAGCCTAATTTGGCTACTCCAGAGCTGATGGAACCGTCTGAATCCTGTTCTGAGGTCATTTACCTGAGTTTATCTTTGAAATCAACTTTTCAAGTTTCAAAAGCTCCAAAACAGGAAAATGGGCATAAAATCCAAACAAACGACCAGGCGACTGAAAGTCAGTGCCAGCAAGTCATAAATGACTTGGGGTTGCTATAGGAATGCTCTAAACGGGGAAATGAAGGCATTAACTCAAAAGTGACTTGGAGGGTCATTACAACATCCACAACTAAAAGAAATTTCGTCCGCGAAAGTAAGAGTCAAGAAGTACCAGAAGGCTCAAATAAGCCGAGGAACTGCTCCCGCATCTCCTGCTCGGTCTCCCAGGTAGCCTCCTCGACTGGACGATGCCTCCAACGGACCTTAATCACAGGAATGGCTCTGGATCTCAACTGCCTCACATCTCTTGCCAAAATAGCAACTGGCTCCTCAATATAGGTCAAGCCATCATCTAGCTCAACTACATCATACTGGAAGACATGAGACACCTTTGGAATATACCGGCGCAACATCGAATCATGGAAAATTTGATGAATAGCTGAGAATGCTATAGGTAAGGCTAGCTCATAGGCAACAACACCAACTGTCCTCAAAATCTCAACAAGCCCAATATACCTAGGGCTAAGCTTGCCCCGCCTCCTAAATCTCATCACGCCCTTCATGGGCGATACTCAGAGGATTACTCTATCACCAGCGACAAATCTCAAAGGCCGATGCCTGCAATCCACATAACTCTGGTGTCTACTCCGAGCTGTCCTGAGCCGGTCTTGAATAATCCTCACATGAATTAAGGCCTCTTGAAACAAGTCTGTACCACGCGGCCTAGGCTCCGTAGACTCAAACCAACCAATCGAAGAGCGACAATGCCTACCATATAGGGCCTCAAATAGGGCCATCTAAATATTAGAGTGGTAGCTGTTGTTGTGCGCAAAATCTTCCAAAGGAAAGAATTGGTCCCACTTACCCCCAAAATAAAAAACACAAGCCCGCAACATATCCTCAAGGACCTGAATAGTACGCTCTGACTGGCCATCAGTCTTTGGGTGAAATACTGTGCTAAGGTTGACACGGGTGCCCAACTCCTCCTGGAATACTCACCAAAAGCTGGAAGTGAATTGTGAACCCCGGTCTGGAATGATAGAAATAGGCACACCATGAAGACGAACCACCTCCCGAATGTAGATACGAGCCAACCTCTCAATACTGAAGGAAATATGAACTGGAAGGAAGTGTGCTGACTTGGTCAATCGATCCACGATGAACCAAGTGTTGTCAACACCACTAGAAGTCCGAGGCAAGCCCACAATGAAATCCATGGTGATACGCTCCAACTTCCACTCAGGAATGGGCAATCTCTGCAACTCACCACCAGGACTCAAATGCTCGGCCTTAATCTACTGGCAACACAAATAATGAGACACATAATTTGAGATGTCTCTCATCATACCACTCCACCAGTAATGCTGCCTCAAGTCACGATACATCTTAGCAGTGCCCGGATGGATAGAATATCTGGAATCATGGGCCTCACTAAGGATCAACTTAATCAAACCCCTAACTCTCAGGACACACAATTGGCCGGCAAACCTAAAAACCCCATCTGTATCTAGAGTAGCCTGGCCGATCGCCTGCCAATATCCTATCTCTGAGCTCCACCAAAGACTCATCCTCGAATTGACGACTACATATCCGATCTAGCAGGAATGATTGAACTCCCATATAGGCTAACATCCACCTGGAATCTGATATATTAAGTCGAATCATCTGATTTGCTAGGGACTGGATGTCTAAGCCAAGGGTCACTCCAAAATGGAAAGAAAGGCTAGACTACCCATACTCACTGCCTTCCGGCTCAAGCCGTCCTCTACTACATTCGTCTTTCCCGGATGGTAGAGAAGAGAGAGGTCATAGTCCTTCAGGAGTTCAATCCAATGGCGCTTTTGATCAGTGTAGATCTCACAATGAACTCCGTACAAGTAATGCCTCCAGAGCTTAAGCGTAAAAACGATCGCTGCCAACTCTAAGTCATGAGTGGGGTAGTTGCGCTCATGCAGCTTAAGCTACCTCGACTCATAAGCAATAACTCGGCCCCGCTGCATCAATACACAACCCAAACCAATACCGGAAGCGTCATAATAGATAGTGAAGCCCTCGTCCTCAACTGGAAAAGTCAATATAGGAGCGGTAGTAAGCAACTCCTTCAGCCTCAGAAAGCTCTTCTCACACTTTTCCGACCACTCAAAGGGAACATCATGGGGAGTCAACCGAGTCAAAGGCGCCACTATAGAAGAAAAGCCCTCAACAAAACGCCTGTAGTACCCTGCCAATCCGATAAAGCTACGAATCTCAGTCACAGAGGTGGGCCTTGCCCAATCACGAATTGCCTCAATCTTCGCCGGATCCACCATAATGCCATGCTTAGACACCACGTGCCCCAAGAATGCTACAGACTCAAGCCAAGACTCACACTTTGAGAACTTTGCATAAAGCCGGTGATCTCTCAAACTCTGGAGCACTATCCTCAAATGCTACTCATGCTCACTTCTGCTCCGTGAGTATACCAAAATGTCATCGATGAAAACTATGACAAAGGAGACAAGATACGGCCTGAATACGCGGGTCATCAAGTCCATGAAGGAGGCAAGGGGATTAGTCAACCCAAAAGACATCACTAGGAAGTCATAATGGCCGTAACGAGTCCCAAATGCGGTCTTAGGGATGCTCGCTGCCCTAATCCTCAATTGATGGTAGCTGGATCTCAAGTAAATCTTAGAAAACATCGCGGCACGCTGAAGTTGGTCAAATAGATCATCGATACGAGGCATGGGGTAACGATTCTTCACCTTCACCTTATTTAGCTTCGTGTAATCAATACACATCCGCATAGTACCGTCCTTCTTCTTCACAAACAGGACTGGGGAACCTCAAGGTGGTACACTAGGCCAAATGAATCCCTTAACCAAGAGATCCTGAAGATGAACACTGAGCTCCTTGAGCTCCACAGGGGCCATATGGT
>JAGDQO010001557.1:0-11753 GCA_018342035.1 Solanum appendiculatum | reverse complement strand
AATATTTCGAGCTCTTGGAAAATATAAAAGAGGGGACACAAACTTCTTTGAAGGTTGCAATATCCTTTTACAAATGTGGGCGATGGAACATTTTTACCAATGTTCAAACATGGTGGACATATGCTTTAGTAACACAAATCAGGTTAACAGTTTTTATGACAGGCTGAGACGATTTGTGTTTCCAGTTGGTACTGATGATTGGTATAACCTTTTGGCTTCCCGCACAAGTGATCAAATTCAGCGGAAATATCCATTACTCTCATGTTCCATTGCCTATATAAGATGTAGAGGGATTTACTATATCGAGCTTATTGGGTTGAAAGGTCTCCAGCCATATGCTCCGGTACACGTACTTCAACAGTTTGGTCAAGCACAAGTAATTTCTCTTCGAGCAAACATGAGGATTTCCGAAATTTCCTTTGGACCAAACTTTGAAGTCCCTAGAGTTAGAGAGATTCTTCATGAATGGAGCAATATTATCACGATAGATATTGGAGATGGGCCATCAAAAGAAATTCCAGAATATCAGGTATGGTTTCGAGAAGATCGTGATAGCAAAAGCTCAGAAGGTGAGAAAGGTTTTTAGGAAATTGGGATGATGATTTGGATAAGACATTCTCGTCTTGGAACCAAAATAGTTACTCCTGAAATGTGGGATCAAATGGAAAATATAATGCAATATTTGAATAATGAGGGAGCAGGGGTGAGCAATGTTGGAGCATCATCTTCGCTTCCTCCACCAGCATGATTGAGACCGGGATTTAGGCCAAGTCTTAGAGTTGTCTTTATATTATGTCATCTTTTCATGTATTTCTTAGTTTATCTTCTTTTCGTTGTACTCTTTTATTAATGTTTAATGAGAATTTGGCCTTTTATCTCCCAAACTCAAGTTGTCACAAATTAATGGCTTGGATCAATCTATCATAATCTCGTATGTCTGACATCTAGGCCAACCTCTGGCATAAAAGAGGTCCCGTGCATATTAGGATGCATTTTCTTTTGATTTTTTATTTATTTATGTGATTTACTTGCTACATGTTTCTTCTTTATTTATTTGCCTAATTGCTAATATTATCCACTTTATACTGATATTTCTCTTCATTTTTTTGAAGGTTTTCTTTCCTTTTGATTTATATTCCCCTAAAGGTTGATTTGCATTGGCTATGAACTGGCAGATCACCCGTACTTTATGAGATCAAAAGCACGTGCATCCACAAACATGGTTGATTAAAGTGAATCTGATCAAAATGGTTTGGGACTTGTCACTGTCCTAAGAGACGAACCCGAGGCTTCAGAAAGAAGGGATTCAATCCCTTATGATGAACACATTGCTAATCTGATACAAAAAATGGCCAATATGCAAAGTGAGATTGATCGACTTTGAAACCTCACCAATTTGTCCATCACCCTGAACACACCACTTTCCGAGCATGGAACAAATGCAACTATGCCACCTTATTTTCCACTCGTTGACTCTCCCACTCCTCAACACTTTCTACCAAATCCTTTCCTTCACAAGACTAATCCAACTGCTTCTACACAATCCACCAACCCTCAACAACCTAACTTTCCACCAAATAACCCACAACAAACCAATCCTTCACCATTCACTACCCCATATGCTTCCCAAACTTTACTTATCCAATCTCCAGTCATCCAAACTAACTCATTTACCCAAACCCCACCGACCCAAACCACCCCACTCACCCAAACCGCCTCGCTCACCCAAAAATACCCAACATATACCGGCGGCACACGCTGCAATCCCTAACATGCAATATGTGCCTCAAGTATATGTAGCGGAAGCTCAACCTTTCATTACTCCAATGCCAACCATGCCAGAAGTCGATCCATATGAGGAGATAGAGAAAGAAGCAAGGTAAAAAACAGATGACAGTGTAGCAAGGGAAATTCACAATTTGAGTGAAGCATTCAAAAGTATCCAAGTCCACAAAAGATGTGAAAGTCTTGAGTATGAGGATTTATGTGTTCATCCCGATGTTGAGTTGCCTGCAGGGTATAAGGTACCAAAATTTGATATGTTTGATGGGAAGGGAAATCCTTGAGCTCATTTAAGGTCATATTGTGACAAGCTAGTTGGAGTGGGGAAAGACGAGGCCATTAGAATGAAGTTGTTTACAAGGAGTTTGACTGGAGAAGCCCTTGATTGGTACACAAGTCGGGATCCACATAAATGGCATAGTTGGGGTGCGATGGCACAAGAATTCATGAATAGATTCAAGTTTAACACTGAGGCTATACTAGACAGGTTCTACTTGATGAAGTTGGAAAAGAAGTCAACAGAGTCTTTCAAGGAGTATGCCATGCGATGGAGAGCAGACACCGCAAAAGTTCAACCTCCGATGGCAGAAAGCAAGATGACCTGTCTTTTTATAAAATCTCAAAAGGATGCAACGTACTACGTAAAGATGATAAGCATGGTAGGACAAAAGTTCTTTGAGGTTGTTAGGATGGGAGAATTCATTGAAGAAGGTATTAAAACTAGAAGAATCACTAATTTGGCAGCCTTGTAAGCAACGAGTAAGGCAATTCAGTCAGATTCAATTGGAGGGGCCCTCAAGAAGAAGAAGAAAAAGGTCAAAAATACGCTTATGAAAAAATAGCTTGCAAATCTCTTTCTTTATTTTTGAGAAGGAATTGCCCTTTTGCTTTAATTTCCTTAATTTATATTTAATACTTTCTCCATTTCAATTTATTTGTCTTATTTTCTCCCTTTCAAATCTCTCCACAAATTTTATTAATATTCTATCATCTAAATATTTTCAAAATCTACATTTTACCTACATCCACATTCCATTTTTAACTTTCAAATTACAAGATAATCATTAATTAATAACTAGTAATAAACGATAGGGATAATCATACATTATATCAAACATTTTGTTTAGCTAATTATTTTAAGACTAATAAAAATATAGAAAAACTAAATAATTAGGCTACAACAAAAATTAATTAAAAATAATTAGACTAGAATTACTTGTTTATTCAAATTCAAGTTAATATAAAAATATTTTAAATACAAATAAAATTTATATTTGGAACATATATAACTCTATTTTTTATATTTATGTACAAGAAATTTTTAATCAAAAGTAATAGAAAAATAAATCTATCATGTGGATATCTTATTATTATATGATATATATCAAGTTGGTATTATCACGAGTAAACTCTTTTTCGAAGGAATGAACCAATTCTCTACGACACATTACCAATATATGATATGGTATCCTATTTACTAAAAACAATGTAAAAATTAATACAACATCTCGAAGTTCAAAAAAGTTTAAAAGGGTAAAATGGGTTAACATGCATATCCACAGCCCTAAAACAGACCATGGACCCTTCACTGAAGCCTAAACGGCTCGTGAAAGGGACCACAGTCCGTTTAGGGAAGTGGCCCAACTGTTTAGGGGCTGCTAGGAGACCTGGACAGACCCTTAACGGTCTGTGAAACCATGAACGGCCCATTTAGGGGAGGATGCCCAGCCGTCCAGGGTTGCCAGGCAAGGGGCCTCCAGGACGGTTCCCTATACTGCCCGTGAGGCCTTGTACGAACCGTCCAACCCTCCTTTTAGGTGACTTCGTCAGTTTTTAAGTTAGGGACAACTTCATATGACCATATCTATCAAATTAAAGATCTTTGAGTCCTCATACCAACGCCACTAAGTTTGCCTAATTTCTAGTTCGGAGTAAAAAGTTATGCTCGTTTTAGTAAGGCACTTTCAGGCAGTTGAAGTTTCACGGATGGCTAAACGGCCGGTGAAGTGTTTCACGGACCGTGGAGCCCTAAGCGGTCCGTGAAGCCTTCCTTTTGAGGCACTTCGTCAGTTTTTAAGTTGGGGTCGTTTTGGTCTTTCCCCTATGCGTTTAGTACTTAAGTTATATCGTTTTAATCCTTATTCTAAGCTTAAATCACGACGTTTCACCTAGTTAAGGGCTTAGAAAATGTTAATCAGTTCTTTTACGTTCATTAACACTTTAAGTCATTAGAGCAAGGTTATAAGAGGAGAAAAGCTAGAGTTTCGAGCGTTCTTTGAGCTTCATCGATTTCTCCAAGAACTTCATTTTTCCAGGCATGTAAGGCTACTCATAGTGATGGACTAAGCTCGTCCTCATGCCCTACTTCTAAATTCGGCCATTAAAAGGTTATGGTCATAGTTTTATCCGTAGTCTCTTGAAATCCAAATTTCGTTCTGTTTCTTATTCTAACTTTCAATTTCTTAACCATTGAAATTTTGATTTCTACTATGCATATTAACGTCAAAACTTTGTTGTTCATGCTTCGTATCACATAAACCTAATTGTTTATAAAATTCATGTTTATGGAGATTAGTATATGAGTTCTTATACATTGATTTCGGACTTGAAATATAAGTCCATGAATATACGTTTTAAGTGTATGTTTTGAAAAGAGTCTTTAAAGAAAGAATCCGATGGTTTCATATGTACTATTTGATAGTTGAGACAGAGAAAGAGTGTAATTGATTTTCTGAAAAATACTAAAGTAAAGAAAAGTGAAAGTAAAGTAAAGAAATAGTCTGTTTCTCTGTAAAAGGGTAAGTGAGCATATTTGATATTGATTGTTTTGGTAGTAGTATCGAGCACCGAATTGGGTAAGAGTCCATTTTTTACACAAAGTCCCATAAAACTATGTAGCCAGCGTAGGATAGGATCGTATCGATTTTTTGGGTGACTCCTCATTGCCTCAAGAAGGCTATTGGATGGATCCACAATTATAGTTAGCATCCTATACCCCGGCAAAGTATAGGATGGCCCTTGCAACGTGGGTGAAACATTGTATCATTGCTAGGCTCATATTAATGGTTGTCGGTTAGAGAAACTCTCCCACAAAGTCAAGTTTTCTACTTTAATATTGCTTATATTGCATACCATATTGTAAAGTACGAATAATTATCATTACTTGTTTATACATTGTTTTGCTTGATAGGTATCTAGTCCTCAGTTAAGTTATTGTTTTATTCAGCCATATTACATACTCGTACATTCTATGTACTGATGTCATTCAATCTGCATTGTTTCATGATGCATATACAGGTGTTTAGGATCATTAACATGCATTTCGTTGAGATCACCTTGCACTCGTAGACAGCTTTTTGGTGAGGCCTCCTTGCTTCCAGGGGACTTCATTTTCATATTCAGTTTTAGTAGTATTTGAGGTGTCGTGGGTCTTGTCCTGACATCTATCTTGAACAATAGAGGCTTCATATGCAGACAGAGTTGGATGTTTTATATTGTTTTCTCCTGATGTTTATTTAAACTAATGAATTATGTTAGGTATTTCAAGACAGTGTCTTAAAACTTTTCCTTAAATGTTTAAATTCTCATCTACTTAAGCTTCCGCGTATCTTATAAAGTTATGTAAGTCATAGTTAACCAGGCCAAGGGTTCGCTTGAGGCCAACAATGGTGTTCGAGTGCCAGCCACGTTCAAGGTGTAGGCTCGGGGAGTGATAAACTTAGTATCAGAGCACAGAGTTCAAGAGTCCTAGGGTGTCTTTGAAGGTGTGTCTAGTAGAGTCCTTCTTATCAGTATGAAGCGTGCCAAATCTATAATTGGGAGGCTACGATATTTATGAGCATTTCACTTTCTTCTTACTCCTATTCGTGCGATAGAGTTCAACTCTATAAAAAATGTCCTTCGAATTCGTGCTTATGCGTGTCTTTTCAGATCATGCCTCCACGAAGAGCTATTCGAGGACGTCCTGCTAGGAGGAATGCTAATCCTCAAGGTCAAGAAGCTCACAATGCACCAGAAGTGCAACCCGCTCAGGGAGATGTCATCAATACTGAGTTTAGGAATGCTATTCAGATGCTGAATAAGGTTGTGGCAAACCACGTTGGTCAACAAGGAGTGGATCGTCAAGATATGGCTGATACATCTAGAATTCGTGAGTTTTTGAGGATGAATCCCCCGAAGTTCACTGGTCAAAGCTCAATGAGAATCCAGAAAACATTGTGGAAGAGCTTTAGAAAGTGTTTGAGGTCATGCGTATTGCTGATGCAAATCGTGTGAAGTTAGCCTCATATCAGCTCAAAGGTGTTGCGAGAATATGCCACAGAATAGACATATTGCCACAGATGACCTATTTGTGGCAATTTCAACACAAAATTGACCATATGTTCCAACAGATAAATAATATGTTTCCACAGAATAGACATATGTTACCACATATGCAAATATATTAATCGATAATATTCCAAAACAACTACACAATCAAAAATATCCACCATGAGGTAAAAAATTAACTACATAATCTAGTTCTAAATCACAACTACATAATTCACAATGAATATCATCTTCATCATCACTTCCCTTGGGCCAGCCTTTCTTGCGAAGTTTTTGCTCATGTTGATGAACAGTGCAACAAATGGGTCTTTGTCCCAAAACATAAGATTTTGGCACCCACATTCTACCTAAGACTTGTCATAAATTATGTCGATATATCCTTATTTTATGTGGCTCCATTTGTTTTATGTTGGCAATGAACATTAAGAGCCCGTTTGGATTGACTTAAAAAAAGTAGTTTTTAAGTTAAAAATAAAAAGTCAAACTGAAATGACTTTTAAGTCAAATATTAAAGAGTAGGGGGAGACCTACTTTTGGTTTTTGACTTATTTTAAGTTATTATAAACTTATTTTAAGTCATTTTTTACCTTACCAAACACTTCCTAACTTATTTTAAGTCATTTTTGACTTATTTTAAGTTATTTTTTATATTTGTCAAACACTTTCAGAAGTCAAAAACTAACTTAAAAGTAAGTTTGACCAACTTTTAAGCCAATCTAAACACCCTCTAAACCTTCTCGCATGGATTCACCGCCCTTGAAGATTGAAATTATGGCAAGCGCATAGGATGCACCAATGTGGCCTCCGTATACTGCTTGATTAATCATTTCCACAGCATTTGAATCATTTTCGTTGAAAAACTCAAACTACAAAGGAAAGAAACACATTTAAAAGGCATAATACATTGATAAAAATGTGAATACATACGAAAAATATTAAAAATTACCACGCTTTTTCTGTATAAGGCTTTTAAATTGCTCTACAAATATCCAGGAAAGAAGTAGACTTTTCAAATAACCGATGCTTCACTCGCCGTCTAAAATCAGGAAAGTCGACCAACGTTACCTTATGATATACAGAAGGTTCATTACAACTTGATTAAGGACCTTGGAAATGAGAAATCAAATCAAACGGTTAGGAAATAAAATTTAAAGAGAGGCAAAAATTGATTTATATAAATACCTTAATTTGACATTCAAAAAATCTTTGAAGGAGCCGGAAGCAATCCTTTCAACGATATCAATAAGTAGACATCTCAGAAGGGATTCAATGTAGTTTGTAAATTTTCATTTTTTAATCCTCCGCGTCATATTTTCACTCTTACTCAAGTTACGAAAATTTCTTCTTCCTTCCCAACAAAAATATTTTCTTTTATAAGGATTGTGAAGAAGTTGCAATTTGAAAAAAAGTTGCAACTTCTGAGTTTTGAATGTTTTCAAATGTGAGTGATAGCCTTTTATTTAAAAGGGGTAGAATATGAAGAATTGTAATTATGTTCTTTAATGACAGTTTTTTTTTTAAATGTTGTTCCAATGACAATGTACGTGATTGATTGTTGACACTTAATAGGTAATTAATTAGTTAAAGTATCTACGTAATAGACATATGTTGTAACAGATGTACAATTATGTTGTAAGTCGTAACACACAATTGACATATGTTGTAACAGATGCATAATTATGTTGTAAGAACGAACACATAATTGACATATGTTGTAATAGATGCACAATTATGTTGTAAGTTCTAACACACAATTGACATATATTGTAACAGATGCACAATTATGTTGTAAGAACTAACACACAATTGACATATGTTGTAACAGATGCATAATTATGTTGTAAGTTGTAACACACAATTGAAATATATTGGAATAGATGCACAATAATGTTGTAAGAACTAACACACAATTGACATATCTTGTAACAGATGCACAATTATGTTGTAAGTTATAACACACAATTGACATATGTTGTAAATGCATAATTATGTTGTAAGTTGTAACACACAAGGGACTTCATTTTCATATTCAGTTTTAGTAGTATTTGAGGTGTCGTGGGTCTTGTCTTGACATCTATCTTGAACAATAGAGGCTTCATATGCAGACAGAGTTGGATGTTTTCTATTGTTTTCTCATGATGTTATTTAAACTAATGAATTATGTTAGGTATTTCAAGACAGTGTCTTAAAACTTTTCCTTAAATGTTTAAATTCTCATCTATTTAAGCTTTTGCGTATCTTATAGAGTTATGTAAGTCATAGTTAGCCAGGCCAAGGGTTCGCTTGGGGCCAACAATAGTGTTCGATTGACAGCCACGTTCAAGGTGTAGGCTCGGGGAGTGATAAACTTAGTATCAGTGCACAGAGTTCAAGAGTCCTAAGGTATCTTTGAAGTCATGTCGAGTAGAGTCCTTCTTATCAGTGTGAAGCGCGCCACATCTATAATTGGGAGGCTATGATATTTAGGAGCATTTCACTTTCTTCTTACGCATGTTCGTGCGATAGAGTTCAACTCTATAAAAAAGTCTTTCTAATTCATGCTTACGCGTGCCTTTTCAGATCATGCCTCCACAAAGAGCTGTTCGAGGACGTCCTGCTAGGAGGAATGCTAATCCTCAAGGTCAAGAAGCTCACAATGCACCAGAAGTGCAACCTGCTCAGGGAGATGTCACCAATGCTGAGTTAAGGAATGCTATTCAGATGATGACTCAGGTTGTGGCAAATCAGGTTGGTCAACAAGGAGTGGATCGTCAGGATATGGCTGATACATCTAGAATTCATGAATTTTTTAAGATGAATCCCCCGAATTTCACTAGTCCAAAGCTCAATGAGAATCCAGAAAACATTGTGGAAGAGCTTCAGAAAGTGTTTGAGTTCATGCGTGTTGCTGATGCAAATCGTGTAGAGTTAGCCTCATATCAACTCAAAGGTGTTGCTAGAATATGGTACGATCAGTGGAAGAAGAACAGGGCAGAGGGGGCACCACTTTTGAGCTGGGCTATGTTTTAGAATGCTTTCTTGGGCGGCTTCTTTCCCCGAGAGCTAAGGGAAGCTAAGGTGAGAGAGTTCCTTAATCTAAAATAGGAAGCTATGAGTGTGCAGGAGTATAACCTCAAGTTTACTCAGCTATCCCACTATGCTCCTGTCACGACCCAAGCCTAGGGCCTAGATGTGACCGGCGAATGGGGAACCCGAAGGAACCCCAAACAAGCCTCATAGCGTATCATTACACATCCTTGGTCGCGGAAGCAATTAAATGACCAAAAACGATAAGCATAATCAAGGGGGAAATCGGGACTAAGGGAGCAAAAAAAAAGAAATGATACATAAATACCATAGATGAGTCAAGCTCAAGCATAATACACAACTTGTCCAACACCACCTCTAAACATGAGTACTTAGCGGGGGCCAAGACAAACTACCGGGCTCACCCTCATAGTCAAAACATAACTAGAAAGGAAAAGTTTTATACATAGCAAAAGATCATGAGCAACGTCCCGAAATGGAGGACTCACCAATAACCACTATAGAAAATCGTACTAGCCACGCGGAGGAGGATGGTCAAGCGGTGCTCCGGTCCCTACATGGTGACATCATGTAGGCATAGAGTATGCGTTAGTACATTTGAATGTACTAAGTATATGGGATGCAATGCAAGGCTACATTAGATGGACATCATAGGAAAAAATGCGTAATCATACCCAATAGATAGCATATTAATAAAATAGTATGTATAATGATGCTTACATAAAAATCATATTTAATGGGACGTAGTACATGTGTGGCGAGTGACCATCAATATAGTATTTCCAAGGCCTACCACCCCCTTGGAGAGGCGAAAGAGGTACAAACCCCTCAATATGGTTACACTGGCCTACCACCCCCCGTGCTAGGGACCAAGGTACAAACCCCTCGATATGGTTACACGGGCCTACCACCCCCCGTGCTAGACAAGGTTTACAAACCCCTTCGATATGCGTTAACGGCTACCACCCCCCGTGCTAGGTGACAAACCCCTCGATATGGCTTACACGGGCCTACCACCCCCCGTGCTAGGGACCAGGTACAAACCCCTCGATATGGTTATACGGGCCTACTACCCCCCGTACTAGGCAACCAAGGTACCAACCCCTCGATACGGTTATACGGGCCTACTACCCCCCGTACTAGGCAACCAAGGTACCAACCCCTCGATACGGTTATACGGGCCTACTACCCCCTGTACTAGGCTTGGTCGACTCACAACACTTATATAGAGAAAATCATATACATGTGTCCATTTCCTCATCATTTCAGTAATTACATAACCATCCGACTCATAGGACGTACCTTGGACCTTCCCTTTCCTAAGAATTCTATAAATGGGCATTTTTTCAAAACGATGGTGGGCAATTGTTTCATGTAAATGAAATCATGTATTTCAAGAATACTTAATTCAACCAATTTCCAAAATCCATATAAATCAGCCACCAAAACCATACATATATATATCAACCTTCATAATTTGATCATGGAAGCATGTAAACCATAAAACATCACATTAAAAATTCCATTTCATTGATAATATGCAAAAAGGACCATAATAGGGTGTTGTAGTAGTATTCCCGTAATTCAGAGTTCATAATTGATCATGAGGACCCATAAACTTGAGTAGAAAAGCAGGATAAATGGTTGGACTTGTGGAAAGGAAGGTTTCCACAATCAAACCCACATACCTCAACTTTGGAGAATCCTTGATGAAGATTGGAATGGAGAATCGAAGCTTGAGATTGAGTCTTGATTCCGGAATTAGAGCTTGAGATGTTTGAATTTGGTTGAAGATCTTGGTGGAATTTTTGGAGAGGGCTTAGAGAGTGTTTTTGGAGTTAAGAAAATGAATAAGTATGGGACATATC
The DNA here is from genome assembly GCA_018342035.1 of Solanum appendiculatum. Taxonomy (NCBI): domain Eukaryota; kingdom Viridiplantae; phylum Streptophyta; class Magnoliopsida; order Solanales; family Solanaceae; genus Solanum; species Solanum appendiculatum. Next base: position 747 of record JAGDQO010001557.1, on the reverse strand, counting down.
CCTTTTTTATAAAAAAACACCTCCAACCCGCCTAGAAAATAGCTCACTGGAATAGGAAATTCTGCACTGACAGGTTTTACGAAAATGGTCATAACTCCCTCATCCTAACGCGGAATAAGGTGAAACCAAGTGCGTTGGAAAGCTAACTCAAAGAGCTTTAATTTGATAGGTTGCAGCCCTTCCAGTTCCTTGTGTGCTAAGAGATATGACCCTTTAAAGTTGACCCTCAAAATCGCAATTTTTGCGATTTTCGAATTTTGATACGGTTGCTCTAAAATTCGGGTTAGACCCATTTCCCACTCAATTTGACCCCACAAATAAGAATATGAAGTCGAATTTCCGAAATCATGCACGGATTTTGAGATATATGGAAATTACAATTATAGGTGTTTCCGAAGCACACTTTCGGGCATTTTTGGGGTCGTTTCATCATCACATGACCTTTAGTAGACAACACCTCACTAACATCCTACTATTACCTTACACTTTACTTGTGAAACTACCTAATAGTTACAATGAGAAGGTGACAGAAGTAGGAAATGTGGTATTATCATATAAGATCACTCTGTATAAGATCCTACTAGTGCCTTCCTTCAAGTAAAATCTCATAGTCATCAGTTCTTTGACTTTACACCTTAAGGGTGTTATTTTGTTTTCTGACAATGATTGTCTGTTGCAGGACCTTTCACTGAAGCGGCCTGTGGAGATTGGTAATGTGCATGATAGACTCTACCTCCTATGCTCAGA
>JAGDQO010001556.1:0-191343 GCA_018342035.1 Solanum appendiculatum | reverse complement strand
AAATCCCTCAAGCCCATCCGTTAGTGACAATATAGGAGCGGACACAAGTTTATCTTTCAAGGTTTGAAAACTCCTTTCGCACTCGTCGGTCCACTCAAACTTAGCCTTCTTTTGTGTCAACTTAGTCATGGGAGAAGCAATAGAAGAAAACCATTCACAAATCTCCGGTAGTAACCCGCTAAGCCCAAGAAGCTCCTAATATCCGACGGGGTCAATGGCCTAGGCCAATTTCTAATCACATCGGGCTTCTCAGGGTCTACCTTAAATACCATCCCCCGACACCACATGACCTAGGAGGGCAACCTCCCTCAACCAAAATTCACACTTTTCATACTTGGCATACAACTTCTCCTCTCTTAATCTTTGCAACACAACCCTCAAGTGACCCGTATGTTCTTCCTCGCTATGCGAATAGATTAAAATATCATCAATGAAGACCACAACAAAGGAATCAAGGTAGGTTTTAAAGACCCTATTCATTAGGTCCATGAAGGTAGCCGGTGCATTGGTCAACCCAAAGGACATGACCACAAATTCATAATGTCCATACCTAGTCCGGAAGGCTGTCTTGGGAATGTTCAACCCTCCCTCACCTTCACTTTGATTGATACCCGGACGAAGATCAATCTTAGAGAAGTGGCTAGCCCCTTGCAATTGGTCGAACAAGTCATCAATCCTCGGAAGAGGATATTTATTCTTGACGGTGACCCTATTGAGTTGCCGATAATCAATACACATCCTAAAGGACCCATCTTTCTTCTTCACAAACAACACCGGTGCACCCCATGGTGATTGGCTAGGCCTAATAAAAACCTTCTCCAACAAGTCCCTCAATTGTTCTTTCAACTCCTTTAACTCCGCCGGGGCCATACGGTAAGGGGGAATAGAAATGGGTTGAGTATCGGGGAGGAGGTCTATGCCAAAATCTATTTCCCTTTCGGGAGGAACATCGGGAAGGTCATTAGGAAAGACATCAAGGAATTCATTTTCGACCGGAACCGACTCTATAAGAAGGGTTTTGGACTCCACATCCCTAACCCTCACGAGGTGATAGAGACACCCCTTAGAGATCAACTTACGGGCTTTAATGCAAGAGATGAATCTACCCTTGACTACCACATTTTGGCTTTCCCACTCAAGAATGGGTTCACTTTGGAATTGGAACTTGACCCTACGGGTTCTACAATCAATAGAAGCATAGTATGCATGCAACCAATCCATCCCAAGAACAACATCAAAATCGACCATGTTCAATTCAACAAGATCACAAGGCAATATTTTATGCAAGATGCAAATAGGACAATTTCTATAGACCTTCCTAGCAACAATATATGCACCAATAGGAGTAGACACCGTATATGACTCACGCAACAAGTCGGGCTCAACATGAAACTTTTTGGCAACAAAGGGGGTGACAAAAGAAAGAGAGGCACCCGGATCAATTAGTGCATATACATCCAAGTCAAAGATTTTCAACATACCGGTAACGACATCGGGGACTTCATCGACCCCTTGCCTCCCATGCAAAGCATAAAATCGATTGTGTCTTGGGGCACCATCTTGTCGGCCCCTTCTCCTCAAAGGAACCGCATTGGCACCTTGTGGACGGACCTCCTTACCCTTGTTGCGATTTCGGGGACAATCCATTGCCTTGTGCCCCATTTCCCCACAACTGTAGCAAGCACCGGTATTTCTCAAACACGGACCACCATGGCCCTTACCACACTTCAGACATACATCACTAGGACCCATACCACCAACACCTTGGGCCCTTGGAACGTCATTGGCAAACCCCCTATGGGGCGCATGAGAAGACCCTTGGCCTTGATGAAATCGGCCTCCCTTTCGAATTTGGAACTTGCCCTCAAAACGGGCCCTCTTGGCCTCATGACCCCTCCTCTTCCTCAACTTCTTCTCCTCCATTTGTTCGGCATAGACCATCAAGCGGGACAAGTCCATGTCACTAATCAACATTGCGGACCGGCATTCTTCACTCACTAGGTCGGACACACCCATCACGAATTTATTCATTCTAGACCGTGAGTCGGCAACCAAGTGTGGAGCATATCTTGAAAGTTTGTTAAACTTGAGGGCATACTCCCTCACACTCATAGATCCTTGTTTTAAATTCATGAACTCCACCAATTTGGCTTCCCTAAGCTCTAGAGGAAAGAATCGATTAAGGAAAGCCGTTTTGAACTCTTCCCAAGGCACCACATAGTTTGCCCCTTTCTCTCTCTTCCATTGGTTGTACCATATTTGGGCCACTCCTTTTAGTTGGTAGGCCGCCAACTCCGCCTTATTTTCTGACCTCACGCCCATGATAGCTAATATCTTGTGGACTTCATCAATGAACTCTTGAGGGTCTTCATCTAACTTAGACCCATAGAATTCTGGGGGATTCATCGGCACGAAGTCTCTCACCCGAGATGCCGGGGTAGGAGCCTGAGGGGCTTGGGTCCCGTGGTTGGCTTGATTAGCCATAGCTTGTGCAAATAAAGTAAGGGCATCCCGAATATCCCCATTGGTCGGTTGTTCCTCGGGTGCGCGGGCTCGTCTTCCTCTTGTATTAGACATGATCTAGCATAGAAAAGAACAACCGTTAGGGAAGAACTTAATTCAACTTCTACAGCACGACTTAGAACTTGGAGAAGGGAAACATTTCCTAAAACGTCTCATAGCCTCCTACTCATAGTTGTGGTGCACAACACACCCATGAATCGGACTCTAATCAACGCGGTGTGTTGGACTCCGAGGATCATTCAACCTAGGGCTCTGATACCAAGTTTGTCACGACCCAAGCCTAGGGCCTAGATGTGACCGGCGAATGGGGAACCCGAAGGAACCCCAAACAAGCCTCATAGCGTATCATTACACATCCTTGGTCGCGGAAGCAATTAAATGACCATAAACGATAAGCATAATCAAGGGGGAAATCGGGACTAAGGGAGCAAAAAAAGAAATGATACATAAATACCATAGATGAGTCAAGCTCAAGCATAATACACAACTTGTCCAACACCACCTCTAAACATGAGTACTTAGCGGGGGCCAAGACAAACTACCGGGCTCACCCTCATAGTCAAAACATAACTAGAAAGGAAAAGTTTTATACATAGCAAAAGATCATGAGCAACGTCCCCGAAATGGAGGACTCACCAATAACCACTATAGAAAATCGTACTAGCCACGCGGAGGAGGATGGTCAAGCGGTGCTCCGGTCCCTACATGGTGACATCATGTAGGCATAGAGTATGCGTTAGTACATTTGAATGTACTAAGTATATGGGATGCAATGCAATGCTACATTGATGGACATCATAAAAAAAAAAGCGTAATCATACCCAATAGATAGCATATTAATGAAATGATATGTATAATGATGCTTTTACATAAAAATCATATTTAGTGGGACGTAGTACATGTGTGGCGAGTGACCATCAATATAGTATTTCCAAGGCCTACCACCCCCTTGGAGAGGCGAAAGAGGTACAAACCCCTCAATATGGTTACACGGGCCTACCACCCCCCGAGCTAGGGACCAAGGTACAAACCCCTCGATATGGTTATACGGGCCTACTACCCCCCGTACTAGGCAACCAAGGTAACAAACCCCTCGATATGGTTACACGGGCCTACTACCCCCCGTACTAGGCAACCAAGGTACCAACCCCTCGATACGGTTATACGGGCCTACTACCCCCCGTACTAGGCTTGGTCGACTCACAACACTTATATAGAGAAAATCATATACATGTGTCCATTTCATCATCATTTCAGTAATTACATAACCATCCGACTCATAGGACGTACCTTGGACCTTCCCTTTCCTAAGAATTCTATAAATGGGCATTTTATCAAACACATGGTGGGCAATTGTTCATGTAAATGAAATCATGTATTTCAAGAATACTAAGTCCAACCAATTCCAAAATCCATATAAATCAGCCCACCAACAACATACATATATATATCAACCTTTTCATAATTTGATCATGGAAGCATGTAAACCATAAACATCACATAATAATTCCATTTCATGATAATATGCAAAATGGACCATAATAGGGTGTGTAGTAATTCCATAATTCAAGAGTTCATAAATAATCATAAGGACCCATAAACTTGAAGTAGAAATAGAGGATAAATGGTTGGACTTGTGGAAAGGAAGGTTTCCACAATCAAACCCACATACCTCAACTTTGGAGAATCCTTGATGAAGATTGGAATGGAGAATCGAAGCTTGAGATTGAGTCTTGAATCCGGAATTAGAGCTTGAGATGTTTGAATTTGGTTGAAGATCTTGGTGGAATTTTTGGAGAGGGCTTAGAGAGTGTTTTTGGAGTTAAGAAAAATGACTAAGTATGGGACATATCCCCTTTTTTATAAAAAAAAACGTCTCCAACCCGCCTAAAAAAAATAGCTCACTGGAAATTGCAAATCTGCACAGACAGGTTTTACGAAAATGGTCATAACTCCCTCATCCTAACTCGGAATGAGGTGAAACCAAGTGCGTTGGAAAGCTAACTCAAAGAGCTTTAATTTAATAGTTTGCAGCCCTTCCAGTTCCTTGTGTGCTAAGAGATATGCCCCTTTAAAGTTGACCCTCCAAATCGCAATTTTTGCGATTTTTGAATTTTGATACGGTTGCTCTAAAATTCGGGTTAGACCCATTCCCACTCAATTTGACCCCACAAATAAGAATATGAAGTCGAATTTCCGAAATCATGCACGGATTTTGAGATATATGGAAAATACAATTATAGGTGTTTCCGAAGCACATTTTCGGGCATTTTTGGGGTCGTTTCAGTAAGTCCTTAAGACAGTATCTTTTAAAACTAAAAATCTAAATAGCAAAGCCAATACTCGGGAGATAGCGATTATCTATAGAGTATATTATCGGCTTATGTCTACTACTCTTGCACCAAAGGCTCGAATTGAGAGCAAAAAGGGTGTAACCATGCTCATGGAGGCCAATCATGAGCATAGTTCTATATTCGTTCCGCGCCTTATCAATTGGAATGACATTCTTTCTAACGATGAATGGCATTTTGATGCAATCACTCAACCTTTTTCCTCTCACTCAGAGAGATCTCGCATTGAAAGGGTAATTCAATACCCTGATGGTTCTATAGATCTAAAATTCCTTGAGAATTCCTTATCTAGAACTGCTTCTAGAAGAGCATCTTGTTCGTCTGTCCCTTCAAGGATGGCTCCTCATTCGCCATCTGCTCCTTCTAGAACTGCTCCTCACCCACCATCTTCTTCAAAAACCCCGGAGGATGATGAGGATGAAGACAAACTTCTCCGAAGAAACAATGACAGGGGAAGAGTTACTAGAGTAGATTTTTCTGGAAATATTCCTAAAGTTTATTACCAGGAAATACCTACTAGTCCTACTGCTAGTGATATGGAACCCCCTTTAAGTAAAAAGGATTCGGTACCAGATTTCTTACAGATGATTAAATCTGGAAAAGATTTTATTCCTAATCCTCAGATTTTGCAAGAATCTTGAACTCATACTAATAACCAAATTAACAGAAATTGGTATGTTGCTTCTTATTCTCTTCAGGAAAGAGAGAATTTTGCAAGTTCTTGGATGAATGATATGAAAAGAATTGGTTGTGAAATAGACTTCTTTAAGTGGTTTGAAATGACTGGTAAGATCGATGATCAGAAAGAATCTCTTAAAGTTATTATCAACAAATGGTATACTACTACCAACAAAATTGTTGAATCTATTACTCCTCCTCTTGAAGGAATTAATATCCCTATTGCAGGTGTCATTATAAAAGCCTCCCCTTTTAAAACCACAAATACTGAAAAATCCACTGCTCTTTTATCTACCAAAGACCTAGATAGGCTTGTGGAACAAAATAACTATACAAACCAAATTCTTCATGTTGTTTCCAGACAAATAGAAGATATCAAAACCAAGGCTTCTTTTTCAGGAAAGCCTACTCCTTTATCCACTACTACTATCAGTCAGAAAATTGACCCAAATCCTATTTTTAAGATAAATGAATTTTCCAGAGAAAATTACCCCAAGCTCAAAAATACCTTTGATATTTCTGACAATATTCTGGATAAGATCAATGAGAAACTTGCCAACTTCTCAATTTCTGATAAGAATGGTAAGAAAGTCGCTACTATTAGTGACAAAGATAATCTTGTCCAAAAACTCTCCAATGATAGATATCATAACCGAAAAAACTATCATAAAAGACCTTCTTTCCCAGACCTTCAATATGAGGAAAACGCTTTTCTCTCCACTTCTTCTCATGAAGGAAGCAGTATAACTGAATGGAACATCGATGGTCTAGCAGAACATCAGATCTATAATAAACTCCACGAGATGGGGATAGCTATCACAGCTTACAAAATAAGAAATTCTTCTGATAGAGAAGCTGCTTCAATGATCGTTGCAGGATTCACTGGAATGATAAAACATTGGTGGGACAATTATGTTTCAGAAGAAACTAAGAGAATTATTTATGATACTCATGCTACTGAGATTGTTATTAAAATGGAAGGAACTAATGAAGTTCCTACTGAAGTTTTCAAAGAAGATGCTTGTGCTACTCTTCTCTACCATATAGCAAAGCATTTTATAGGAGAACCTAAGTTGTTTCAAGACAGGAGTCTCCAAATCCTCAACAATATCAGTTGTCCCTCTTTAGACGATTTTACCTGGTATAAATATAATTTTATGCAAAAGGTAATGATCAGACCTGATTGTAATCTAGACTTTTGGAAAGAAAGATTTGTTAGTGGACTTCCCCCTCTTTTTGCCGATAAGGTAAGAACCAAAATCAAAGATAGGAATGATGGAAAAATTCCCTACGATCAAATGACATATGGAGATATTATTAGTGTTATAAACACTGTGGGATTAGAACTTTGTACAGATATTAAGTTGAAACATCAACTTAAAAAGGAAAAATCTTCGTCAAGAAGAGAATTAGGAAGTTTTTGTCAAGACTTCGGGTTTGTTTCTCTAACACCTCCTTCAAGAAAAATCATGAAGGAAAATAAAGAAAATAAGAAAACTCATCGTAGTAAGTGTAGAAGAACTTCTGAAAGGGATTACAAAAAATCTTCCAAAAGAAGGAAAAAGCATAAAGGTTTTAAGAAATCCAAAGAGGATGTATGTTGGACTTGTGGAAAATCTGGCCATAGAGCTAGTGAATGCAGATCTGGTAAACAGAAGAAGATCAACAGTCTTGAAATAGACGAAGCAACCAAAGAAAAGCTTTTTTCTATCCTTGAAGAACCTTTATCCGATTCTTCAAATAATTCTGCTGAATATAGCGACGAAGAAAATATCAACGTTGATTATGATTCTGATTCTAGCCAATCTGGAAAAAACTGCAATTGCACAGAAGCTTTCTGTGTTTGTGAAGATATTCCTCAAATCAGAGTCCTTAGTAATGACTCTAAAGAAGCTCTCTTTGACATTATTGAACACATTGATAATGAAGAAGCTAGGAAAAAATATCTTATAGAGCTCAAGAATCTCATTCTCAACCAAAAGGAAAAGCCCAAAGCTCGTACTATGGTTGAACCTTTCAGCATGGTAGGTTCGGCATTTCTTTCGAACCTATTCATGATTTGCTTCATGCTGAAAGGTTCAACCATAGTACGAGCTTTGGGCTTTTCCTTTTGGTTGAGAATGAGATTCTTGAGCTCTATAAGATATTTTTTCCTAGCTTCTTCATTATTAATGTGTTCAATAATGTCAAAGAGAGCTTCTTTAGAGTCATTACTAAGGACTCTGATTTGAGGAATATCTTCACAAACACAGAAAGCTTCTGTGCAATTGCAAGTTTTTCCAGATTGGCTAGAATCAGAATCATAATCAACGTTGATATTTTCTTCGTCGCTATATTCAGCAGAATTATTTGAAGAATCGGATAAAGGTTCTTCAAGGATAGAAAAAAGCTTTTCTTTGGTTGCTTCGTCTATTTCAAGACTGTTGATCTTCTTCTGTTTACCAGATCTGCATTCACTAGCTCTATGGCCAGATTTTCCACAAGTCCAACATACATCCTCTTTGGATTTCTTAAAACCTTTATGCTTTTTCCTTCTTTTGGAAGATTTTTTGTAATCCCTTTCAGAAGTTCTTCTACACTTACTACGATGAGTTTTCTTATTTTCTTTATTTTCCTTCATGATTTTTCTTGAAGGAGGTGTTAGAGAAACAAACCCGAAGTCTTGACAGAAACTTCCTAATTCTCTCCTTGACGAAGACTTTTCCTTTTTAAGTTGATGTTTCAACTTAATATCTGTACAAAGTTCTAATCCAACAGTGTTTATAACACTAATAAGATCTCCATAAGTCATCTGGTCATAAGGAATTTTTCCTTCATTCCTATCTTGAATCTTAGTTCTAACTTTGTCAGCAAAGAGAGGTGGAAATCCGCTCACAAATCTTTCTTTCCAGAAGTCTAAATGACAATCTGGTCTAATCATTACCTTCTGCATAAAATTGTATTTATACCAGGTAAAATCATCTAAAGAGGGACAACTGATGTTGTTAAGGATTTGGAGACGCCTGTCCTGAAATAACTTAGGTTCTCCGATAAAATGCTTTGCTATATGATAGAGAAGAGTAGCACAAGCATCTTCTTTAATAATTTCAGTAGGGACTTCAGAAGTTCCTTCCATTTTAATAATAGTCTCAGTAGCATGAGTATCATAAATAACTCTTTTAGTTTCTTCTGAAACATAATTGTCCCACCAATGTTTTAACATACCAGTGAATCCTGCAACGATCATAGAAGCAGCTTCTCTGTCAGAAGAATTTCTTATTTTGTAAGCTGTAATAGCTATTCCCATCTCATGGAGTTTATTATAGATCTGATGTTCTGCAAGACCATCGATATTCCATTCGGTTATGCTGCTTCCTTCATGAGAGGAAGTAGAGAGAAAAGCATTCTCCTCATACTGGATGTCTGGGAAATAAGGTCTTTTTTGATAGTTTTTTCTGTTATGATATCTATCATTGGAGAGTTTTTGGACTAGATTATCTTTATCACTGATAGTAGTAACTTTCTTACCACTCTTATCAGAAATTGAGAAGTTAGCAAGTTTTTCATTGATCTTATCCAGGATATTATCAGAAATATCAAAAGTATTTTTGAGCTTAGGATAATTTTCTTTGGAAAATTCGTTTATCTTGAAAATAGGATTTGGATCAATTTTCTGACTGATAGTGGTAGTAGATAAAGGAGTAGGCTTTCCTGAAAAAGAAGCCTTTGTTTTAAAATCTTCTATTTGTTTGGAAACAACATGAAGAATTTGGTTTGTATAGTTATTTTGTTCTATAAGCCTATCTAGGTCTTTGGAAGATAAAAGAGCAGTGGATTTTTCAGGGTTTGTGGTTTTGAAAGGGGAGGCTTTTATAATGACACCTGAAATAGGGATATTAATTCCTTCAAGAGGAGGAGTAATGGATTCAACAATTTTGTTGGTAGTAGTATACCATTTGTTGATAATAACTTTGAGAGATTCCTTCTGATCATCGATCTTACCAGTCATTTCAAACCACTTAAAGAAGTCTATTTCACAACCAATTCTTTTCATATCTTCCATCCATGAATTAGCAAATTTCTCTCTTTCTTGAAGAGAATAAGAATCAACATACCAACTTCTGTTGATTTGGTTATTAGGATGATTCCAAGATTCTTGCAAAATCTGAGGATTAGGATTAAACTTTCTCTCAGATTTAATCATTTTTAAAAACCCTAGTACTGAATCCTTTTGATTTGAAGGAGGTTCCATATCACTAGCTGTAGGACTAGTAGGAATTTCTTGATAGTAAATCTTTGGAATATTTCCAGAGAAATCTACCCCAGTGACTTTTCCTTTACTATTGTCTCTGTGGACAAGTTTATCTTCATCATCATCATCCTCCGGGGTTTTTGAAGAAGATGGCGGGTGAGGAGCAGTCCTAGAAGGGACAGATGAACACGACGCTCTTCTAATAGAGGAGGTTCTAGATAAAGAATTCTCAAGGAATTTAAGATCTATAGAACCATCAGGGTATTGAATAACCCTTTCAATTTTAGATCTTTCTGAATGAGAAGAAAAAGGCTGAGTAATAGCATCAAAATGCCATTCATCGTTAGAAAGAATGTCATTCCAATTGATAAGTCTAGGAACGAATATAGAGCTATGCTCATGATTGGCCTCCATAAGCATGGTTACACCTTTTTGGCTCTCAATTCGAGCCTTTGGTGCAAGAGTAGTAGACATAAGCCGATAATATACTCTATAGATAATCGCTATCTCCCGAGTATTGGCTTTGCTATTTAGATTTTTAATTTTGACATTCAATGTCAGAGAATCCATGACATTAGGATCATTAATGTCTATTGAAAAATTTGGATAACAATTAAAATAAATCGGACCATCGGCAAGGTTACTTTGAAGTACACCTAACAGCGAATCATCAAAATTAAGAAATCTATCATCTCTAAGGAGGACACAAATAGGAATGTCTAAGCCTTTCCTGAACAGGGGCTTAACAACAACTTGTACTAAACCAATATGCAAATAATTAAATTTATTTTTATAACGATATGAGTTTATGGATTGACTCATATTTTTATAAAGAAACACAAATATGAGTTTCTTGTGATGTCTTTTGGAATGACTAATGCACCTGTCGCCTTTATGGACTTGATGATGCGGGTGTTTAGGCCTTATCTTGATTCGTTTGTCAAAATTTTCATTGATGACATTCTGATATACTTGCAGCGCCAGAGAGAGCATGAGCAACATTTGAGGATTGTGCTCTAAACTTTGAGAGATCAGTGGATTTATTTCAAGTTTTAAAAGTGCGAGTTTTGGTTTGAGTCTGTAGCATTGTTGGGGCACAAAGTGTCCAAGAATGGCATCATGGTATATTCGTTGAAGATTAAGGCTATTCGTGGTTGAGAGGCCCACTTCAGTTACTGTGATTTTGAGCTTTGTCGGATTAGTGGGATACTTCATGCGGTTTGTGGAGGGCTTCTCTACCATTGCAGCACCTTTGACCCGGTTGACTCGTCTTGATGTTCCATTTGAGTGATCTTAGGAGTGAGAGTTGAGCTTTTGGAAAATCAAGGAGGTACTTGCTATCGCTCCTGTATTGACTCTTCCAGTTGAAGGTGAGGGCTTCGCGGTGTATTGTGACGCATTCGACATTGGTTTGGATTGTGTATTGATACAGTGAGGCCAGGTCATAACTTATATGTCGAGGCAGCTTAAATTGCATTAGCGCAACTACCTCACTCATGACTTGGAGTTGGCAGTGGTAGTTTTTTCGCTTAAGATCTAGAGGCACTACCTGTATGGAGTTTGTTGTGAGATCTACACTGATCAAAGGAGTCTGCAGTACATTATGAGCCAGATGGCCCTATTGATTTTTGAAATTTTGATTGAATTTTGGTTGACTTCAATGGTGTTTCTGTCAATAGCATTGTTGATTTCTGTTGAAACTGCTACTTATTTTGCATATTTTAGGTTGTGTTAATAGACAGTGGTTGATATTTTGATATGACAAATCTATTTTTGCTTGTATATAGTACAATATGGATAAAACTAGAGGTAGAATCATTAAACGATCTACTTCTGCAGCTTCTAGAAATAAGAAACGAAAGGCTGAAGAAGTTTTCAAAACTTCAAAAAAGAAAAAAAATTATAGTCGAAGAACTCGAGTCTAACTCAGAATCTGAAACAATGGCCGAGCTTGAAAACTACTAGGACAGTAGTGCCTAGGCTAGTGATGATGTTGAGTTTAGTGAAGGGGATAGCGATAGAGAAGATGAGGAGAGTAGTAGACATACCCGTTGTAACACCTTGGATTTCAAAAGAAGGAAAATTTGTAGGTTTTCATCTGGTGCCATCTCCTACGGGAGCCATCTACTAATCGTAGGTGTACCTACGGGCCGTAGGTGGGAACCATAGGTGGCAGGCCTAAGTTTAAAAAATGTCAAGTTCAAGAACCTTGATGACGGTTCGCCAGGACGGCCCGTCGATCTTTGGACGAGTCGTAGATGGGTCTTGTAGGTCTCCTCCAGAGTTAGTTAAATTCTTAAGCCATAAGAACAGACCTATGGTTGCCATGTACGATCCGTCGATTGATACACGAGCTGTACATAGGATCCATCATTGCAGGGTCCAAGGTTGGCAGTCTCTAAATCTATCTACGGTAGGACACGACGATCCGTAGGTTGACTTACGAACCGTAGGTCAAACCGTAGATAAGGGTCTGACAGTTATTTTCGAAGGTCTTTTTGGTCTTTTCCCTAAATGTTTAACTCCTAATCTAAGTTGGTTTGGCCTTTAACCTATACCCCATATAAACTTTTTAAGCCTAATTCTACCCATTCCTAGTCATTCCCAAAGCTCCCCTCTCCCAAATATTTCTCTCTCTAGAAAAGCTTGAAGAAAAAAAAGCAAGAGCTAGGGTTTTCAAGTCAAGTCTCCTAATCCTCCATTGATTTCAAGATTCTTGCATTCAGGTATGATAGTGTTCATCCATGGAGCCCTTTTCCTCCGTGGAATCCCTAAAATATCCAATTTACAAGTTAGAAATTCTCAATTGAAGAAAGGGTTTTCTTCTATGATGTGGGTTATTTCAATTATGATCAAATTACTTCCAATTATGGTTTTATAAGTATCAATTGAGTTGAATTACATGTTTTAAGATGAATCCCCATGAACCCATATGAATTCCCCTAATCTTGAGATTATGCATTATTGTTGGGTTGAATTATGAAGAAGATGAATTATTGAAGTTTATATAAACTCATACATGTTTTAATGATTTCTAAAGCTATGATTCATGATGAATTGATAAATGATCAAAATATGAATTGAAGTTTATGAAAGTATGCATGTTCAATTATTAAGGTTATGATGAATTATGAATTGCTTGAGATTGAAGCATGAATGTTGATAATTGTTGCATAGCGAAAGGTTTTCTCACTTGATTGTTCAATTAATGAATGTGAAAGGATTTTCTCACATAATGGATTCATAACTTGTTGAAAGGTTTTCTCAACTAAAGTTGAATCAAAGGTTTAAGGAGCTATTCTATGAACTTTAGCTTGGATTGGTAACACTAGTTGTACCCTTCCATGGATGAAAAAATGAATAAGAATTATGACTATTCCGTGGGAATTATGCTTAGCACCAAGAGGATATGGAGATGGAGGCTCTCCCGTTAGCAGAGGCCGGGTTTCTAGTAGCAATCTCCTTATCCCTTACCTAAGTGCCCCCATAGGATGATGGTCTATGATAGACACTAGCTAGTTGATCCACGTAAGCTATATGTTAAGTAAAGGGTCCTACCTTGGAAAGTAGGATGGCCCTATCGGTGTGGGGTTAGACATCGGATTCCATGTTGATAGCTCACATGGTCTTACATGTCGGTTAAGTCTACTTCCCATAACAATGAACTAAAGGGCTTCTTAAGATATTTCTCAAAGTAATGTAAAAATGTTTAGCTTGCTTGACCATGGTTTATGACTTATGTTTCTAACCTTTATCATGTTTTAGCTTGGTCATTGCATGTTATGAAAATGCCCATTTTTAGCATGTTTTAAATGATTTATGTGCATTGCTATCATACTTGGTACTTGATTGTACTAACGTATACTCTTGCCTACATTGACTTGTTAATGTAGGGCTTAGCGATTCTCCATCTATTCGTGGCTAGAGCTTAGTAGAAGGATTTGTTGAAGACTTGGTGAGTCCTTATCCATTCGAGGACATAGCTTTGTTGTTCTTACCTTTTTGTTCTTCATTTAAACATTGTATTGGGTTACGTCCCAAACTTTATTTCTCATTCTTATGTTAGATTGGCTTTGAGATATTTGATGTAGTCTTCCGCTACTTTCTTAAAAGCTTTGATGTGATATTCTCTTTGGAACTCTTAAATCTCTATGATCTTGTATGTATGTATGCTAAGTGGCTTGTAGGAGGCCTTTCGGGTCTTGTACGCCATGTCACGTCTAGGGGGTACCTTGGGTCGTGAAAAACTTGGTATTCAGAGCACAATGTTTTAGAAAGATCCTAGGATGTCTCATAAGCCACGACGAGTAGAGTCTCGTTCATGAGTGTGAAGCGCGCCACATTTATGAATGAGAGGCTATAAGATGTTTAAGAAACTTCACTTCTTTCATTGCTCTTAAGTCGTGCCATAGATTTTAACTCTATATGTCTCTCTCCTAATCCCTAACCTATGCATTTCAGAATATGGCTACTCGAAGAGCTTATGCTAGAAGGAATGTGAGAGAGAATGTGGAACAAGAAGCTCCTCCTCAAGTTCCTCAAGTTCTGGCCGATCCTTTGGCCGAACAAGTGACTAATGCGGAGCTTAGGGCTGCTTTTCAAGTATTGGCTCAAGCCATGACGGCTCAAGCCAATAGGGAGGTTGTGTCTCCCATGAACCCAAATGTGGGTACGGCGGCATCAAGAGTGAGGGACTTCACTAGAATGAATCCTCCGGAGTTTCATGGCTCTAAGGTTGAGAAAGATCCTCAAGTGTTCATTGATGAAGTGTACAATGTTCTAATGATCATGGGTGTGACGCCGGAGGAAAAGGGATAGTTGGCCGCTTATCAACTTAAGGGTGTGGCTCAAGTGTGGTTTGAGCAATGGAAAAGGTAGAGGGCGGATGATGCGGGTCCTCTTGATTGGGAGAAGTTCAAGTTTGCTTTTCTTGATAGGTTCTTTCCCCTTGAGATGAGGGAGGCAAGGGTGTTTGAGTTCATCAACCTTCGTCAAGGAAACATGAGTGTGAAAGAGTATGCTTTGAAGTTCACACAATTATCTCGATATGCTCCTTCTATGGTTGCCGATCTTAGGGCAAGAATGAGTAAGTTTATTTCAGGAGTGTCCGAAATGATGGTCAAGGAATGTCGTACCACCATGCTTGTCAATGACATGGATATTTCTCGTCTCATGGTTCATGCTCAACAAAGAGAAGAGTAGAAACTTAAGAAAAGGTCTAGAGAGGCAAAGAGGGCTAAGACCGGTGACAGTAATTTCTCTCATGCAAGATTCGAAGGACATGGTCGTTCAAGATTTTGACAAAGGTTTTTCGGTCAAGGAGGGAATGGTGGTGGGTTTTCATCGACTACTTGTGCTAGGTGTGGGAAAAAGCATGAGGGTAAATGCTTAGCAAGTACGGATGGTTGCTTCGGTTGTGGTAAAAGTGGTCATAAGATAAGGGATTGTCCATCTCTCATGGCTAAGGGAAGGGAAGGTAAGTAAGCTCCACCTAGTGGTTTGGGTTCAAATGCTTCCAAACAAAATCGATTCTATGCACTTCAAGCTAGTCATGAGCAAGAGGGTTCTCCCGATGTGGTTACTGGTATGTTGAAAGTCTTTCACTTTGATGTTTATGCTTTGCTTGATCCCAGTGCTACTTTGTCTTTTGTGACGCCATATGTGGCTATGCGGTTTGATGTTCTTCCGGATGTGTTGCTAGATCCCTTTTGTGTCTCTACTCCTATTGGTGAATCTATTGTGGCTAAGAGAGTTTATAGAAATTGTTCCGTCTCCTTATCCCATAGAGTCCCTTATGTTGATCTTGTAGAGCTTGATATGTTAGACTTTGATGTTATTCTTGGGATGGATTGGTTGCATTCTTGTTACGACTCGATTGATTTTAGGATCTGAGTGGTCAAGTTCCAATTCCCAAATGAGCCTATCCTAGGAGTGGAAGGGGGGAAATTCTATGCCTAAGGGTCAGTTTGTTTCTTGTCTAAAAGCTAGAAAGATGATTTCTAAGGGTTGCATATACCATCTTGTTAGGGTGAGGGATATGGATTCCGAAACCCCTACTCTTGAGTCGTTCCTCGTTGTAAATAAGTTTTCGGAAGTGTTTCCTGACGATCTGCCCGGTGTTCCTCCCGAAAGGGAAATAGACTTCGATATTGACCTTCTTCTCGATACGCAACCTATTTCTATCCCCCTTATCGAATGGCTCTGGCAGAGCTTAAAGAGTTAAAGGAGCAATTGAAAGATTCGTTGGATAAGGGTTTCATCCAACCAAGTATCTCTCCATGGGGTGCTGCAGTTTTGTTTGTTCGGAAGAAGGATGGTTCACTTCGTATATGTATTGACTACCGTCAATTGAACAAGGTCACCATTAAGAATAAGTATCATTTTCCAAGGATAGATGACTTGTTTGATCAGCTTCAAGGGGTAAGTTACTTCTCTAAGATTGATCTTCGTTCGGGTTATCACAAATTGAGGATGAAAGAAGATGATATTCCGAAAATGGCTTTCCGGACTAGATATGGCCATTATGAATTCCTAGTGATGTTGTTTGGGTTGACAAATGCTCCGGCCGCGTTTATGGACTTGATGATTAGGGTGTTTAGACAACACCTTGATATGTTTGTGATTGTTTTCATAGATGATATTTTGATTTACTCAAGTAGTGAGGATGAGCATGCTGATCATTTGAGGGTTGTGTTGCAAGTCCTCAAGGAACAACAACTCTTCATGAAGTTTTGTAAATGTCAGTTTTGGCTAAGGTCCGTGGCTTTTCTTGGTCACATTATCTCCGGTAAGGGTATCGAGGTAGATCCTAAGAAAACAGATGCGGTTAAGAATTGGCCTAGACCTCTATCACCTTCGGATATTAGAAGTTTCTTGGGCTTGACTGGTTATTATAGGAGGTTTGTTGAAGGATTTTCTTTGATTTCTTCTCCATTGAAGGCTTTGACTCAAAAGAAGGTTAAGTTCAGTTGGTTCGGAGTGTGTGAGAAGAGTTTTCGAGAATTGAAAGATAGACTTACCTCAGCTCCGATATTGACTTTATCGGAAGGGTCCGATGGGTTTGCGGTTTATTGTGATGCTTCAAGGATTGGGTTAGGGTTTGTTCTTATGAAAAATGGAAAAGTCATTTCTTATGCTTCAAGGTAGCTCAAGGTACACGAAAAGAACTATACTACTCATGATTTAGAGTTAGCTGTGGTTGTGTTTGCTTTAAAGATTTGGAGGCATTACTTGTATGGTATGCATGTTGACATTTTTACCGACCATAAGAGTTTGCAATATGTGTTTAAACAAAAAGATCTATATCTTTGCCAAAGGAGGTGGCTGGAGTTGTTAAAAGACTATGACATGAGTATCCTCTATCACCTTGGCAAGGCTAATGTGGTGGCGGATGCTCTTAGTCGGTTATCTATGGGTAGTGTTGCTCATGTTGAGGATGGTAAGAAAGAGTTGGTTCGTGATGTTCATAGTTTGGCCCGATTGGGTGTTCGGTTGATTGATTCTAGTGAGGCTGGTGTTATGATTCACAATGGTTCCATATCGTCTTTTGTGCATGATGTGAAGGCTAAACGGGATCTTGATCCTAATTTGGTTAAGTTGAAGGAAACGGTGCTCAAAAAGTCCATTGAGGCTTTCTCCCAAGGAGGAGATGGTGTGCTTCGATATAAAGGTCGGTTGTGTGTTCCGGATGTAGATGACTTAAGAGGAAAATTTTTATCGGAAGCCCATAGTTCTCGATATTCCATTCACCCGGGAGCTACCAAGATGTATCGTGATTTGCGGGAGGTCTATTGGTGGAATGAGATGAATAAGGATATTGCGGAATTTGTGACTAAGTGTCCTAATTGTCAACAAGTGAAAGTTGAGCATCAAAAGCCGGGAGGTTTTTCCCAAGACATTAGTATTCCTACTTGGAAATGGGAAGATTTGAATATGGACTTTATTGTTGGTCTACCACGCACCCGACGGCAATATGATTCGATTTGGATTATTGTAGATCGTATGACGAAATCAACCAATTTCATTCCTGTTAAGGTTTCTTACTTGATGGAGGATTATGCTAAATTGTACTTGAGAGAAATGGTTAGATTACATGGAGTGCCTTTATCCATTATCTCCGATCGTGGTGCACAATTCACTTCTCAATTTTGGAAGTCTTTCCAAAAGGGTCTTGGTACTCGTGTTAAGCTTAGTACAACCTTTCGTCCTCAAACCAATAGGCAAGCAGAACATACTATCCAAACATTGGAAGATATGTTGAGAGCTTGTGTGATTGACTTCAAGGGTAATTGGGATGATCATTTGCCTTTGATTGAATTTGCTTATAATAATAGCTACCATTCTAGTATTGGTATGACTCCGTTTGAGGCTCTTTATGGTAGCAGGTGTAGGTCTCCTATAGGTTGGTTTGAAGTTGGTGAAGTTGTTTTGATAGGTCTCGAGTTGGTACATGAGGCTATGGAGAAAGTTCGGCTTATTAGAGAAAGGTTGACAACGGCTCAAAGTCAACAAAAGTCCTGTGCCGATGTTAGAAGGAGAGAATTAGAATTTGATGTTGATGATTGGGTTTACTTGAAAATTTCACCCATGAAAGGTGTCATGAGATTCGGGAAGAAAGGGAAGCTTAGTCCCTGTTATGTAGGCCCATATCAAATTTTGAGGCGTGTTGGTAAGGTTGCTTATGAACTTGACTTGTCTAATGATTTGGCATCGGTGCATCCGGTTTTCCATGTCTCATTGTTGAAAAAGTGTGTTGGTGATCCGATATCTATAGTGCCATTAGAGAGTCTTTGCATAAAGGATAGTCTTTCCTATGAAGAAGTCCCGGCTGAGATTTTAGACTGGCAAGTCCGGAAGTTAAGAAATAAAGAAGTTGCTTCAGTGAAGATTATTTGGAAGAATCAATTAGTTGAGGGTGCTACTTTGGAGGCCGAGGTCGATATGATGTCCCGATATCCTCATCTCTTTCCCTCCAATCCTACTCTAGCTTGAGGTATTTAGTCCCTCATGGTCCATTCTTTTGGTCTCTGTGTCTTAGATATTCCCATGATTCCTCATTTATGCATGTTCATGAAGAGTTTAAATTTTGAGAAAATGAGTTGACTTGATTGATTTCTCTATGATTATGTGCATTTGAGTATGAGTTGCATTTGGCCTTTATGAATTGATGTTTTGAACATGCTTTAGCTTGGAGTTGATGTTTCCTCCTCGGATATGTGCATTTATGTGATTGCATTCATGTTGGGCTGTTAGATCTTGAGTTCTTACTCTTCTTATGATGTCTTAATTTCCATTCGAGGATGAATGTTCCCTAGGGGGAGATATTGTAACACCTCGGATTTCGAAAGAAGGAAAAATTGCAGGTTTTCATCTGGTGCCAGCTCCTATGGGAGCCATCTACTGATCGTAGGTGTACCTACGGGACGTAGGTGTGCCCAAGTTTTCAAAATGTCAACTTCCAGAACCTTAATGACGGTTTTCCAGGACGGCCCGTCGATCTTTCGACGAGTCGTAGATGGGTTTCGTAGATCTCCTCCAGAATTGGTTAAATTCTTAAGCCATAAGATCAGACCTACGATTGCCATGTATGGCCCGTTGATTGACCCACGAGCCGTACATAGGATTCGTCATTGCAGGGTCCAAGGTTGGTAGTCTCTGAATCTATCTACGGTAGGACACGACGATCCGTAGGTTGACTTACTAACCGTAGGTCTAATCGTAGATAGGGGTCTGACAGTTATTTTTTAAAGGCTTTTTTGTCTTTTCTCTAAATTTTTAACTCCAAATCTAAGTTGGTTTGGCACTTAACCTAGACCCTATATAAACCTTTTAAGCCTAATTCTACCCATTCCTAATCATTCCCAAAGCTCTCCTCTCCCAAATATTTCTCTCTCTCTAGAAAAGCTTGAAGAAGAAGAAGCAAGAGCTAGGGTTTTCAAGTCAAGTTTCCTAATCATCCATTGATTTCAAGGTTCTTACATTGAGGTATGATAGTGTTCATCCACGGAGCCCTTTTCCTCCGTGGAATCCCTAAAATCTCCAATTTACAAGTTAGAAATTCTCAATTGAAGAAAGGGTTTTCTTCTATGATGTGGGTTATTTCAATTATGATCAAATTACTTCCAATTATGGTTTTATAAGTATCAATTGAGTTGAATTACATGTTTTAAGATGAATCCCCATGAACCCATATGAATTCCCCTAATCTTGAGATTATGCATTATTGTTGGGTTGAATTATGAAGAAGATGAATTATTGAAGTTTATATAAACTCATACATGTTTTAATGATTTCTAAAGCTATGATTCATGATGAATTGATAAATGATCAAAAGATGAATTGAAGTTTATGAAAGTATGCATGTTCAGTTATTAAGGTTATGATGAATTATGAATTGCTTGAGATTGAAGCATGAATGTTGATAATTGTTGCATAGTGAAAGGTTTTCTCACTTGATTGCTCAATTAATGAATGTGAAAGGATTTTCTCACATAATAGATTCATATGGAGATGGAGGCTCTCCCGTTAGTAGAAGCCGAGTTTCTAGTAGCAATCTCCTTATCCCTTACATATGTGCCCCCATAGGATGATGATATATGATAGACACTAGCTAGTGGATCAACGTAAGCTATATGTTAAGTAAAGGGTCCTACCTTGTCAAGTAGGACGGCCCTATCGGTGTGGGGTTAGACACCGAATTCCATGTTGATAGCTCACATGGTCTTACATGTCGGTTAAGGCTACTTCCCATAACAATGAACTAAAGTGCTTCTTAAGATATTTCTCAAAGTAATGTGAAGATGTTTAGCTTGCTTGGCCATGGTTTATGACTTATGTTTCTAACCTTTATCATGTTTTAGCTTGGTCATTGCATGTTATGAAAATGCCCCTTTTTAGCATGTTTTAACTGATTTATGTGCATTGCTATCATAATTAGTACTTGACTGTACTAACGCATACTCTTGCCTACATTGACTTGTTAATGTAGGGCTTGGCGATTCTCCATCTATTTGTGGCTAGAGCTTAGTAGAAGGATTTTTTGAAGACTTGGTGAGTCCTTATCCATTCAAGGACATAGCCTTGTTGTTCTTACCATTATGTTCTTCATTTTAACATTGTATTGGGTTACGTCCCAAACTTTATTTCTCATTATTATGTTAGATTGACTTTGAGACATTTGATGTAGACTTCCGCTACTTTCTTAAAAGCTTTGATATGATATTCTCTTTGGACTCTTAAATCTCTATGATCTTGTATTTATGTATGCTAAGTGGCTTGTATGAGGCCTTTTGGGGTCTTGTACGCCATGTCGCGTCTAGGGAGTACCTTTGGTCGTGACATCCGTATTGGAGATGAGAGTGATTATCCCATATCCTTGCCAATCTGTGCAAGAGATATCTCTGGTAAGTCGTATGACCTGGCGACGTGGATGGATGAGATAGGATTGCTTCCAGCAAAGATTTCTGTAAGAGCAAGAGTGGTTGTTTATCATGACTTTAGAAAACTTCTAGTTGATGAAGCACTTTATCAAGACTTTAAGGGTACTTTTTTTAGACACTTGAGGCATATTCCATATTATATTAAGTTCAATGGATAGATGATCCATTATATGTTGTTGCGACGTGTCAAAAATAACAAAAATATTGCATGAAATTTTGTTCTGTGTGAATTATAAGCCTGTTTATTTTGGCTTAAGAGAATTCACATTGATTATGGGGCTGAATTGCTCAGCATACCCCCTTGAAGTAAAAATGAACAAAGTCCTTTAAAAAGGTCAGAATTTTCATTACAAGGTGACCAAAAATAAGAACATTACTGCTGCAAATTTGATGAGTTTGATCAAGGGTACCAGATTGAATACGGAGTAAAAGTTGAAGTGCTCTTTATTTTGGTTGTCCACGCGGTGTTGCGTGCCTATGATCCGTCTAAGATTGTGGATTCAAACCACATCAAGATGACTAAAGATTTAAATTTCTCCAAGAGTTATCCATGGGGAAGAAGTCTTTTCAATTAACGTTAAAGCATCTGAAGAAGAAAATCATTTTGAAGAAGCACGGGGAAGTGTGTAATGAAAAGAGGAATGCATCATATACTCTGTACGGCTTTCTGGTACTTATTATGAACCATGTAGTCGATTTATGATAGACTCTTATATATTTGTGTAGTATTTTATAGACTCTATTTATTTGTTCTTCTATTGATTCCAGATTTGGATATATGAGGTTTTTCCTCATCTTGAAAAGTATACTGGAAAGTCCTTGAATTCTCCTCTGTCCATTCCCCATTTACATAAATAGCACACACCAAAGAGTGATAATATGATTGAACAAAGGTAAAGTTTATTTGTTATTATCTACTAATATTTTTAAATTAGTGATGTTGTGTAATATTTATATTTTCCTTCCTTTTTTAGTAGATTGTGCACCCATACCTTACACCTACTGTCTGTGAGATGAAACAAAATTACATGGAAATATTTAAGTAATATACAGACAAAGCAAAGGACACGGTCCTCGATGCCTTAAAGGCCGATTTGAAAGATGTGGCCGTCCTCACTTCAGTAATAGAGAGTGCGGAGGTTGAATATTTGGGTGATCACAATCCTAATCAATCTTATGAGAACTCTATTTCGAGTGAATAGAAAAATATACCAAGTACTTTTAATGATGAAAATCTGCGTGAGCGTGTTGCATCCCTCAAGCAATCAATGATGAAAGTTGTTGCTTATGTACGGAATGAGAAATTGAGGAGAATTGAAAAGAACAATAAAAAGCAAGGTAAACTAGTTTATATATTTTTTGTATAAAATAATTTATTTTTATAAAGGCTTAGCCACTGACCTTGCAGCAGTTGATGAAGACCTTGCAGCACTAACAGTTGACGAAAACCGTGCAGCAGTTGATGAAGACCTTGCATTAGCAGTAGTTGATGAAAGTCTTGTAGAAATTGATGAATAACTTGCAGAAGAAGTTGATGAAGTGGTAAAAAAGAAGAAAGAACAGGAAAAAGAAAAGGAGAAGACAACAGACGAGGAAGAGAAGAAAGAAGAAGAAAAAGAAAATGAGAAGGAAGCAGATGAGGAAGAGAAGAAAGAAGAAGAGGAAAAACTAACAGGTGGAGAAGAAGAGAAAGAACAAGAGGAGGAGAAGATGGAAGAGAATGAAGAAGAAAAAGAAGAGGAGAAGCTAGAAGAGAAAGAAGAAGAGAAAGAAGAAAAGAAGAAAAAAGAAGAACAAAACAATGATGAAAGTTTAGTGGATGTGATGGGTATTATTATAAGACTCAATGGTGAGGTTATTGGTGGCGAGAAAAACTATTGAAATTATTGATGTTTTAAGACAATTGATTTTTGAAATAGTTGATTTTTTGATGGATTATGTAAGGTTATTGTTGTTTTGATGGGTGGTTTTTTGACAAATAATTTAACCTGATTTTGCTTAACTGTTTTTTCTTACCATTATAGAATGTCTTGTTAATTATTTATAGAATTATATTGTTGTCAATTATTAACTTTAAATTGTGTTTAATATTTTAAACTGCATTGTCTTACCATCATAGAAGGACTTCATTTTTATTAGTAGACTACTATCATTGTTGATTTATTATATTATGATCATGAATAAAAGATATCAGAGTGTAATAATTTAAGAAAAATACTTTAATTTATTCAGTACTATTATATATTTGTTACACCTTTTCAAGAAGTAAACACCAACAACAAATCATACATTATAATTTTTAGGCCTTTCTCTTTTTCTTCAGCAAAAATCAACTTTTGTTGTAGTTGATCCCTATCTATTTTGGTGTCTTTTAGTAACCCTTTCAAGTGCTCCCTCTGCTCTTTAGCTTCTTTGAAGAAAGTCATTAGCAGATTCCTATTTTCTTCGAAATCCCAAAGCCTTTCTAATATTTGAAACTTGGCAATGCCTTGAAAATTTGATGTCTTGGGTCCCAGACTCAATTTTGATGGGCTGCTCGTTGATGAATTATTTTCAAGCCACTTAAAAAAAGAGCATGCACCAACTGCACAGTTTAAGAATTATTGATCTGGGTTCATATCGGTGCTTGATGTCCTCAACATAGCTAGATTACCACAACGGCAAATGTAAGACTTTTTTGCATTGAATATTTAAGATTCTTGAGACATTGTAAAAAAAGAGATGTTTAAGTTATTTAAAATAGAATAAGATGGAAGAGTTCATGAAGAAAAAAAAAATTAAGGATTGCCTTCCTTTTATACAAAAAAAAATCAAATGTTACCATTGAAAAAGTAGCAATTTATACTTTGTTACTGTTATAAAACTTGAATATTTAAATATTGTCACTGTTGGTCATAATATATTGACCATAAATATCATCGATACTTTTCCATGTGCATGGTTTATGTTAAACCAATGAGATCTTCACTCCATTATTAGTAAGGTATATGTGGGTTGATATAATGGTCCAAAATTGATCGATAATGCGCCTACTAGAATATAATACTTATATATAGACCATAACTAGTAGAATTTAAAAAAGAAGAATAATTAATTAATAATAAATTATATTATTTAAATTTATCCAATTAAACAAGTTTAAGCAAGTCATGTGATTATGTAAGGGTCCACATAAATAGAGGGTGCTAATCAACGATGTATGAGGAAGACTTGTGGTTATACAATCAACATCCTCAGAGTAATGTGTGAGAAAGCATAAGTATGTTGGGAGAATTTCACTTGTTCAAGCACAACTCTTCCCATACATCATTGATCACCATCCCCTATTTGCAGGGACCCTTACATGATGTTTGGAAAGAGTTGTGGTTGAACAAGTGAAATTCTCACAAAATACTTATGCTTTCTAACACATTTCTCTAAGCATGTTGATTGTATAACCACAACTCTTCCTCGTACATTGTTGTTCATCCTCCCCAATTTATGTGGACCCTTACATGATCACATGACTTTTTAAAACTTGTTTAATTGGACAAATTTGAATAATATAATTTATTATTAATTAATTATTTCCCTTTTTAAATTCTACTAGTTATGGTCTATATATAAGTATCATATTCTAGTAGGTACAATATAGATCATTTTAGGACCATTATATCAATCCTTATATACCTTACTAATGATGGAGTGTAGATCTCGCTGGTACAACATAAACCACACACATGAAAAAGAAACCCCAGACCTCCGCGAACGTGGAGCTCTATCCACGAATGCGGAGAAGAGAAACATAGACCTCCACGAAGGCGGAGCCATGACCGCGAAAGCGAAGAAGAAATGAGGTGTGCAACTCAGCTGCTGCACCAGCTGAGTTTGGCTTTTGCCAAAACTCCGACGGGGTGCTCATGATTCGTTTGGAACCTCGTGCACGCAAACGAGATATGCTGCCCCATCAAATTTAACGTTTCGAACTCAATGGTGCAGTCAAAATTTCCATACAAGGTCGTTTCGACAAAAAGTGGGTTCCACAGCTAAAGCACCATTTTAGCGAAATTCCACCAAGGGCCTTGGAATTAAATCAGAAGCCCCGAAAGCACACGAAGGGTCATTCTAGACCAAACTCGGCATTCCAGAACTAACCGTGCTGACGGAATTCTCCTTCGAGTGCATTTACCAAGAATGTTGACCAAAGTCAATCTTATGCCAAATTTCAAAGACTAAAGTGCCAAATGGCCCTAAAGTCACACCGGAAGCCTCAGGACTCGAGCCAACCATGCTACTAGCCTAATTTGGTCGTTCTAGAGCTGATGGAACTGTCAAAATCCTCTTCTGAGGTCATTTACTTGAGGTTATGACCGAGATCAACTTTTCAAGTTTCAAAAGCTCCAAAACAGGGAAACGGGCATAAAACCCAAACAAACGACCAGGCGATCGAACAGTTACTGCCAGAAAGTCATAAATGACTTGAGGTCGCTACAGGAACGCTCTAAACGACGGAAAGAAGGCATTAACACAAAAATGATCTGGAGGGTCATTACAAAAAAATTAAAAAAAGGTTTTGAGGGTAATTGGGTCTTTAACCATTCTAATACCATAAATTTCCATGTATTAATAATACACAACGAGTGGACTCGATAATAAATTTTGATAGACATTATAAATAATTTATGTCATTTTTTTATTGATCGATAATAGATAATGAGTAGAGTCGATAACAACTGACATTAAATTTATGAAAATACACCAGTTCAAAATAAACAGTAGCTTGATTACAAAAACAAAGAGAGTCAAGCCTATATAAAATTTATTGTTGTTCATATATGTGATTTTCTTGTGTCCGGGTCTCTTGCAAATTGAACATTTGTTCTTTCTCTTGCTCTTGAAATTCTCATCGACGCCCTTGACACATTTTCTTTTCTTCCTTCCAAGCTTGGTATTGACAAGAGGTGGAAGAATCTTCACGTTTAGCAAGTCCTGTGGCACATACCATTCCAACTCGAGAGGGACGCCATTCATAGATTTAGAGTATGCAAGGAGGTATGCTTCAGATTTATACAAAGGCGAAGCGTATTCATAGATGTTCATATCATTCTCATCGCCATGCTTCGATCGCAAAGCGTCCATCGCGTGAGCACACAGTATCTTGACCAAGTCATATTCCCTACAAGAACACGACTTTTTCAGTATGTTCACGTTGGCAGTAGAACCTATGCCGAACATGGTGAATTCATTGCCTTTCCTCGATTATGTTCTCCATATACAAGGAGTCACCCTCGATCATTTTTTCTCTTGCAATCCTTTCGGCAGTCGACACCATTTTATTATCTTTTGATTTGAGGACATATGCATTCCTCTTCTTGAATAATACTCCAAACCTCTTAGAAGTTGAATTAAATATGAATGTCGCGGGGTACTCTCTCTCGTCTATCAACATAGCATTGAATGACTCGACAATATTTGTGGTCATCACATCATACCTGTTACTTGAGAAATGTGTCCTACTCCACTTCTTAAAACCAACTTCATGCTTAACGACGATGGCTGCCTCGGGGCATTTGTTCTTGAATTCTCCAAAGTGATCATTGAACTCCTCCAAAAAATATACCTTCGTCGCGTTGTAGTATAGACAGAGAAAATCTCCAAAGTGTTGATTGACCCGGATATTTGCACTAAGGTGCGTCATGCAATTTCCATGATGAGCATGATTGTAAATCTTCGCAATGTCATTGGCAATGCTCTTGTGTCTATTGGAAATAAAGTACAAATTTGATTCATCGACCACAATCTCCTTCAACTTCTCAAAGAAGAACATCCAAGATGTATTGTTCTCTTTTTCTATGACACAAAAACAAATTGGATAAATATGATTCTCCAAATCTTGTGCAACAACGCTCAACAGTACGCCCTCGTATTTATCATATAAATGAGTGTCATTGACCATAATTACCTTTCTCATTTGGGTAATTTCCCTAATGCAAGCACCGAAAGCTAAGAAGTAATACATGAACGTATGACTATCCCCGTTTACCATGATATAATAGCAAGTACCAACATTAAGAGTGTCGATCATATAGAAAAAAACTAGTATGCATGAATATCCGTGCTCCGCTATCCCTCAGACCATTTCCTTGGCAATCACACCTCCCTTCCAGCATTTTTATTTAGCTTGGACTACAATGAAAAAAATTAAAAATAACCCTCTAAATCTCTTTAACATTTAGACCCTTGTCATCACAATACAGATTCACACAAAGCAACACAATGACTTTGGTCGAGATTTTTCTATGGTTGTTGATGGCATGTTGAACACCGTAACTGTGATCGCCAATGTAGTTGTAGATACGAAATATGTCTGAACACTCATATTTCCTTGCCCGCAACATCCATGCACAAATACGAGATATATATTTCACCTTTAAGTATTTAGTACAACTCCTCACTGTAGAAAATATTAAAAAACATCCTCATCGCCGCTTTAGCTAATAACAATTGCAGCTCACTCTTTCTATTGAATGTTTAATCTATGTATAAATTAGTTCTATCAGTGAAGGAATGGGCTAGGTTGTAATCTCAACTCCTGCTCTCCCTGCATTTCTTCAAAATATTTGGGATCTTTTGCTTCTACTGACTGATCTTCCATATCTATTAGATGATTATACATATTTATTGAATCATCACCCAAGCTCTCATTTGGATGATCACCCAAACTCTCATTTTCAAACAAATTATCGTCGTCGTCATCATTAAATGAATTCGTTGGTTCAATCGAAGGCCTCGCAGTGACATTTATCCTTAATACAGGCCTAGAGCCATCAACAGCAATATCCAACATGTACAAGCCCATATGCCTATCATTCTTTATGAATGTGGGATGTATTTTTCCCCTCCCCATTCATTTGATAGCTAATCACCAAGTCGCTTGGCTCGTAGGCTAACTCACCGGCCTCAATTATGCTTGCAATCATATCGTCATATGAACCATTTCAACGCAATGCAATGGGCACTGTCGTCTTACTAAAAGATTCCCATTTTCAGTTTTTGGGAGTCTCCTCCCATACTCTCATATAATCACCACCAACAACAACAAATTTAGCTACTACCATTATATATAGACTATACATTGATAGATACTAATTACAGTATCAGTCTTTAGCGGGCCGAAGACTCTTACGAAATTCGTATAAAACACAAATGAACAAGATCTACTTCAAATCAAACTCCTAAAATGGAGAACATGTATCTATAGCTCTTCCTAACTACTAAAGTTTATCTACTAATGAGTTATGAAGTGATTTTAGAAGACTTTTCAAGATTCGAAAATGGCGAAATTTTCTTTTTGAAGCTTTTTGAAAGAAAATGGGGTAAAAATGGAAGCAATGAGTAGGATGATGATGATTTCACATGTGAAAATGATAATATCGCCAAAAAAGTCATCGGAATCAGCTAAATCAACTACAAAAAAGGGAGCATTTTGGGTTTCTTCTTGGAGAACTTTTCTCTTTAGGAATTGTTTTTTTAATAAATGAAAAATGTAAGAATTCCACATTTGTTGGATGAGGGGGACAAAATGTATTATTAAAATTTTTGGAGTTGTTCTTGTATATTTTGAAAGATTATTTGATGAGGTCATTATTAGTGTCTATAGGACTAATTTTTCAAGACTTGTGTCCTAATGTTCAAATAAGTTTTGAGAATGACTATTTTGCCAACTCTCCCTAGTGTTTGTATCTTTTTCCTTTTTGGACAAAACATTTCTACTATTTTGATTTTATTTATGCGGGCTCCACCTAACTTTAATTGCATGCATCATTTTTAGGTTGTGCCTCTGTAACACATGCAATGTTAAGTTGAGAGCCGAAAGGGCTATTTTAATTAAAATTTCAGTTGTTTTTAATTAAAAGAATTAAAATTTCAGTTGCTTCCTATCTAACAACTAATACCCATTTTAGCAGTTTTTTTGTTATGCACAAGTATTTAAGAAAATTCGTGAGATTTGTGAGAAGCTAATTTAAGTACCCATTTGAATATAAATATTGCAAATACTTGTTAAAGAAAAAAAATTGAGAAAATTTGTTTGGTCATAAAATTTATCTAGTTTTGAATTATTATTTTTTTTGGCAAAAATACCAAAATCTACACACACACAAAAAGTAGTTTTGGGCCAAAATATAGTTGTTGGATTCTTGTAAACTTTTAAAACTTATCCCGAAATTTATATTTCATAAAAAAAACCCTATCTATTTATGACTTCAACTAATTTTATCTATCCTTTCCCCTCATTAAACACAATGCTCGACAAGTATGTAGCTTTACTTCCTTGAACTTCTATGGAGGGCTTAGTTAGGGCAGTTGAGTGGTGCTTGTTGAATACCTCTCTATGGTCTGTTCCAGGGAATGCTCTAGGTTGTTGAAGATGAAGGAAGCTGACGATTGGAACATGTCACAGGAACATGTCCAATGAACCTGGCTGACGAGTTTATTGCTGAAGAAGTTAGAGTCATTTTGGGACTAGACTACTGAATCGTAAACTATGTACGACTAAGATGATATGTCGTGTATAGGGCTAAACTCGACTAGGACAAGGTATTTTAGTTATACAACTCATGTAAATAATATATTTGTATTGTAGTAGGATTCCTAGTATAACTAGCATATGACTCTTCTCCTATATAAGGAACATGTAACTCAACAATTTATTCATCAATACAAACCTTGATTCTCCTAATTCCTGACGTGAGAATTCTACATAGTATCAGAGCATTAAAGCTTTTTCTCTCTTTAACGTATTAGATCCAAAAAAAATCAGAATAACCACAATATCGAATTGCAATAGCCTCTTCTACCAACACTCTATCAACCTCCTCCCTTCACCATCTTATTACATCCTCTTCCATTAAACTCAAGCCAACAAACTTTCTTATATAGAGGACACAAATATCTCATTTGATTCAAGTGATGAGATTAACCTACCTCATCACAGAGAATGAACCAACTAAAAGTACATGCTCCTCTGGACAGACTACTGAGAAAACTGTAGCAGTTGAGAAGGATGCAAAAGACAGCAACAGGATTGATGATTGGGAGGAGAAGGATGTGCTACTAAGGAGTTGGATCTCAGGCACCTTGACAGAAGAAAGCATGTACCTGATCATAGGTTGCTCAACTACCAAGGAGATGTGAGAATGCTTGGAAGAAGCTTATCTTCAAGCAACGAAAGATAAAGAGTTCCAGCTAAAACAACAACTACAAAGTGTTAGGCTAGGAACCAAAAATATTGATGAATATATTAAGGAATTCAAAGGCATATGAGATGGCCTTGCAGCCATACACAAACCTATGGATGAAGATAGCAAAGTAATTAATTTTGCTAGAGGTCTAGGTCTCAAGTACAAGACCTTCAGAACGATCATGCTAGGTAAGGCACCATATCCCACTCTTAATCAATTTATTAATGCTCTCAGGGGTTTTGATATGAGGGAGGATGAAGAAGAAGTGCCACAACAAAACCATAACATCGCGTTCTCTGCCCAGAGGGGTAGGGGAAGAGGAAATTACTCTCAAAGAAGAGGAAACAATAACTTCAATTCCAGAGGAAGTGGCTTCAAGCCTGCTGGTTAAGGAACAGGTTCGTATAATAGTAAATATGGACCTGGTCCTCAGAACAGTCTTTCTAGTGGAAGTCAGGAGAGGAACAGTAATGATGCATGTCAATTTTTTGGTACGAATAACCATACTGCTCTTAAGTGTTTATACAGGTGGGATTACTCTTACCAAGCTGCAGATGAGCTACCACAAGCATTGGCTGCTACTAATCTACAAAACACTACTGATGACACCTTGTATGTGGACTCAGGAGCAAGTAGTCATATGACACATAACTCAGGTATTCTAACTGATCTTAACCATTACAATGGACCAGAAAAAATCATTATTGGGAATGGATCAAAGTTAGACATAACACATGCTGGGAACATGCCTAAAGTTAAGAGAAGTTCTTGTAGTGCGTAAGATTAATAAAAATCTACTTTTAGTTAATAAACTTGCAAAGGATAATTGTTGCACTCTTGAACTTGATGAAACTAACTTTGTTGTAAAGGACAAGATGACAAGGACACTACTGGCCAAGGGATCTAAAAGAAATGGACTCTATGCTTTGGAAGATAACAACCTTTATGCTTTAACTGTTGCACACGATTGGAACACATCAGATAACATGTGGCATGCTAGATTAGGACATCCTAGTTTGAAGTCTTTAAAAATTTTGAGTAGTAATAGTTGCATCAATGTTAGTAGTTGGAATAAAATGCCTACAGTTTGTTCTAGTTGCCAGTTAGGCAAGAGTTGTAAACTTCCATATAGTTTAAGGAATAAAATTGAGAAGGAACCTTTATTGAAAATTCGTTGTGACTTGTGGGGACCTGCCCCTGTTGAATCTTCTCATCATATGAAATATTATGTTGTTTTTGTTGATGATCACACAAGATATATATGGATTTATTCACTGAAAAGGAAATTTGAATTTTTTGAGGTTTTTGTAAAATTCCAGAAAATGGTGGAAAAATAATTTTCTAAACAATTATGATATTTCAGTGTGATGGAGGTGATGAGTTTATTAAAACAGGCTTCATTGAGCATTTGGAAGATTGTGGTATTGTGAGACATATTTCATGTCCTAACACACCTGAACAAAATGGAGTTTCAGAAATAAAACATAGGCATATTGTAGAGACTGGCGTAACTCTACTACTTCATGCTAACCTACCTTTGTTTTTATGGATCGAGGCTTTCCTCACTGTAGTTTTCCTCATTAATAGACTGCCCTCCTCATTCCTAAAGATGGTGACTCCATTTGTTAAGTTGTAAGGAGAGTAACCTGATTACAATAGCTTAAAGGTGTTTGGGTGTAGATGTTTTCCACATATCAAGGGTAGCAACAAGTTCAGTCCAAAGACTTACCCTTGTGTGTTCATAGGGTACAACATCTTACACAAAGGATAAGAATGTTATCATCCCTCTACGAGGAGAGTAAAAATATCTAGGCATGTTGTGTTTGATGAAACAACATTACCCTATATGTCTCCAAGTCCATCTAAGACTAACATTGATGTCTCACCTCATCTTGCTACTTTGTTTAATCTTTCTCTAAACTGCAGGCACATGATAATCACAATTCAGGGGAAATACAGGCTGCTACTACCTCTATACTTCTTGATGATGAGAGTGCTATTAACCCCTCAGGTGCAGTATCACATGATGATCATGAGAAACAGGTTGAAAGTGATGATCTATACAGTCATAATGATACTTTAGCTGTAGATTTCAGATCCAATAGTGGCAGTGAGGAACATGTTAAAATTGATAATCCAGACAGTTGTATTGAGACTCCAGCTCCAGATTTCAGATCTGCTAGTGGCAGTAAGGAACAGGTTGCACCTACAGGTCCAGTCAATGAACATCAGCCTGAAGATTCTACGCTTCAATCAACTACTTTAGTTGATGTACCTGTTGATCATCAACCTGACAATACTATACTCCAATCAACTATTTTAGCTGATATACCAGTTGAGGTACTTTCTGCCCCACAAGGGCATCATATGATCACCAGACACAAGGCGAAGGAACATTACCTATCACTTGTTGCTCACAGTAGTAAAGAAATTTTGAGGGAACCAAATACTATTAAGGAAACACTAAGGTCACCTCATTGGCTTGCAGCAATGCAGAAGGAAATCAATGCCTTACATACTAACAAGACATAGATATTGGTGCCCAAATCCCCTTGTATAAACTTGGTTGGTTCAAAATAGGTGTTTAAGACAAAATTAAAGGCTAATGGAACAGTAGATAGATACAGGGCCAGACTTGTGGCAAGAGGATTCTCACAGCTCGAAGGAATAGATTTTGAAGAGACATTTAGCCCTGTGGTTAAAGCCACTAATATTAGGGTGGTTCTATCCACTGCTATCAGCTCAAAGTGGGAAGTTAGACAACTAGATGTCAAAAATGCTTTTCTTCATGGTGTCCTACAAGAGGAGGTGTACATGAGTCAACCTCTTGGATTTATTGATCCCAGGTATCCTCAGCATGTGTGTCTCCTTAAAAAGGCATTGTATGGTCTTAAACAAGCACCAAGAGCCTGGTTTGATAGGTTTAGCATGCATCTATTACATCTTGGTTTTATTTGTAGTAAGGCCGATCCTTCTCTATTTATTTTGCAAACTCACAAAGGCATCATATTTCTCTTATTATATGTGGATGATATTATTGTAATAGGAAGTAATCCCTCACATATCTCAGAGTTGATTCTACAACTTGGGAAAGAGTTTGTTATGAAAGATCTTGGTCTTTTACACTTTTTTCTAGGAGTAGAGGTTAAGTATTTTGAAGGGGGAATTCACTTAAGTCAGAGTAAGTATGCTGCTGAGCTACTAGACAAGACAGATATGACTTTGGCAAAGGCTGTAGCCACTCCTTTGGCTCAAAAACATGGTTTACATGAAGTTGTGGGAAGCCTTGACGATGCCTCCTTCTACAGAATGATAGTTGGGAGTCTTCAATACTTGACTCTCACAAGACCTGATATCACTCATGCTATGAATTTAGCAAGCCAGTTTATGCAAAGTCCAAACATTGAACACCTTCAAGGGGTGAAAAGGATCCTGAGGTACATCAAAGGTACTTTACATTTTGGACTCCGTATTATTTCGCAATCACCATGTAGGTTGTATGGATACTCAGATGCTGATTGGGGAGGTTGTACCACCACTAGGAGATCAACTACAGGCTATAACATCTACCTAGGTGCAAATTGTATTTCTTGGGTTTCCAAGAAACAGACTACAGTAGCTCGATCTAGTGCTGAAGCTGAGTATAGAGCACTAGCCTCCACTGCAGCAGCGATGACATGGATCATGTACCTACTTCATGATCTAGGGGTGTTCCTTCGATCTGTTCCAAGATTGTATTGTGATAACTTGAGTGCCTTGTACATGACGGTTAATCCAGTTATGCATGCTAGAACCAAACATGTTGAAATGAACTATAATTTTGTTCATGAAAAGGTGGCCAGAGGACAACTTCTTACTCAGTTTGTGAGGTCTAAGGATCAGCTAGCTGACATTCATACCAAAGCATTGACAAAACAAGTCTTTACTGGATTTCGCAGCAAGCTAGGAGTTACAGTTCCTCCACTCACTAGCTTGAGGGGAACTGTTGAAGATGAAGGAAGGTGATGATTGGAACATGTCAAAGGAACATGTCCAATGAAGATGACTGATGAGTTTACTGCTGAAGAATTTAGAGTCATACTAGGACTAGACTACTGAATCCTAAATTATGTACGACTACGCTGATAAGTCGTGTATAGGTCTAAAACTAGGACAAGGTATTTTAGTTATACTACACATGTAAATAATATATTTGTATTGTAGTAGGATTCCTAGTATAGTAGGATTCCTAGTATAACTAGTATAAGACTCTTCCCCTATATAAGGAGCATGTAATTCAACAATTTATTCATCAATACAAACCTTGATTCTCCTAATTTCTTACGTGAGAATTCTACATAGGTGAATAGATTGTTGGTAATATAAGAATATTATATTAAAGAATAACTAGTTAATGTTGTTATTATTTATTTTCTTGCACCAATGGATATTTGCAATTAATTGTAATTTGACGAATTATAGTAACTGGTAATTGTGTTAAAGTAGTTTTTATTAGAATATCGTGTTATGATTTTTGGATAATGTATTAGCTAGTTCATTATAAAAAGTGATAATTTTGTGCCAAACTTACGGATAGTTTTGATAGTTTTTAAATTTGTGGGTATAAATAATGTTAAATGTTTTCAAAAACTATGACCAAATACGTATACATGTTGAAACTTCAATCCAAACATCAACCAAATTTGATTCCCAAAAGTATTTGGAAATTTATGATGAAATGCTAGCTAATTTATGCAACTTGTACTAATCTTAACAGGATGTCTATTTATGTACTTCATTAAAGATTTGAAGCTCTTTTTAGTATCAAAATATTTACTACTAATCTTGAAACAGAAAAATGAATATAGAATCTGCTCGAATGGAAAGTTGCTGGAACATCGTATGTGAAAATAAAAAAGGCAATTGCCATATTCAATTTATATACAAATGGATGGGATAAAAGCATGTTAATACTCTCTCTATCCCAATTTATGTTGCACAATTCAAATTTTGAGAGTCAAACAGTTTAAGTTTGACCATGAATTTGGATATGGAAAATTTTATTTTTTTAAAAATAAAATTTATATATTTGAAAACTACGTAAAAAGTACTATAAGTTACAATAATTAATAATTCAAAATACTTTTAAAATATATGAAAAAATTACGGTCAAAGATAGATTTGTTTGAATCTAGAAATCCAAAAGGCGACACATAAATTAGGACGGAGGAAGTAATAAATTCCGTGACCATCATGTTTTTTCTAAACTTTTTGGGAAATAGAAGGAAAATTTCGAATGTAATCATGAGATTAACACACACAAATATGAATTATTGAAAAAAGCAAATGAATGTTGGCTTATTATTTTGAAGAAAAACTATTTGAATCGGCAATCAAGATATTACTTATAAGAGAGTACAAATTTTGCTCCTTACTGACCCTAGTGAAATATGTCTATCTTTTGTAAATTTATGAATTCTCAAATTAATATTTAATAATGAAAGTAAGGAAAAAGGTATATCCATTAAAACAATTCAAGTTCCAGAAATACCTAATTCATTAATTTTGATATTGAATTTATGTTAATGTGAATGTGATTGAGATTGAGGGAGCCTTCTTTTGTTCTGGCAATGTAACAATACATTTTTTGTTACCACGAGATATATTGGCAACCGCCGATCATCACTATTCAAAAATGTAATCGGCATAGATATTTTAGATGTAACACTGAAATTTTAAATTACAAACAACTCTGTCCAGCTTGAATTTTCTTCATAAAGTAGCATTATCTCCAAATGTATAATTCGAATTAGTATACTCTACATCTATAGCTACTTCCACAAGTTTCTCTAAGTGCATAAGATGTTTTCTGCGATATGGAGATTCAATAGTTCTTTCTTGAAAAAAGCATAGATTATAATCTCCTATCATAAGCCCGTGAATTCTTTGTTTCTTTTCTTTCAATGTCAAAACTTTGAATATATTTTGTAATCATTGTACGATATTATTCTATATATTCATTCTTTTTTCATTTCTTAGAAGATCTTTATAGAAATGCTCCTGCTTTCAAATTAGTTTGATTTGTAGACGTGTCAGGTTTGATTTGGAAAGCTAACGAAGAGGTCATCGTACTTTTTTGGGATGTCCAAGAATTGGTATATCGTCAGGTTCTTATAGTCAGGTTTACTCATTGTTTGAATACTCACTTTCTTTGTTTTGTAGTTATGATCGAGACCTATGCATTTTACGATTAATTTAAGCATTTCTATTGTTATTATTTGTTTAACTTTTGTTTTATAAATTTTGTATGACTTTTTGGATATTTATATTTATAAGGTTCTTAGTTGATACAAAATGAAGATTTTACATGTGCAGTGTGAGAATTGGATCATATGTTTGCACCAGATGAT
Source organism: Solanum appendiculatum (assembly GCA_018342035.1). Classification (NCBI taxonomy): domain Eukaryota; kingdom Viridiplantae; phylum Streptophyta; class Magnoliopsida; order Solanales; family Solanaceae; genus Solanum; species Solanum appendiculatum. The sequence continues at coordinate 154,512 of JAGDQO010001556.1, read as the reverse complement.
TTAGTTATTCTATTTAACCATACAATTTTGGAATTTTAATCCTTTAATTTATTTTGTTTTATATTATGTGCAATTTATTTTGTCGTCGATATTTTAATTTGGTATAATATTTTACACATCAAGTTATTCAAATAAACTAAATTTGAGAGTAAATGCAGATAGTTTTAGTCTCATAATTTAGTTTAAAGTACACCAGATTGCCACATTTGATGCAAGTTGCGAAAACGAAAATTTTTCATCAAATTATATTTTTTGGCTCATATATGTATATTGATCACGCATGCAAAAATATGATATGGTCTAAAATGTATCTTTTTCAGGTGGACAAGGAAGCATTTATATGTAAATTATTATTTAGGTAGACAAATACATCTCAAATCTAATATAAAAGTTGTGTGGAATATTCTAAAAAATACACATTTTAAAGAAATATTGTATTCTTTAACATCATAGAGTAACATATATGCATATATAACATAAAGTAACTATTATAAATAGTATCAAAATTACCTTAATTTATATTTCAACTCTGTAAATATTAAATCCATTTTGAATGCAAGTATAAAGTGATTAAAATATAAGATCAATATTTATCATCCTTAAAAACTTGTATTTTTGATATACTTTAATTTCTATTTTTAATATCTAACGCATCAGTTGAAATTGTACAGAAAATTTTGATACCAACTAATATGGATATACGTGCAATGCACGTACCCAGAGCTAGTATGAAAAATAGATGAAGAAGATTTTAAGGAAATCTCATCAAACATATGATAAATCAGCACTATTCTAAGCAGGCAACAACGCTAAATAAGGCTCGAAGCATACTGGAGAAGCATTCTAAATAAGGAAGAAGATAACACAATATTCAAATGCTTAAATTCTGCAACAACATTGATTAAACTTAGATAGACAAAAACAGTACATATTACCCATTGAAGAGGACACTACATGAGCGATAACATCCAAAATAGAATGATATAAATCAAGACGAGCAACCGAATAGACGAAATAAAACTTTTATGAATATGTGATTTAAAATGAAGGAGAAACATATTTCTCGTCTTCCCCCACCTCTTCTTCGTTCTTTGTCAAGATCTAAAGTACCCCCTAGATGTGACATGACGTATAGGTCCCCCCGAGAGACCCTACACAAGCCACTTAGCATACACCATACAAGATAATAGAGTTAAAGAGTTCAAATGACAGTTCTATATTAGAAAGAGTTGACAAAGCATAGCGAAAGTCTAACATAGTCTCAATGCCATCTAATACATAAAAGAAAGGTGATTGGGATGTAACCCATACATCACATACAGAATCCGAAATGAAAAGACGTGAGAGCAATAAACGAAGCCTCAGTCCTCAGAATATGAGGACTCACCAATCTTCAAAGTTTACTATGGGATCACTAGCCACGAGTATGTGGAATAGAAGCATCGGATCCTACATTAGTGACACAATGCAGGCAAGAGTAATCGTTAGTACATGGAATGTACTAAGTAGGAGCAATATGCATAAACATGGACATGATAATAAAGTAGCTTAAATCAACTAGGCATGATCATAATAAGACATTTAAAAGCTTTACAGAGAAGAAAATGACATGAGGTTCATAAGGCATAATCAAATACATTAGTATAAACGACATAAGAAAACCTTGAAGAAAACATAATCATTTTTTTGTGGGATATTAGATTTAACCGACAATAAGACCAAGAGAGCTATATCATGGAATCCGGTATATTCCTCATACCAAAAGAAGGGGTAACTACTTGCCAAGGTAGAATCCGTACATATCATCATTTGCTAAAGTGGATCCACTAGCTAGGTCAATTAAGACAATCCTATGGGGGCACGTAGTTTGGGACTAGAGGTTGCTACTAGAGACTACCCTAGTTGAGCCTCCACCTCAAAGCCCTCTCGGTGCTTAGTCTAAATCCTAACGAAATCGATAAAGGTCAAATAGCAATTTAACATAGGAAAAGGCAATAGTCAATACCAATCCACATATTTCAAGCTCAAAACATAGAATAGTTCCTTAAACATAATTCAACATGGATGAGAAAACCCTTCACCAATGTGAATTCATTTGTGAGAAATACCTTTCACAATCATGATCATCATAGTAAGTAAGAAATCCTTTCACAATAGCATTGATACTTTCCTTTCAAAGCATCCCCAAATCATTTATAATCATTTCATAAAAACATTCATATCTTCATAGTTTCATAATTCATATATTCGTTCACCATAGGATCTTAGTTGAAAAATCATAATTTAGGCATGGGTCAATGCAATTTCAACTAAATATCATAGATTAACATCAATTCATGCATTAGAATACTTAATTAATAAAAAATGGATCATAATTGGAAGAAACTCACATTCATGCATTGAAAACCCTAATTTAATCCATTAGAAATTGAGGTGGGAAATTGAAACCTTTGGAGACCCCATGGAGGAAAGGACTCAATGGGTGAATACACACATACCTTGATGCTAGATGCCCAAAATGAATGGAGGTTTGGTGACTTGAATGAAACCTAGCTCTTCTTCTTCTTCCTTAGAGAGAGAAATATTTGAGGGGATGAACTTGATCAACTTTTAGGAATTCAGGAGAATGAATTCAATTGGATAAATTTGGGGTTGAAAATCATTATATAGGGCTTAGGGTAGAAGGCAAAACGATGTAGTATAGGGTTAAAACGATTAGGGAAAAGACCATAAAGCCCTTAAAGATAACTGTCGGACCTGATCTACAGTTTGGACCGACGGTCCGTAGAACCTTCTATGGACCGTCTTGGTCAACCGTAGAAAGATTCAAAAACTAATGTATTGGGCCTTCAATCCAAAGAACCTATGTACGGTCCATTAGTCCATTTACGGACCGTACATCCCAACCGTAGGTCCCAACTTTGACCCTCAAAATTTCATGAAGTTTGGAACTCACCTATGAGCCCTTATCTACGACTCGTACGATGGATGATGGACAGTCCTGGCAAACCATAAAAGGGGGTTCTGAGTCTTGATTTTAGAAAAATACAATTCTCACTTCCTACGGTTGCCATCTACGGCCCGTAGAAGCTTCAACGGTCCGTAGGTGGGAACCGTATACACAGCCTGCAGCCAAAAATTTTATTTTCCTTCCTTTTCCAAGTCCAAGGTGTTACAATATCTCCCCCTTGGGAACATTCGTCCTCGAATGAGTCTCAAGGCAACATAATGAGGGTAGGGAGGAGATCTAACTGACCAACAAGAATACAACTTCATCAACAACACATAACCAAGGAGAAACATCAACTCCTAGCTTATACATGCTCAAAACATCATTTCATAAGGTACCATGCAACTCATACTCAAATGCACATAATGATGAAGAAATCAACCATAGCTAAGTAAAAATCTCAAAAGCAATTTTTCATGAGCATGCATGTATGAGTTAACATTAAAAAGACTAAGACATGAGGATAAACCATGAGGAACTAAATACCTCTAACTAGAGTAGGATCAGAGGGAAAGAGATGGGGGTACCGGGACATCATATCGGCCTCGGCCTCCCAAGTAGCACCCTAAACTATTTGATTCCTCCATAAATCTTTACGGATGTAACTTCTTTATTTCTCAACCTCTTAACTTGCTGGTCTAAAATCTCAACAAGAACCTCTTCATAAAAAGACTCACTTTTAAACCAAGACTCTCCAATGGTACTATAGATGTCGGATCACTAACACATTTCTTCAATAAGGAGACATGGATAAACGAATGTATCGAAGCCAAATCATTAGGCAAATCAAGTTCATAAGCAACCTTACCAATTCGCCTCAAAATCTGGTATGGGCTCACTTTACGGGGACTAAGCTTCCCTTTCTTTCCAGACCTCATTACACCCTTTATGGGTGATATCTTCAAGTAAACCCAATCATTAATATCAAATTCTAGATCTCTTCTTCTAACATCAGCATAGGACCTTTTTCGACTTTGAGTTGTTTCCAACCTTTCTCTAATAAGATGAACTTTATCCATAGCCTCATGTACCAACTCAGGACCTATCAAAGCATCTTCACAAACTTCAAACCAACCTATAGGAGATCTACACCTCCTATCATAAAGAGCCTCAAATGGAGCCATACTATACTTGAATGATAGCTATTATTCTAAGCAAACTCAATCAAAAGGCAAATGATCATCCCAGTTACCCTTGAAGTCAATTACACAAGATCTCAACATATCTTCTAAAGTTTTGATAGTACGCTCCGCTTGCCCATCGGTTTTCGGATGAAAGTTCGGACTAAGCTTAACACGAGTACCAAGACCCTTTTGGAAAGATTTCCAAAACTGAGAAGTAAATTGAGTACCACGATTGGATATAATGGATAGGGGCACTCCATGCAACCTAACCATCTCCCTTAGGTACAACTTAGCATAGTCTTCTGCCGAGTAAGAAACATTAATGGGAATAAAATAAGCCAATTTCATCATACGATCGACAATAATCCAAATTGAGTCATGTTGTCACCGGGTGCGGGGTAAACCCACAGTAAAGTCCATATTCAAATTTTCCCACTTTCAAGTAGGAATGCTAATATCTTGAGATAAACCTCTCGGCTTTTGATGCTCAACTTTCACTTGTTGATAATTAGGAAACTTATCCACAAATTCTGCAATATTCTTCTTCATCTCATTCCACCAATAGACCTCCAGCAAGTCACAGTACATCTTGGTGTCTCTCGGGTGAATGAAATATTGAGAACTATGGGCTTCCGATAAAATCTTCTCTCTCAAATAATCAACATTGGGAACACACATGCAACCTTGATATCGAAGCACACCATCTCCCCCTTGAGAGAAAGCGTCAATGAACTTTTTAAGCACCGCTTCCTTTATTTCCATCAAGATTGGGTCAAGACCTTGCTTTGCCTTTACATCTGCCACAAACGATGATTCTGAACCATTATGAACCATAACACCACCTTTAGTAGAATCAACCAACTGAACACCCAATCGGGTCAATCTATGAACATCTCGAACCAATTCCTTCTTATAATCCTCAACATGAGCAACACTACCCATGGATAACCGACTAAGAGCATCCGCCACCACATTCACCTTACTAGGGTGATAGAGAATACTCATATCATAATCCTTTATTAACTCTAGCTGCCTCCTTTGGCGAAAGTTTAGATCCTTTTGCTTGAACAAATATTGTAGACTCTTATGGTTGGTGAAGACGTCAACATGAACACCATATAAGTAATGCCTCCAAATCTTCAAAGCAAATACAACGACTGCTAGTTCTAAATCATGGGTAGGATAGTTCTTTTCATGAACTTTAAGTTGCCATGAAGAATAAGCAATAACTTTCCCATTTTTCATAAGAACATATCCTAGTCCAACCCTTGAAGCATCACAATAAACCACAAACCCATCGAACCCTTCCGGTAAAGTCAATACCAGAGGGGAGGTAAGTCTATCTTTTAATTCTTGGAAACTCTTCTCATATGCTTCAGACTATACAAACTTAACTTTATTTTGGGTCAATGCCATCAATGGAGAGGCTATCGAAGAAAACCCTTCCAAAAATCCTATATAATAACCAGCAAAGCCTAGGAAACTTTGAATATCTGAAGGGGATAGAAGTCTAGGGCAATACTTAACCACATCCGTCTTCTTAGGATCTACCTCAATACCTTTACCAGAAATAATGTGACCTAGAAAAGCCACAGATCTCAACCAAAACTCACATTTATTAAACTTTGTAAAGAGTTGTTGGTCTTTGAGGACTTGCAACACAATCCTCAAATGATTGGTATGCTTATCTTCACTTCTTGAGTAATTCAAAATATCATCGATGAACACAATCAAAAACATATCTAGGTATTGTCGAAACACCCTATTCATTAAATCCATAAATACGGCCGGAGCATTAGTCAAACCAAACAACATTACCAAGAATTCATAATGACCATACCGAGTTTGGAAAGTCGTCTTCAGAGTGTCATCTTTCTTCACCCTCAATTGGTGATAGCCCGACCGGAGGTCGATCTTAGAGAAGTAACTTGCTCCTTGAAGTTGATCAAACAAATCATCTATCCTTGGGAGAGGATACTTATTCTTAATAGTAACCTTATTCAATTGATGGTAATCAATACACATACGAAGTGAACCATCTTTCTTCCGAACAAACAAAACTGGGGTACCCCATGTAGAGATACTCGGTCGGATGAAACCCTTATCCAACAAGTCTTTCAATTGCTCCTTTAATTCCTTAAGTTTTTTCGGAGTCATTCGGTAAGGAGGAATAGAGATAGGTTACGTATCTGGGAGAAGGTCAATATCGAAAACTATTTCCCTTTTGGGAGGAACACCAAGAAAATCATCGGGAAATACTTTCAAAAACTCATTAACAATGGGGACCGACTCAAAGATAGGGGTTTCGAAATCCATGTCCCTAACCCAAACAAAATGGTATATGCAACCCTTAGAAATCATCTTTCTAGCTTTAAGACAAGAAACAAACCAACTCTTAAGCACATAATTTCCCCCTTTCCACTCTCGAATAGGTTCAATTGGAAACTTAAACTTGACCACTCGGGTTCTACAATCAATAGAGGCATAACATGAATACAACCAATCCATTCCAAAGATAACATCGAAATCTAACATATCAAGCTCTACAAGATCAATACGAGTGACTATATAGGATAAGGAGACCGGACAATTTCTATAGACTCTTTTAGCCGCAATAGATTCACCAATAGGAGTAGAGACAGGAAAATGATCTATCAACACATCCGGAACAACATCAAACCTCATAGCCACATATGGCGACACAAAAGATAAGGTAGTACTGGGATCAAGGAAAGCATAAACATCAAGTTGAAAGACTTTCAACATATCGATAACAACATCGGGAGAACCCTCTTGATCATGTAGAGTTTGGAGTGCATAGAACCGGTTTTGCTTAGGAGCATTTGAACCCAAACCACTAGATGGAGATTGCCTACCATCATTTCCCTTGTCAAGTCTAAGTGGACAATCCCTCAAGCAGTGATCACTCTTGCCACACCCGAAGCCATTATCTGTACCCATCAAGCTTTTTCCCCGATGTCTCTTGCCACACTTTTGGCATGTGAGGAACGAAAATCCATTTCCATCACCATTTCCTCCTTGAGGTTTAGGGTTGGAAACCCTTTCCTTGTTGAACATAGGAGCCAGATCATTAGAGAAACCTTGACCAGAAAACCTTTGTTGGAATCTAGAACGACCATGCCCATCGGGCCATGAGTGTGAAAAGTCACCATCACCAGTCCTAGCCCTCTTTGTCTCCCTAGACTTCTCCCTTAGTTTCTCCTTTTCGATTTGTTGAGCATGAACCATTAGACAATAAATGTCCATATCATGGATAAGCATAGCGGTATGACATTCCTTGACCACCATTTCAGACACTCTCGAAATAAACTTTCTCATTCTTGCCCTAGGATCGGCAACCATAGTAGGATCATATCTAGACAATTGTGTGAATTTCAAAGCATACTCCTTCACACTCATGTTTCCTTGACGAAGGTTAATGAAGTCAAGCACCTTTGCCTCCCCCATCTCAAGGGAAAGAACCTATCAAGGAAAGCAACATTAAGTTTTTCCCAATCAAGAGGACCCACATCAACCGCCCTCTCGTCTTTCCATTGATTGAACCGAACTTGAGCAACACCCTTAAGTTGATAAGCGGGCAATTTCACCTTTTCCATCGGTGTCATGCCCATAATCATCAAAACATTGTATACCTCATCAATGAACTCTTGAGGATCTTCCTCAACCTTGGAACCATGAAACTCCAGAGGATTCATCCTAGTGAAGTCTCTCACTCTAGTTGTCGCCGTACCCACATTTGGGTTCACGGGGGCCACAACCTCCCTATTGACTTGAGCCGTCATGGCTTGGGCCCACACTTGAAAAGAAGCCCTAAACTCCACATTACTCACTTGCTCGGCCAAAGGGTTGACCAGAACTTAAGGAGCTTCTCGTTCCACATTCTCTCCCACATTCCTTCTAACGTATGCTCTTCGAGGGGCCATATCCTGAAAAGCATCAGATAGGGATTAGAAGAGAAACATATAGAGTTAAATTCTATTGCACAACTTTAGAATGATGAAAGAAGTGGAATTTCCTAAACATCTTACAGCCTCTCATTCATAAGTGTGGCACGCTTCACACTTATGACCAAGACTTTACTCGACGTGGCTTATGAGACATCCTAGGACCTTTCTAAACCTTGTGCTCTAAATACCAAGTTTGTCACGACCTAAAGTACCCCCTAGACATGACATGGCGTATAGGACCTCGAGATACCCTACATAAGCCACTTAGCATACATCATACAAGATAATAGAGTTAAGGAGTTCAAAAGACAGTTCTATATTAGAAAGAGTTGACAAAGCATAGCGAAAGTCTAACATAGTCTCAAAGCCATCTAATACATGATAAGAAAGGTGATTGGGATGTAACCCATACATCACATACAAAATCCAAAATGAAAAGACATGAAAGTAATAAACGAAGCCTCGGTTCTCGGAACATTAGGGCTCACCAATATTTAAAGTTCACTGTGGGATCACTAGCCATGAGTATGCAGAATAGAAACGTCGGATCCTACATTAGTGAAACAATGCAGGCAAGAGTATGCGTTAGTACATGGAATGTAATAAGTATGAGGCAATATGCATAAACATGGACATGATAATAAAGTAGCTTAAATCAACTAGGCATGATCATAATGAGACATTTAAAAGATTTATAGAGAAGAAAATGACATGAGATTCATAAGGCATAGTCGAATACATTAGTATAAAGGACATAAGAAAAGCTTAAAGAAAAGATAATCATTTTTTTGTGGGATATTATCTTTAACCGATAATAAGACTATGAGAGCTATATCATGAAATTCGATATGTCCCTCATACCAAAAGAAAGGGAAACTACTTGCCAAGGTAGAATCCGTACATATAATCATTTGCTAAAGTGGATCCACTAGCTAGGTCATTTAAGACAACCCTACAGGGGCACATAGTTTGGGACTAGAGGTTGTTATTAGAGACTACCCTAATTGAGCCTCCACCTCAAAGCCCTCTCGGTGCTCAGTCTAAATTTAACAAAATAGATAAAGGTGAAATATCAATTTAACATAGGGAAAGACAATGGTCAATACCAATCCACACATTTCAAGCTCAAATCATAGAATAACTCCTTAAACATAATTCAACATGGATGAGAAAACCCTTCACCAATGTGAATTCATTTGTGAGAAATACCTTTCACAATCATGATCATCATAGTAAGTGAGAAATCGATCCTTTCACAATAGCATTGATACTTTTCTTTCAAAGCATCCCCAAATCATTTATAATCATTTCATAAAAATATGTATATCTTCATAATTTCATAATTCATATATTCATGGGTTCATCATAGGATCATAGTTGAAAATCATAATTTAGGAATGGATCAATGCAATTTCAATTAAATATCATAGATTAACATCAATTCATGCATTAGAATACTTAATTAATCAAAATGGATCATAACTGGAAGAAACCCACATTCATGCATTGAGAACCCTAACTTAATCCATTAGAAATTGAGTTGGGAAATTGAAAACTTTGGGGACCCCTTGGAGGAAAGGACTCTATGGTTGAATACACACATACCTTGATGCTAGATGCCCAAAAAGAATGGAGGATTGGAGACTTGAATAGAACCCTAGCTCTTCTTCTTCTTCTTTCTTAGAGAGAGAAGTATTTGAGGGATGAACTTGATCAACTTTTACAAATTTAGGAGAATGAATTCAGTTGGGTAAATTTGGGGTTGAAAATCATTATATAGGGCTTAGGGTAGAAGGCAAAATGATGTAGTATAGTGTTAAAATGATTAGAGAAAAGACCAAAAAGCCCTTAAAAATAACTGCCAGACTTGATCTACGATTTGGATCTACTGGTCAACCATAGAAAGATTCAAAAACTAATGATTTGGGCCTTCAATAGACGAAACCTAGGTATGGTCCGTTGGTCCATTTACGGACCGTACATTCCAACCATAGGTCCCAACTTTGACCCTCAAAATTTCACCAAGTCTGGGACTCATCTACGAGCCCCATCTACGACTCGTACAATGGTTGACGGGTCGTCCTGGCGAACCATAAAAAGGAATTCTGAGACTTGAATTTAGAAAAATATCTGTTGACTTCCTACAGTTGCCATCTATGACCCGTAAAAGTTTCTACGGTCTGTAGGTAGGAACCGTCGACACAGCCTGCAGCCCAAAATTTTATTTTCCTTCCTTTTCCAAGTCCAAGGTATTACATTCTCCTTGTCATCTTCTTTCTCATTCTCCTTCTCCTTCTCCACTTCTTCATTCTCTTCTTCTTATTCATTGTCTTCCTCTCCTACTTTTTTCTCAACTTCATCAAATTCATAAACCAAACCATAGTTTATTTCTTCTTGTTTGTCAGATTTGGATTCGTAAATTGGATTTTTGGGATAATTGTTTTCTCTTCTTTTGTAATTGGAATTTGAATCAATAAACTTTATTGTATGATTTTGGTATTAAAAATTAATGAAATTCATTTATTTTATAGCAAAAATGAGAATGAATTAGGTGGATAAAATGAACTTGAATATTATGAGTAAAATCATGAACAATGTTTTACATTTGTAAATTATGAGTCTGTTTTTGGCATGTCAAATAATTTCGGTTGGTACAATCAACACACAAATACTATTGTTGCAACTTTCTAGATTATTAATCCACTATAATTGTTCTAATTAATTTTGGTTAAAAGAGTTAATCATTTCTCTTTTAAAGCCATTATTTTGATACTCCCTTCCGTTCCTTTTTAATTGTCGTTAAAATTAAGAAGGGGTGTTGTTTGACCAATATGTATGTGTGTATGTGTGTAGAGTAATTAATGTTAAGAGTAAAGTTGGATAAAGATAATTAATTCTCTCTTGATTGTTTAAATTGACAACTATTTTGGAACAAGTATTTTTAGTATACATGACAACTAAAAAGGAATGGAGGGAGTACTATTTAAGACATTAATTATACTTTCTCCATCTCATATTAGATGGACATTTTTTATTTCATATGGTAATTAAAAAATCATTAATAGATTGATCAAGTTTACTATTTTGTCCTTTGTCATATTAATGCACATAAAAATAAGTTAGAAAAATATATATACATAGAGTTTAGGAATGCTAGTATTGGGAATTGATCACATTTAAAAGGCCATAGTAATTGTAGGGATAAAATGAGATGAAACGGTCTGATTGATCCTTATACTTGTATGAGTTTGTATTCTTGACCCTTTTACTTAACTCTTTGCCAATTGAACCTTTAAACTCAATTAAAATGAGACTTTTAAATCCCTCCAATCAAGTGTGTACCTCACTCTCCCTTAAATTAATGACATTTCACATCCACATCACATATATTAATGCCATGTCATGATTATTTTCATAACTATTTTAATTATAGACCAGAAAAATTGAAATTATAGAAAAAAATAGTAATAAGTTTTCTATGTTATAAAAACAATTAAAATTGTAATTTCTCTCCCATTTCCTCCACATTCCCAAACCCAGAACCACCGTTAACCTCAATACACCATCTCTACCATCTTCATTTACCTTAATTCTTTTCTTCTTCGAGATTCAACTATGAAGCTCAAAAAGTCACAACGAGAGGGTTTTCGCATTATTTATTGGTTTATCTATAATTGGCATTAACTAACTAATCTGAACTTCCGACATTTTTTGGATCTGGATCTTGTGTCAAATTTTTGGGGGCTTCCTCGAAGAAGAAGAAGAAGAAGAGGAGGAGGAGGAGGAGAAAAAAAAACAGAGCTCAACGTAGAAAAAATATTTTATTTGCTCTCTTCTCAATTTCTTTTCATCCTTCATTACTCAAATCACCACATGACCACCAATCCACCATGGAAGATCCATCGCTATCGGAGCAAAATCATCACCAAAAATGATTATTGTTGACTACGAATTCTCTTTCACCATCTAAAACTTTCATTCACGTGCTAAAACTCACTAAAACACTTAGCCGTCGATGGAGGTTCGATAGAAAAATTAGGCGGAGATACAGCGGAACGAAACTTTAGTTTTTCCCTTTTTTCTTTCAATTTAAGTTTTTTAAAAGCAAATTCTCTGCTTCACTCGCTTTATGAGTGTGATACCACGCACTCTAAGTGAGTCAGCAAAAGAAATACCAAGTAAGCTCGGTCAATGGTTAGAGGGGTTTAAAATTTTTATTTTATTTGAGTTTAATGGTTCAATTGACAAATGGTTAAGTAGAAGGGTTCAGAATACAAACTCATACAAGTACAAGGGTCCATCAGACCATTTTGCCATAAAATGAGAAAATTTAATTAATTCTATCCTAATTTAGTAAGTGATCAAATAATATGAGATAATTATTTTTAGTAAGATTCTCATCTAATATGAGACAGAAGGAATATATATTACTTCCTCTGTCCAACGATACTTGTCCACTATTGACTTTGCACACTTCTTAAGAAACTATAAATAGAAGGGTAATTTTACTATATCACCCTTTGACTATAATAAATACATGTCTTGAAAAATGTAATAGAGAAATGACTATAATTAATTATAAGGGTAAATTAGTAACTAAGTGTAAAATTAATCATTGATTTCATAAATTGTACAAGTATTATTGGACATCTCAAAATAATATAGTGGACAACTATTGTTGGACGGAGGGAGTATATTGATCAATATGAATTTGCTAAAAAGTTGGTTTAAACGATTTTCAACTTAAATTTTGTCTTTTGGTCAAATATTTTGATGACATTAATACCATTAAAATTGTGAATAGTATGGTCCATAGCTAACGTTCTTTTTGTTTTATAAATGGTAAATTTGGGTTCATATGCGAATGAAGAGAGTAACAAGGAAATAACAACGGGAAAAAAAACTTTTCTTCTTATTTTTGCATTGCCGGATTTGTTTATTTAAAAAGTTACCTTTTGTTAATTTCTAGCTCCTAATTTATACTAAAAGAATTGTTGAATTCAGAGGGATACACCTACGATTTTATTAAAAATATAATGATTTAAAGAGAAAAGAGTAGTTTAATAAAACATAACTTAAAGTCTCCATTTGTTTCTTTCAATTCTTTGGTGAAAATATTAAAATTGACGTAGAATCGCCACTTGAAATGCTCGCTAATATACTATTATCTAGTAAATCATTCATTTGGCTAATTTTGAAAACATTAAATAGTTGCTTATCTATATATATATAATAGGAAAGGTGAAAACGCTTACGTGTCAGCACCACAAAAAATAGAATTTTTGAATTATTAAAATTAATTTTAAATAATTTTGAATTGAGAAGGTAGTTAGTTTTAAAAGATAAAGATCTAAAATTTGAATTTGAATTAATGAATTTTAATTTTAATTATTAATAATAATAAATCTTCCACTGCCTACGTGTGGCCTATATATGGATTAATTTTAAATTCATAGAAAACTTAAAATAATATAATAATTTATTTTACATATACAATTAATGCTAACAAAATTTTACCCTAATTTATGTGTAATGAGGGTATGTTCTTCATAAAAAAATAAACATTATTCTAACAACTTCTCATTCTTCTAGTATTATGAAGATTAATAGCATATGTGGCATCTATTGAATCGATATTCGTGCTAATTAATTAAATTTTAAGTTCATAGATTAATCTAAAACCTAGTATTAAAAATATTGACTCTACTTTTAGATAAAATCTAAATATAATTTACAAAGCATGTTGCAACCTCTTTAGCACACTCCTCTCTCGTTCAATCCTACAAAATAAGATGATTTTCATTTAATCAAATATAATTTCATAAAATAAGGATGTACAAAATAATGAATTTCAGTGATCAATTAAAAAAAGATACTATAATCAAAGTAGCCTACACAATATAAAAATAAATTATCAAATTAATATATACCACATAAAAATAAATGATTTTCAGAGCAAAACAAAAATTGAACGATGTAAAAAAAGGATCATCTTCTATTCCTTTGATTTACTATTAGTCTCTTCTTTTATTTTATAGATTTTTAGATTTGTTAAACCTTTCTAAATATGTTGTATATTTTTTTCTTTAGTAAATACGTATAACTTAACAATGACAGATAATTTTAGAATTTAGCATTAAAATTTTAAAACTATTTGTATATAAATAATTAATATATTATTTTTAATATTATTTAGATAAAGTTTATAAGTTATAAGCACCACCAACATGCTATTATGAGTATAACATGAAAATATATAAGTTAATTCATTTCAAATCAATTCCAATTAAAAATTTTAAAAGCAATAATATCAATTATTATCTTAGATTTAAATACGTGTGGAGAGATTTTATATGATAGAATGAAAATTTAAAAATGATAAAAATAAAATTTATAAAAATGAAAATATGAAAATAGCACTTTGCACGTCATCATCCATTTTATGAAAATCTTCTCGATATATTAGGTTGCTAAGGAAATAAAAACTACACCACCAATTGAGATCAATATATTTTAATTTGAAAATTACTTATCAATATAATTTTTTTATTTAAAAAAACATTTGATGTTAAGATTAATAAGAATAGTTGCAAATCAGCTTATCAGTGAAAAAGAATGTTATTGAGATTAATAAGGATAGTTACAAATCATCTTATCTCTTAAAAAAAAAAGAAAAAGGAAGTAAAGTTTATTTTTTTATTGATAAGTTTAAAAGGTTTAAAAAGTCTATAAATTAATTAATAAGTAAAGTTTACATGAAGTGGGAGAGTAGACTATGTGCATTAGATGTTTTGTAATTTTTTAAATATTTTTTTAATTAATATATTTAATTTCTTGAGAAAATCTGTAAATTATTATAATATATAACTATCAGTTTTTGTTTTTGGCAGTTTTATGTGACGAGTTTTTACATAATTATTTATCAAATTAAAATTATATTTATTTTTTAAAAAGAAAATTTGAAACTGAAAATTTGAGAATTATTTTGAAGATGACATTTGACACTATTTTGTAAAATACGGATTTATAATATTTTTATTTTTTAAAAAAGAAATGATAATTCGAAAACATTTCTGTTGAAGACATGTTTTTTTTTAAAACAAAATAAAAATTCGAATTATTTGAATTTATTTTTCAAACTCAAAATTTGAATTTTATAGTTTAACTATCCCTTTATTGATGTTTTTTTTCTTCTTTTTTCGTTAGTTGTTTTATTTTATATTTATTTTGTATCATGACATTTTAAAATTTATTTTCTAATCAAATAGTGATGCGGTAAGAATTTACCATTTTTCTTTTTTATAATATCACTTTTTAAAAAAAAATTCAGCATTCAAAAAAAAGTAGATTTAATAGTTTAAAATAATCCAATTTATAAAATATAAAAAAAATGATTTTTTTATAACCATTAAATCAAGGATTTAATATATTCTTTTTTCAATATAACCCTTTTTTTTTTAAATGTCAGCATCCAAAAAATATTTAAAAACGATTTTTTTACCTGTAATTTTTTATCTGTCTTTGTTAAAAATTATTCAAACTGAAAGTTCTAAAATTATGACATGTTTCTATTTTTCTATTTTTTAATTATAAAATACAGATTTATAATATTTTAATAATTTATTTTTAAAAAAAGTTACTACAGTCAAATAAACTAATTAATTAAAAACCCAAAAGTTGAGGTTTTTTATGGTGCTAATATGTGACATTTTTTACCTCTACTATTATATATTTTTTGGCTAAAAAAAAGGCATTTTAATATTATTATACTTGTTGAATAAAGTAGTTCTATATATAATGACATACTTTACATTTAGGTTAATTTAAGTTAATTTTTTAATATTTAATTTTTTTTGTTACACTTAAATACATATTTATAGTTACATCGCCCTTATTTTTTGAATTGTTTTAAAATTATTTCTTGTTTAATCGTTAAAAGTACTTTAATCCTTATTAATTTTAATTATTTTAAATATATAATTTTTGTGGTGCTGACATGTGGCGCTATTTTAAAATATAATAATTTTATAATTAAAAATAACTAATAAAAATTATTATTCACTTAGTAATATATTTAAATAATAGTATCATTAAGTTATTTTTTGAGCACGTTAAGTTAATATTATTAGTGCACAATTTAATTTTGTCCTTTATTACTTTTGTGATGTTTAAATAAAAAATATATGTTAACAATTTATTAATTCTTATATTCCAAATAAAATGTTTAATGTCATAAGAGAGTACATTTTATACTACTTTTCTTTATAACTAGATATTGATAGATAGTCATACATTACTTTCTTTAAATTTAAGGTGTAGAATTAAAACTTATCTTTCAATCTCAAATTGAATTTGAAACTATCCGTTCATGTGAATCTTTTTATTTAAATAATCAAAGTAAGCCATTGTTTTTCAACAAAACTCAATAATTCTACTCTTCTATGATGAAGTACTATGTAATTGATGTTAATTAATATAATCGCTATATTAAATTTAAGAATAATTTTAGAGATCTCCTTTCAGGTTTCGTTCTATAATAGTCATCTCCCTTGTAGTTTACGATATTACGCATACCTTCTTCATTTGATTTTTTTGTAACCATTCTTTAAAACTATTTAAAATAAATAAATCAATTATGACCTGATAGATTTGTCCCTCTTTATATTAATTTCTTCATATTATTGCATATTACAAAAAACATGGCTTATTTAATAAATAATTTTAGAACAAATCAACTCAAATAAGTTAATACTATTTAGGTGGAAAATAACTTTTATCATTAAAATATTTAATATAAATTAAAATTCGTAGAGAATCTTTATATAGATAATAGGTAATATCTCAAAAAGTCACTCAACTTTAGGATTGATCTAGCAAAATCATTAAACTTTATTTTATATAAACAAAATCACTTAACTTAGATTTTTATATCAATAAAATCATTCAATTAAATTTATCATTAGAAAAATTTGACATAATAAAATAGTTTATTTTATACCATGATCACAATTAAAAATAATGAATAAATGATTCAAAATTACTACTTCAAGATAAAAGCCATTTTCATTTGACAAAAATTACTACTACTTCATTTGATGGCTACCACATATGCTCTAATAGTTTAATCAATTTCTTGTTTGAGTGAATCTCTTCTTTTTTTTCATTTTTCAAAAAATTTAAATAAAAGTGAGGTTCATATATTACACTTGTAAATACAGTTTCTCCATAGTAAATAGAATGCAAATGGATGGTCACCAGAACTATGACGCCCGGAGAACTATAGAGTTCAAAGCAACAAATCAATTTTATAATTCAGAATTAAAAATCAATTATAACTATATATATATAAAACTGTTATTTAAACATACTAAATATCATATATTGATCTTATGAAACACTATTGTATAAAGTTTTTTTAATCAAAAACTTATTTGAAAGGTAAATTTACATATGGTGTGTAAATTATAACATAAAACAGACAAACATGAACAATAACAAAAATAGATAAAAATTACAACATAAAACAGACAAACAAAACAAAACATTGATTTGAAGTCGATAAACTCTACACATTTGTGGGGTGTGCTCAATTGATATTTGTGCTAATTAATTAAATTTCAAATTCATAAATCAAATTTAAACTTACTAATAAAAATAATGATTCTTCTACTTTATACTAAAATTTAAATATAATTTGTAAAATATATGCTCACAAAACTAATAGTATAATAGATATTTAGCCATACAAATTGAAATGAAAGAGTTGTCTCACATTGTATGATACACATGGATAGAATCGTCTTCTACAGATACACAAACACCCATGCTCCATTCGAGATTTGAAGAATTTTCGACCACTTAAAAAATGCTCGTAACATTTTAGACATGGAATACAAAATAATAATTTGGAACTAATAAAAAAAAAAATTCATTGCAATATCCAATTTAGTGATCCAAATAATAATTTAGTATTTACTTAAAAGACATAAACAACATATTTTCACAGCCTCACTCTCCAAATACTATTTAAAGAATGACTTATCAGGCATTCTCATCAGACATATAAAATAATTAAAGACTCTTAATATGAAAATGCTTAACTATTAAATTAAATGTTATTAAATATAATATATGAATTCACAAACCTTCTAATCATGGCATGAATTTGATCTCCCTCTATATAAATAATATGCATCAACTCAATGTTACACTTTTTTTTCTTTGAATATTGTGCTATCCTTGACGAAGATAGTAATTTTGAAAAAAAAAAGTTCATTGCTCCGTGAAGGTGAGAAATTGAAAAAATATGGTAGTGCCGAGGAAATGGGAAAGTGGGAATAGTGGGAATAGTGGGTGATTTATAAAACCACTTCTTTGTTTTATTTATTTTTTATTTATACATATTTAAATAAAAAGTTATCCGTAAATCAAATTTAGTGGAAGTATTGTTCCACTATGAGTCTTAGAAACTGTTTTTTCAACTGATTTTATAATAATATATTAGCTATAAAATTGGTAAGGATAAAATAAAGAAGTTATAACCATTTATAACCACTTTATCTTCAAACACTCTTCTTAATTTTGAATTTAATTTTTAAAAAAATAAAAAGTATGCATTATTTTAAATAAAACTAATTAAATTATGAATCCAAAATTTAAATAATTCTATAAAAGACTTTAAAAAGATTATTCTTATTATTATTATTATTATTATTATTGTTATTATTAGACTTTATCTTTTCAAACTAATTAAAACTAATTAAATTATTATATTGTTTTAAGTTTTTAATGAATTTAAAAATAATCCATGTGTAGGCCACACGTAGGCAGTGGAAGAATAATTAAAATTCATTAATTCAAATTCAAATTTTAGAACTTTATCTTTTAAAACTAACTATCTTCTCAATTCAAAATTAATTTTAATAATTCATAAATTCTGTCACATAAGCATTTTCACCTCTCCTAATATATTAAAACATTATATATGATTGATTATACATGAACTTTTGTTGCTCAATAATAATTCATATTAGTTATTTTTAAATTTAAATTATTATATTTTAAAATATCCGCGCAACGCGCGGGTACGTATACTAGTTTTATTAAAGCCTTGAATTGATTTAAGAATATGAGTTCATTTTAGAGAATTTAAACAAGTGATAGAAGTAATTAAATCAACTTTTATTAGAGATTGATAAAAACTTAAAAGCATTTGATAGTTGAACAAAATAATGAGACTTTAAATAAAAATAACAGCGAGTTACAACTAATAGAATTCAATCAAATAACAAGAATAATAAATAAATACAATGGAAATAAGGTAATTAAATACAATTGAAATAAATAACTAAATACAATTGAAAATAAATAAACAAGGAAGAATTGGGTCCGAGACCCATTTAAACTCAAGTTGCGTTTTTTCTCGGATATTAGCTTTCCTTTCAATCCACATACTTGCTTCTAATTTTGACAAGGCGAACTCGAGGATAAAAGAGATTTGGGCCTCCTTGGCCCAATATGAAACGCAAGATGAGTTTCCCATGCGGCAAAAATAAGAATATTGATTAATATCAAACCCAATTGAAATTATCGAATCAGAGGGTAAATATAATGACCCGGCTGGTCATTTTTGGAACATTATCATTTTGCCCCTCACGATTTTGATCCCGAGTTGTTTCTAATTGAGTTTTGGAAGTTGGTTTCGAACATTGAGTTTAAAGTTGAGAATTTGTGTAAGTTTTGAGTTTGAAAGACTTAAGTTGCTTAAAAGTAATTTTTGGAGTCTATTGGAGTTTTGAGTGTCGGAATGGAATTTCGATAATTCCATTAGTTATGGGATGCGGAAATTGGTCTATAAGAGTTGTCGATTTCAAATTCGAAATCTTTTTGAGGATTTAAGGTCCTAAGTTGTGAAATTATAGGAATTTAACCTTTGGATTGTCTTTGGTCATCATTCGGGGTTCGGATGCTCAGATCAGAATTTCGAGAGTTACGTTGGATTCAGAGGATAATTTTAGGCCTAAGTGAGGTTTTGGTTGAATTTTTAGAGGTCCCGAGTTTATTTTAGCATTTTTAGGCATTGTGTTAGTTTCTTGTGGTTTCTACAGATGTCGGGTCAAGGAGACCTCGAATTCGTGTTTTAATGTTCCATTAAGTCCGAAACGTCAAGTATAATCAATTTGCATATATGGTTTGTGTGTACGGGGTTTCGAACATACCCCGAGGGTCTATTCAATGATTTGAAAGTTGGATGAATTTTCTAGTATCTGCTGACCCCGCTTTTGCGAAGGTCAATCCTCTTAAGCGAACCTTCGCGAAAGCGAAAGGAGCTTCACTTTTGTGAAGGGGTCTACTTAAGCGGAGTCCGCTTAAGCAAACCGGAGGCCTCTTTTGTGAAGTCCACCTAAGCAAATCTATGTCCGCTTTTGCAACATTTGAGACCCTTTTGAACCTGAAATTTTGGGGTTTTGTCCATTTTTCCCCATTTTGAGTTTTGGAAAACCTTTGGAGGCGATTTTGAGAGGTTTTGCGTTGTGAATCAATTAGATAAGCCTTTGTAACTCTAAAACTTCATTTCCCATTAATTATTTGTGGATTTAAACATCAAAATTTGGGATTTTGATTGGTAAATGACAAGGTTTTTCAAGAACTCAAATTCTAAACTAAAATGGAGATTTTGAATTGATTTTGATTCCTTTTTCGAAATGGTTTTCACTAATGAATTCCTAAGGCCTTAAATATCATTTTCTAATATTGGCTTTTGGATTCAAACCTCCTTTTTGAAATTGGGTTTTTAGTTGATTGACCTATTTTTCTAAGTAATTGATGTGGGTATTGTTTTTTCCAAAAATTAATTGTGAATACTTGATTGATATATATTGTGTGGCTTTGAAAGTGATTCGGAAGGAAAAAACTCAAGCTTCGGATTGATTAAGGCAAGTGATCTCCTAAGCCTTGTATTCTAGTAGAATTCGTGTATTCCCTTCGTTGTTGTGCATTGGGAGTAATAGGAATGAAGTGAAGGCTTAATTGTCCACTTGAGAAATCTTAATGAATAAAAAGGGGATGAAATGAAAAGGCTTTGTGATGATCATAATATTTGTGAATTGCCTTGTTGTAACCCTTATTGATTGATTGATGAAATGCTTGATAACATTAAAGTGGACTTGAAATGTATGTATTGTTTTCTCTTCCGTGTGGTGTGATATTGCTTGTGTGCATTGATTTTGAACACCGTGATGAGACATGTGTGTGTTATGATGCTAAGGTAATTCTGGCAAGTGTTATAGTGCCGAGGTCATTTTCGGCAAGTGTTATGGTGCCGAGGATTTACGGCAAGTGTTTGTGATGCCGAGGTCATTTACGGCTAGTGATATAAAAATGATGGGAAATGGTTCTGGCGAGGATTGATTATTTTGGTTTGACACATTTTGATGCTTATGATTGACTTACTTGTTAATTATGATTGATGTGCATGATACTTGTGAATAATCTACTTGATACTTGAGTTTAACTTACTTGATTTATGTTGGTTATCGGATTGTGATTATTGAACCTTGTGAGCTGTGTATTGTAGGACTGTTAGGCTGGGCTATTTTCTATGTAGGTTGTAGAATTGAGGAGGTTCGGTTGGGATGAAAGGGGTATTCGATTTCTAGCTAGTTGCTTGGTTTGTTAGGTTGCTTGCTGGGTACCGTGTTGTTGGTACTCAACTCTTCCTTCTACACTTGTGTAGGCTCTGAGTCCGATTATGTATGATCGTTCTTCTTCTCCTACTTACCGAGGCTTGTCACATGACTATTGAGAGGTAGCTTCTTGTCATCCCGGAAGACTCTCCTTTCCTTTATGTTATGCTTTGTTCTTTTGAGAAACAAAGACATTGAGACTTACATTCATTACTTAAGGATGCACTTTATGTACTAGAGGCTTGTATACATGACAATCAGATTTTAAGGTGTTAATAGAATGAATAAGTTTTACGCCTTTGTCTTGTTCTTGCTTTATCTTTTTGTATTTCTTTCATTTAATTGGGTTGCAACTGACTAGTCTTGGTGGGAATATAAAAGTGCCATCGCGTCCATTTTTGGATCATAAAAAATTGTATCAGAGCCCCAGGTTTATAGGTCTCACATGTGTACAAGCCAAGTCTTCGTAGATTCCCGAGGACCGGTATGAAGACTTCTGTACTTATCTTCGAGAGGGTATAGAGACTGGTATAAAACTTCCTTTTTGTTCATTCTTTCTTATCGTGCATGGTTTCCTTCGCTAGTGCTGTGTCGCCACATGTTGTTTTGGTAGATGCCAAGGTCCAGAGCTTCTGTTTCTAGTGTTAGTGGGAGGCGGTCCCTAAGGCATTTGCTGAGACCCCAGCCAAGGGTAGAGGTAGGGCCAGAGCTAAAGGCCATGCCCATGGAGTAGCAATGGCTAGAGGTCGTGCCCGTAGTGCCGCACCAGCTAGAGGCAGAGTAGAGACGATTCACCTGAGCCACATGTTGAGGTTGTTGAGGACCAGGTTCCTCCCGGGTTTGTAGCTTACTTGCTTTAGGAGACTTTGTTTAGGATACTTGGTGTGCTGGAGAACTTCTCTCAGGGTGGTGTGACATGTACACCACATGGTATCCAGATTGGGTTAGGAGCGCAGACTCCAAGTCAGTAGACGACTTTGGGTATTTAGGATCATGTGGGTCAGGAACGAGTGGTTCTAGCACCGATTGCGGGTGTTCAGATTGCTCCTGATGTTATTTTGACGACAGCTGAGCAACAGTGTTATGAGAGATTTCAGAAGAAGAAACCACCCCAGTTTCAGGATGGTAAGAGTGAGGATGCTGATGAGTTTTTGACTTTGTGCCATGAGATGCTTGAGGCAGTGGGTATGGTGGATTCTCGTGGTGTTCTTTTTGTTGCACTTCAGCTGCGTGAATGTGCACCAGAGAGTGGTGGAGGACTGTTGGGAGGTCTAGACCAGTTGGATCTCCTCCGGTAGAGTGGGATGTGTTTTCCAATGCTTTCTAGGACCGCATCATTCCTTGGAGCACGAGGGATGAGAGTGGACTGAGGTTTGAGAACTTGAGATAGGGCAATTTTTCTATGACTGAGTATGAGGCCCGATTCTGTGAGCTTTCTAGGCATGCTATGGCTATTATTCCCGATAAGGCAGAGAGAGTTCACAAGTTTGGGAGAGGGTTGACTTTTTCTACCAAGTCGTATGTGTTCCAAGCAGCCAAAGAGGGGGGCTTCCTTCTAGTCCATTGTGAGCATTGCCAAGGAGGCAGAGTTGATGCTTTTAGAGGAATTTGCAGAGCCCAAGAAGGCCTGTTCTTCTGGTCAATTTTCTGGTGCCTCATCTGGGGGCAAGGGTTCATATCAAGGTAATGGATCCTTTTAGCACCGCGGGCCAATTCACGCATCTATGCTAGTGGCGAAGAGTGGGAAGTCAGCCATATGATCTTGTGGTTCTGGACAAGGTGGACATGGTAGCTTATCTGGTTTATAGCAGTAGTTTTGTGTGCTGAGGTCTTGCTTTGAGTGTGCGGATCCAGGTCACATGATTTGACAGTGTCCTCTACACACTCACTCAGGTCCAAGCGTACTCATTCAGCTGCTCCAACTAGAGATTTAGCGCCTTTGACCAGGGGTCGAGGCAGAGGTCAGTCCGACAGAGGTGGCAGGACATCTGGTAAGGGTAATATAGCTCTGCAGGGTGGAGTTAGGGGTTCTACTTAGACTTCAGGTAGCCGAGAGGCCCGGGGTTATGCTTTTCTAGGGAGGCCTGAGGCCGAGACTTTTGATGCTGTGATCAAAGGTATCATCCTAGTTTTCCATCAACCTACGTCTGTATTGTTTGATCCAGGGTCTACTTTCTCATATGTGTGTACCTATTTTACTGGATTTGATATGATTTCTGATTGCAGGCCTATGCCTATTCATGTTTCTACACCAGTGGGTTAATCCTTAGTGGTGGATTGAGGGTATTGATCCTGTCTTGTTTCTTTGGTCGGGTATGATACTTAGGTAAACTTTATCATTCTGCGGATGGTAGACTTCAATATTATTTCGGGTATGGATATGCTCTCTCCACATCATGTTATTCTTGACTGTTATTGTCAAAATCCAAAGTATACCCTAGGTGTAACATGGCGTATTGGACCCCGAGAGGCCCCACACAAACCACAAAGCATACATCATACAAGATAATAGAATATAAAGAGTTCAAAGAAAGCATTACATACAGATGAGTTTGACAAAACGAAAGTCTAACATAAGTGTCAAAGTCATCTAATACATCGTAAGCAAAGTGATTGGGACGTAACCCATACATCACATACAAAGTTCGAAACAAAAAGACATAAAACTATAAAAGGTCTTAGACCTCGGAACATGAGGACTAACCAATAGCTTGAAGAATCCAATAGATGTCTAGCCACGAGTGTGCGAGGTAGGAATGTCGGACCCTACATTCATGCGATAATGTACGCACAAGTATGCATAGTACATGAAATGTACTAAGTATGAGGCAAGATACATAAACATGAACATGATAGTAAAAATGACTTAAATTGAATAGGCATGATCATAATGAGACATTTAAAAGCTTTATAGAGAAGAAATGACATGAAGTTCATAAGACATAGTCAAATACATTAGTATAAATGACATAAAAAAAACTTGGAAGAAAATATAATTATTTTGTGGGATATATTAGCTTTAACCGACAATAAGACCATGAGAGCTATATCATGGAATCCGGTATATCCCTCATACTGAAAGAAGAGGAAACTACTTGCCAAGGTAGAATCCGTATCATATCATATTCTATATGTGGATCCACTAGCTAGGTCATTTAAGACAATCCTTAGGGGCATGTAGTTTGGGACTAGAGGTTGCTACAAGAGACTACCCTATTTGAGCCTCCACCTTGAAGCCCTCTCGGTGCTAAGTCTAAATCCCAACGGAATATATGAAAGTCAATAGCAATTTAACATAGGGAAAGGCAATGATCAATACCAATCCACACTTTTGAAATCAAAACATTGATTAGCTCCTTAAACATAATTCAATCATAGATGAGAAAATCTTTCACCCATGTGAATTCATTTGTGAGAAATACCTTTCACAATTATGATCATCATAGTAAGTGATAAATACTTTCACAATAACATTGATACTTTCCTTTCAAAGCATCCCCAAATCATTATAATCATTTCGTAAAAACATTCATATCTTCATAATTTCATAATTCATATATTCATGGGTTAATCATAGGATCATAGTTGAAAACCACAATGTAGGCATAGGCCAATATAGTTTCTACAAAATATCATAGATTAACATCAATTCATACATTAGAATACTTAATTAATTAAAATCAATCATAATTGGAAGAAATCCACATTCATTGGATTGAAGCCCTAATTTGATCAATTAGAAATTGAGTTGGGAAATTGAAATCTTTGTGAACCCCATGAAGGAAAGGACTTCATGGGTGAATACACACATACCTTGATGCTAGATTCCCAATGGAAAACCGGATGCACCGATGCTAAGTCATTAGGCAAATCAAGTTCATAAGTGACCTTACCAATTCACCTCAAAATTTGATATGGGCCCACATAATGGGGACTAAGCTTCCCTTTCTTTCCAAGCCTCATTACACCATTCATGGGTGAAATTTTCAAGTAAACCTAATCCTTAATATCAAATTCTAGATCTCTTCTTCTAACATCAGCATAAGACTTTTGTCGACTTTGGATCATTTTCAACCTTTCTCGATAGCCTCATGTACCAACTCGGGACCTATCAAAGCAACCTCTCAAACTTCAAACTAAGCTATAGGAGATCTACACCTCCTACCATAAAGAGCCTCAAAAGAAATATCAATACTTGAATGATAACTATTATTATATGAAAACTCAATCAAAGGCAAATAATCATCCCAAATACCCTTGAAGTCAATCATACAAGCTCTCAACATATCTTCCAAAGTTTGAATAGTACGCTCCGCTTGCCCATCAATTTGAGGATGAAAGGCATTACTAAGCTTGACACAAGTACCAAGGCCTTTTTAGAAAGACTTCCAAAACTGAGAAGTGAATTGGGTACCACGATCCGATATAATTGATAGGGGAACTCCATGCAACCTAACCATCTCCCTTAGGTACAACTTAGCATAGTCCTCCGCCAAATAAGAAACCTTGACGGGGATGAAATGGGCCGATTTCATCATACGATTCACAATAACCTAAATCGAGTCATCTTGCCACCGGGTGCGAGGTAAACCAACAATAAAGTCCATATTCAAATCTTCCCATTTCCAAGTAGGAATGCTACTATCTTGGGACAAACCTCCCGACTTTTGTTGCTCAACTTTCACTTGTTGACAATTATGACATTTAGCCACAAATTCTATAATATCCTTCTTCATTCCATTCCACCAATAGGCCTTCCACAAGTCACGATATATCTTGGTGGCTCCCGGGTGAATGGAATACCGAGAACTATTGGCTTCTGATAAAAATCTACTCCCTCAAATTATCAACATTCGGAACACACAAACGACCTTGATACCGAAGCACACAATCTCCCCTTGGGAGAAAATCTCAACGTACATTTTAAGCACCACTTCCTTTAACTCAACCAAGATCGGATCAAGACCTTGCTTGGCTTTCACATCCGACACAAATGACGATTCGGAACCATTATGAACCATAACACCACCTTTAGTATAATCAACCAACTAGACACCCAATCGGGCCAATCTATGAACATCTCAAATCAACTCCTTCTTATCATTCTCAACATGAGCAACACTACCCATAGATAACCGACTAAGAGCATCTGTCACCACATTCGCCTTATCGGGGTGATAGAGGACACTTATATTGTAATCCTTTAGCAACTCAAGCCACCTCCTTTGGCAAAAATTTAGATTCTTTTGCTTGAACACATATTGCAACTTTTGTGGTAGGTAAAGACGTTAACATGAACACCATATAGGTAATGCCTCTAAATCTTTAAAGAAAATTCAACCGCCGCTAGTTCCAAATCATGGGTAGGATAGTTCTTTCAGGGATATTAAGTTGCCGTGAAGCATAAGCAATAAATTTCCCATTTTGCATAAGAACACATCCTAGTCTGACCCTTGAAGCATCACAATAAACCATAAACCCAACGAAGCCTTCCGGTAAAGTCAATATCGGAGCAGAGGTAGGTCTATCTTTCAATTCTCAGAAACTCTTTTCACACGCTCAAGACCATACGAACTTAGCTGTCTTTTGGGTCAATGCAGTCAATGGAGAGGCAATCGAAGAAAACCCTTCCATAAATATTTTATAATAACCAGCCAAACCCAAGAAACTTTGAATATCCAAAAGGGATAGAGGACTAGGCCAACTCTTAACCACATTCGTCTTCTTAGGATCAACTTCAATACCTTTATCGAAAATAATGAGGCCGAGAAAAGCCACGGATCTTAACCAAAACTCACATTTACTAAACTTTGCAAAGAGTTGTTGGTCCTTGAGGACTTGCAACACAATCCTCAAATGATTGGTGTGCTCAGCCTCAGTCTTGAATAGATCAAGATATCATCGATGAGCACAATCACAAACATGTCAAGGTATTGTCTAAACACCTTATTCATCAAATCCATAAATGCGGTCGGAGCATTAGTCAAACCAAACGACATTACCAAGAACTCATAGTGACCATACCAAGTTCAGAAAGCCGTCTTTGGAATGTCATATTCCTTCACCCTCAATTAGTGATAACCCGACCGAAGGTCAATCTTAGAGAAGTAACTCGCTCCTTGGAGTTGAACAAACAAATCATCAATCCATGAAAGAGGATACTTTTTCTTAATGGTAACCTAGTTCAATTGACGGTAGTAGATATAAATACAAAGTGAACCATCTTTCTTCCGAACAAACAAAACTGGGCACCCTGTGGAGAGATATAACCCTTACCAACAAATCTTTCAATTTCTTCTTTAATCCCTTAAGGTTTGTCGGAGCCATTGGGTAAGGAGGAATAGAAATAGGTTGCGTATCGGGGAGAAGGTCAATGCCGAAGTCTATTTCCCTTTCGGGAGGAACACTGGGTAAATTATCGGGAAACAATTCCAAAAACTCATTAACAATGGGGACCGACTCAAAGATAGGGGTTTCAGAATCCATATCCCTAACTCGAACAAGATGATTTATGCAACCCTTAGTAATCATCTTTCTAGCTTTAAGACAAGAAACAAATTGACCTTTAGGCAGATAATTTCCCCCTTTCCATTCTAGGATGGGCTCATTTGGAAATTGAAACTTAACCACTCAAGTTCTACAATCAATAGAAGAATAACAAGAATGGAGTCAATCCATACCAAGAACAACATCAAAGTCTACTATATCAAGCTTTACAAGATCAACATAAGTGACTCTATGGGATAAGGGGACGGGACAACTTCTATAGACTCTCTTAGCCACAATAGATTCACCAATAGGTGTAGAGATATAAAATGGGTCTATTAACATATCCGGAATAACATCAAACCTTATAGCCACATATGGCGTTACAAAAGAAAAGGTAGCACCGGGATCAAGAAAAGCATAAACATCAAGATGAAAATCTTTCAACATACCGGTAATAACATCGGGAGAACCCTCTCGATCATGTTGAGTTTGTAGTGCATAGAACCAGTTTTGCTTAGGAGCACTTGAACCCGAACCACTAGGCGGAGCTTGACTACCATATTTTCCCTTGTCAAGTCTAGATGGAAAATCCCTCAAGCGGTGACCACTCTCGCCACAGCCAAACCAATTATCCGTACCCATAGGGCATTTTCTTGGATGACTCTTGCCACACCTTTGACATGTGGGAACTGAAGATCCATTTCCACCACCATTTCCTCCGTGAGGCTTGGGGTTAGACACCCTTTACTTGTTGAACTTAGGAGTAGGAGCATTGGAGGAACCTTGATCGAAACTTAGAACGACCATGTCTGTCGGACCTTGAGTGTAAAAAGTCACCATCACCAGTCTTAGCCCTCTTTGCCTCCCTAGACTTCTCCTTAAGTTTCTCCTCTTCAATTTTTTGTGCATGTTTCATTAGGCAAGAAATATCTATTTCCTTACTAAGCATGGTAGTACGACATTCTTTAACCACCATTTCGGACACACCCGAAACAAACTTGCTCATCTTTTCCCTAGGATCAACAACCATAGTAGGAGCATATCTAGACAATTGTGTGAATTTCAAAGCATACTCCTTAACACTCATATTTCCTTGATGAAGGTTAATGATTTCAAGAACCTTTGCCTCCCTCATCTCAAGAAGAAAGAATCTATCAAGGAAAGTAACCTTAAACTTTTCCCAATCAAGAGGACGCGCATCAACCGGACTCTCTTCCTTCTATTGGTTGAACTAGACTTGAGCAATACCCTTAAGTTGATAAGCGGCCAACTCCGCCTTTTCCACCGGCGTCACATCCATGATCATCAAAACCTTGTATACCTCATCGATGAACTCTTGAGGATCTTTCTCAACCTTGGAACCATGAAACTCTGGAGGATTCATCCTAGTGAAGCCCCTTACTCTAGTTGACGTCGTACCCATATTTGGGTTCATGGGGACCACAACCTCTCTATTGACTTGAGTCGTGTTGGCTTGGGCCAAAACTTGAAAAGCTGCCCTAACCTCTTCATTAGTCAGTTGCTTAGCCTAAGGGTCGACCAGAACTTAGGGAGCTTCTCGTTCCACATTCTCACCTGCATTCCTTCTAACATATGCTCTTTGAGGGGCCATATCATGAAAAACATCGGATAAGGATTAGGAGAGAGACATATAGAGTTACACTCTATCGCACGACTTTAGAATGATAAAAGAAGTGAAATTTCCTAAACATCTTATAGCTTCTCATTAATAAGTGTTGCACGATTCACACTCATGAACAAGACTCTACTCAACGTAGCTTCTGAGACATCCTAGGAGTTTTCTAAACCTGGCTCTGATACCAAGTTTGCCACAACCCAAAGTATACCCTAGGCGTGACATGGTGTATAGGACCCCGTTAGGCCCTAAGCATGCCACTTATCATACATCATACAAGATAATAAAATTTAAAGAGATCAAAGAAAGTATTTCATACAAACGAGTTTGACAAAACAGAAGTCTAATATAAGTCTCAAAGCCATCTAATATATCATAAGGAAAGTAATTGGGATGTAACCCATACATCACATACAAAGTTAAAAATAAAAAGACATAAAACTATAAAAGGTCTCGATCCTCATAACATAAGGACTCACCAGTAGCTTGAAGAATCCAATAGATGTCTAGTCACGAGTGTTCAAGGTAGGAACATCGGACCTGCCAAGGTAGAATCCATATCATATCATATGCTATATGTGGATCCACTAGCTAGGTCATTTAAGACAATCCTACGGGGGCACATAGTTTGGGACTAGAGGTTGCTACTAGAGACTACCCTATGTGAGCCTCCATTTCGAACCCTCTAGGTTCTAAGTTTAAATCCCAACAGAATAGATGAAAGTCAATAGCAATTTAACATAGGGAAAGGCAATGATCAATACCAATCCACACTTTTGAAATCAAAACATTGAATAGTTCCTTAAACATAATTTAATCATAGATGAGAAAACCTTTCACCCATATGAATTCATTTATGAGAAATACCTTTCACAATCATGATCATCGTAGTAAGTGAGAAATCCTTTCACAATAGCATTGATAATTTCCTTTCAAAGCATCCCCAAATCATTTGTGATAATTTCGTACAAACATGCATATCTTCATAATTTCATAATTCATATATTCATGGGTTCATCATAGGATCATAATTGAAAATCATAATTTAGGCATAGGTCAACTCAATTTCAACTAAATATCATAGATATACAACAATTCATGTATTAGAATACTTAATTAATCAAAATCAATCATAATTGGAAGAAACCCACATTTATTGGATTAAAACCCTAATTTGATCAATTAGAAATTGAGTTGAGAAATTGAAATCTTTGGGGACCCCATGGAGGAAAGGACTCCATGGGTGAATACACACATACCTTGATGCTAGATGCCCAAAAATAATGGAGGATTGGAGACTTGAATAGATTCCTAGCTCTTCTTCTTCTTCCTTAGAATTGAGAGGATTTGGGAGGATGAATTTGGTCAAGTTTTGGGAAATTAGGACAATAAGTTGTGAATGGGTAATTTGGGGGTTTAAAACCTTTATATAAGGCTTAGGGTAGAAGAAAAAATGACATAGTATTGGGTTAAAGCAGTTAGAAAAAGTCCAAAAATCCCCTTTTAAAAATAACTACCGATCATACCTACGGTTCAGACCTACGGTCAGTAGGTCCTACTACGGACCGTGCTGGTCAACCGTAGGTAAGGTTCAGAAACCTTATTTTTGGACCATCAAATGAAGGGACCCATGAACAGTTGGTAGGTCTACCTACGGACTGTACACGGCCACTGTAGGTTCCAACTTTACCCTTAAAAATTTAACTTCATTCCCTTTTACCTACGGATGCCATCTACGGTTCGTAGATGTTTCTTCCAACCATAGGTGGGGGCCGTAGGCCATGCCTGCAACCTAAAACTATATTTTCTTTCTTTTCCAAGTCCGAGATGTTACAATTATGCTACGATTATGACCTTAGTGATGTCGAGTGTCCCGAGGGTTGAGTGGATAGGTGTTAGTGGTTCCTACCCTACCAAAGTTATCTCTTTCATTCGAGCTCAGAGATTGGTTGATAGAGGGTGTTTTTCATATCTAGCTTTCATTTGGGATACTAGTGTTGAGTCACCTCCCATGGACTCCGTGCCCATGGTTTGAGAGTTTTCAGATGTGTTTCCTACTGATCTTCCAGGTGTTCCTCTGGATAGGGATATTGATTTTGCTATTGACTTGGAGCCGCACCAAGCCCATATCTATTCCTCCTTATCGTATGGCTCCAGCTGATTTGAATGAATTAAAGGATCAGTTGCAGGATTTATTGAGCAAGGGGTTCATACACCCAAGTGTTTCTCCGTGAGGTGCTCCTATTTTGTATGTGAGGAAGAAGGATGGATGCATGAGGATGTGTATTGATTATCGACAGTTGAATAGAGTGACCGTGAAGAACAAGTATCTTCTTCCTCGTATTGATGATTTATTTGATCAGTTTCAGGGTGCATCTCTATTTTTTAAGATTGATTTGAGGTACGGTTATCATCAGTTGAAGATTAGGGCATCGGATATCCCTAAGACAACTTTCAGTCTCATTATGGGTATAATGAGTTTCTTGTGATGTCTTTCAGTTTGACTAACGCCCCTGCAACGTTCATGGAGTTGATGGACGGGGTGTTCCGACCTTATTTGGATTCTTTTGTGATAGTCTTTATTGATGAAATCTTGGTTTACTCCAAGACTGAGGATGATCATGATCGGTATTTGAGGATTGTACTCCAGAGATTGAGGAAAGAGAATTTATATGCCATGTTCTCAAAGTGCGAGTTTTGGCTCAATTCTGTGGCATTTTTGGGACACGTGGTGTCCAAGGAGGGTTTTCAGGTAGATCCAACCAAGATTGAGGTAGTTAGAGGTTAGATCAGACCTACATCCGTTACTGAGACTCAGTGTTTGGTGGGACTTGCAGGCTATTACAGACAATTTGTTCAGAGCTTCTCCACTATTGCATCTCTTTTGACCAGATTGACTCGATAGAGTGTGAGCTTCCAATGGTCTAATAGTGTGAGGAGAGCTTTGAAAAGCTCAAGACCTTGCTGACTTCGGCTCCTATTTTGAATTTACCCGAGGAGGGTGTAGAGTTCACTATTTATTGTAATGCATCCAGAGTCGGGTTAGGTGGTGTTCAGATGAAAAAAGGGAAAGTGATTGCCTATGCTTCTAGACAGTTGAAGACCCATGAGAAGAACTACCCTATCCATGATCTAGAGTTGGGAGCTGTGGTATTTGTGCTTAAGCTATGGAGGCATTACCTGTATGGGGTTCATTATGAGGTCTTCACTGATCATTAGAGTTTTCAGTCAGAGAAATCTGAACTTGAGGCAACGTAGATGGCTTGAGCTACTGAAGGACTACAACATCACCATCTTATATTACCTGGGAAAGGCCAATGTGGTGGCTGATGATTTGAGTAGAAAGACTTCTAGCATGGGGAGTTTTGTAGATTTTAGTGTGGAGGAGAATCCTTTGGATAGAGATGTTTAGATGTTAGCCAACAGTCTTGTTCGATTGCAGATTTCTGAGGAGACAAGTGGTTTGATTGCTTTCACTGATGGCCGTTCTTCCTTAGTTGGGCAAGTTCATGAACACCAGTTTGATGATGAGAAGTTGTGTCTTATTTGAAACAAAGTGTTGAGAGGGGAAGCCAGGAGTTTGTCCTTGAAATTGATGGTGTCTTGAGGATCGGAGGCAGGATTTGTGTGCCCAAGATGGGTGAGTTGATTAGATTGATTCTTGAGGAGGCCCATTGTTCTCGTATTCTATTCATCCGAGAGGGGAAAAGATGTATCTTGACCTGAGCCAGCATTACTGGTGGTGTTGAATGAAGAAGGATATTGCAGACTTTGTTTCTAGGTGCTTGCCTTTCCAATAGGTCAAGTGTGAGCACCAACGGCCTAGAGGTTTATCTCAGAGAATGCCTATTCCTACTTGGAAGTGGGAACAAATCACTATGGATTTTGTTATGGGTTTGCCTACCACAGTGGGTGTTTACAAATCCATTTGGGTGGTTGTCTATAGGCTGACTAAGTCTGCCCACTTCATCTCGGTTCAGGTAAAGTATACGGCAGAGAAGTTAGCCGAGCTTTATATCAGTCAGATTGTACGACTACATGAAGTCCTATTTCTATTGTCTTTGATCAAGGTTTCTTGTTCACTTCCCATTTCTGGAAGGCATTACAACATGGCTTAGGTAGTCGATTAGATATGAGTACAACTTTTCACCCTCAGATAGATGGTCAATCTGAGTGAATGATTCAGGTGTTGGAGGATATGCTCTGAGCTTGTGTGATCAATTTTGGTGCTAGATGGGATCGACATTTGCCCTTAGTAGAGTTTGTCTACAACAACAGTTATCACTCCAATATTCAGATGGTTCCTTTTAAGGCGTTCTATGGCATACTATGTAGATCTCCGATTGGTTGGTTTGATTCGGGTGAGATGGACTCTTTGGATACAGACTTGCTTAGAGATGCTTTGGAGCAAGTCCGCATGATTTAGGATAGACTGTTGACAACCTAGAGTCGTCAGAAGAGCTATTTAGACCAGAGAGTCTGAGCCCTTGTGTTTATAGAGGGTGATCATATTTGGCTTCGAGTGTCACCCATGAAGGGTGTAATGAGGTTAGGAAAAAAGGGTAAGCTTAGCCCTAAATTCATTGGACCTTTTGAGATTTTGAGTCGAGTGGAATATGTGGCCTATAAGTTGGCCTTGCCACCTAGCTTGTCACCTATTCATCCTGTGTTTCATGTCTCCATACTTCGGAAGTACGTGCCGAAAGAGTTCCATGTACTTTATCTTGATTCGGTTGAGTTGGATCTAGACTTATCTTTTGAGGAGGAGCCTATAGACATTTTTGATAGGCAGGTCTGAAAGCTTAGGACCGAGGAGATTGCTTTAGTGAAGTTGCAGTGGAAGCACCATTCAGTCAGCGAGGTAAATTGGGAGACAGAGTTAGTATGCGTGCCAGATATCCTCATCTCTTCAATGCTCTAGGTACTTTATTTTGCTTCATGTTTGCAGACAAACATGATTTTTAGTGGTGGATAATGTAATGACCTGGTTGATCATTTTTGAAAAATTACCATTTTGTCCCTCCCGATTTTGACCCTGAGTTGTTTCTAATTGAGTTTTGGAAGTTGGTTTCGAATTTTGAGTTTTAAGTTGAGGATTTGCGTAAGTTTTGAGTTTGAAAGGCTTAAGTTGCTTAAAGGTGGTTTTTGGAGTCTATTAGAGTTTTGAGTGCCAGAATAGAATTCCGACGATTCCATTAGTTCTGGGATGCAACAATTGGTCTATAAGAGTTGTCAGTTTCAGATTTGGAAGCTTTTTGAGGATTTAAGGTCTGAAATTGTGAAATTATGGAAATTTAGCCTTTGGGTTGACTGTGGTCAATATTGGATGCTCACATAAGAATTCTGAGAGTTTTGTTGGATTCGGGGGATTATTTTAGGCCTAAATGAGGTTTTGGTTGAATTTTTAGAGGTCCCGGGCTTGTTTAAGTCTATTTAGATGTTGTGTTAGTTTCTTGTGATTTTCACGGATGTCGGGTCAATGAGACCTCGAATTCATGTTTTGACAGTTCCATTGAGTCCGGAACGTCTAGTATAATCAATTTGCATATATGGTTTGTGTCCATGAAGTTCCGAAAGAATTCCTATGGTCTATTCGATGATTTGAAAGTTGTCTAGATTTTCTGGTGTCTGCTGACCCCGCTTTTTTGAAGGTCAGTTTGCTTATGAGAATCTTCTAAACACTAAAACTTTTGAGAGGTTTTTCGTGGTGAATCGATTGGGTTGTAACTCTAAAACTTCATTTCCCATTAATTATTTGTGGATTCTAACATCAAAATTTGAGATTTTGATTGGTAAATGGCAAGGTTTTTCAAGAACTCAAGTTCTAAACTAAAATGGGGATTTTAAATTGATTTTGATTTCTTTTTCGAAATGATTTTCACTAATGAGTTCGTAAGGCCTTAAATATCATTTTCAAGTATTGATTTTCGGATTCAAACCTCTTTTTTGAAATTGGGTTTTGAGTTGATTGGCCCATTTTTTAAAGTAATTGATGTGGGTATTGTTGTTTTCAGAAAGTGATTGTGAATGCTTGATTGATATAGATTGTGTGGCTTTGGAAGTGATTTGAAAGGGAAAAGCTCAAGCTTCTGATTGATTATGTCAAGTGATCTCCTAAACCTTGTATTCTAGTGGAATTCATGTATTCCCTTCGTTGTTGTGTGTTAGGACTTGGGAGTAATGGGAATGAGGTGAAGAGTTAATTGTCCACTTGATAAATCTTAATGAATAAAAATGGGTTGAAATGAAAAGGCTTAGTGATGATCATAATGTTTGTGAATTTCTTTGTTGTTACCCATATTGATTGATTGATGAAATGCTTGATAGCATGAAAGTGGACTTGAAATGTATGTATTGTTGTCTCTTCCGTGTGGTGTGATATTGCTTGTGTGCATTGACTTTGAACATCGTGATGAGACATGTGTGTGTTATGATGCCAAGGTCATTTTCGGCAAGTGTTATGGTGCAAAGGTCATTTCCGGCAAGTGTTTGTGATGCCGAAGTCATTTCTGGATAGTGATATAAAGCCGTTGGGAAATGGTTCCGGCGATGATTGATTATTGTGGTTTGACACATTTTGATGCTTATGATTGACCTACTTGTTAATTGTGATTGATGTGCGTGATACTTGTGAATAATCTACTTGATACTTGAGATTGACTTACTTGATTTGTGTTGGTTATCGAATTGTGATTAATGAACCTTGTGAGTTGTGTATTGTAGAACTGTTAGGCTGGGCTGTTTTCTGTGCAGGTTGTAGTTTGAGAAGGTTGGGTTGGGTTGAAAGGGGTATTCAATTTCTATCTAGTCTCTTGGTTTATTAGGTGCTTGCTAGGTACTATGTTCTTGGTACTTACTCCTTGGTTCTACACTTGTGTAGGTTCTGAGCCCGGTTCTGTGTGATCGTCCTTCTTCTTCTACTTACCGAGGCTTGTCAAAGGACTATTGAAGGTAGTTGCTTGTCATCAGAAACAAAGATATTGAGACTTGTATTTATTTCTTAATTTCACACTTTATGTACTAGAGGCTTGTATACGTGACAACCAGGTTTTGGTGTGTTAATAGAATGAATAAGTTTTCGGCTTTGGTCTTGTTCTTGCTTTATCTTTTCGCATTTCTTTCGTTTCGTTTCATTGAGGCTGACTTGTCTGGGTGAGAATAGACAAGTGTCATCACGTCCACTTTTGGGTCGTGATAGTAAAAGAACACACACTGATAAAAATTTTCATGGAATAGGTGATACGTAGAGAAAACAATCATAAGAAAAAGACAAGAACTCAAAAGGAGCCGTGATCTTGGCCAGTAAGCAAATATTATGATGGCTACGACATATGATCTTAAAGCATATTTATTTATATGAACATTTTAGCAACAAAACAAAACACATCTAGAATCTAACTCTTATGGACTGTTTTATACAAACATAAACAGATGATTTCTTTGACTACCAGTAAGCAACGTAGATATGGACTTATACATATTGGAAAAAAGAAACAAAGATTGAAATCAACAAATACAAGATGAACTATTGGATAACTAGCAATGAAAAAGGCACCGAAACAACAAGATAAAATCTCTAAAAGCTTATCCAGATTCATGCTATAACAATATTGTTGGGTTTTAAATGGTGTGAAAGGAAAATGAAGAGTAGCGACTTTTATGAAGAGTTGTGACTTTAATGAAAAGTTGACTTTTATTAAGAGTTGTGACTTTTATGAAAGGTTGTGACCTTTCCGAAGGGTTGTAGCTTTTCATAGGGTTGTGACCTTTCTGATAACGCACAATAAACATCTGTTCACACTACCCTTTGTTGTCTATAAATAGAGGATTTCCTCTTATTTTTTAACAATGAATTAATGAATTTCTAGACTTCTTATACTACTAAATCTAGTATTCTAAGTATACTTTACTGTCGTTGAGTGGTTCGCTGACACCGTGGTTTTTAGGTACCGATACACCTGTGAGTAAGATCGTTCTACCCTGGAAAGATATATTCAATTAACCTCGGGTACTTGAGGGGAATAATTTCCTTACGGGGACACTGTTCATTCAGTGGACTCGATTTTCTTTTTTGAGAAA
This sequence comes from Solanum appendiculatum, assembly GCA_018342035.1. Classification (NCBI taxonomy): domain Eukaryota; kingdom Viridiplantae; phylum Streptophyta; class Magnoliopsida; order Solanales; family Solanaceae; genus Solanum; species Solanum appendiculatum. The sequence goes on along the minus strand of JAGDQO010001556.1, from coordinate 116,521 downwards.
AATATTTTGTATATTATTTTAATCTGTTTCTGATTCTATTTTCTCTACTAATTTTAATTTTCTAGTTTTGAAAATACTCTGTAAACTTTGCTACTTCTTCCCAAGTTCTCCAAAGTTTTTTTTCTAAGTATCTTAGGAATATAGAATCAACAACAATCTTAAGGAAATTATTATAGTACTGTTGGTATTTCTTGTATTCTACTGATTGAGGGAAACAAATCTTGGAAGTAGAAGATTAATGCACTACTTTTCTAGAATTCGATGCTTTTTTTAGCAAGGTCAAAGTGGGAATGTACCAGAAGAATTGATGGTATTTCGATTAAAGATTACACCAGGTAACCTTCTTATTATTTATCTAAGGAGGAAAATAGTTTCTAAAAGTTAACTCTTTTGATATTTATCATCTGTGTCTTTGGAAAAAAAACCTGCAAATCATATTATATTTTTTGAATGAATTTTCCTTGGCAGAAAGTGTTGCCTTTAAAATTCTTTAATTTGCAGAATGAGATAGTTTGATAAGATATTATGTCAAAATATTTTAGTTAGAAGGCTATTTGAAAGGAAAAGCATATCTATGTGATAATCTAAGAATATGTTTATTCTGTTGGGAGACTAAAAAACTTTTGTAGTTTTGTACTCCATGTGAAATTTGATTGTGTCTGATTGTTGTAGACTAAAAACTTTTGTAGTTTCTACTCTGGATAAATTAGACTGTGTAATTGATTTGAAAACTTCACCTAATAAGTCATTGTTGTACTTTTGGTTTTCTACTCCGTTTGAATTTGAAACTGATTTGAAGTCATAAAAAAATTCATTCGGTTGACGATTTGAAGAATATAAAACTTCATTGGTAATAGAAACAAATTGTACAAAAGTTTTGTCGTTATTGTTAGTATTCTAAATACTAAGTGGTATGTCTAATTGTGATAGCAAAAAAAAAAGACCAGTGACTTAAAATTTGTGATTTTGTGCCTGCAATAGGTGCCTCTATGGAATGAACTTTGATATTGTGTAAAGATTGTCAAAGGAAATTGAAGCACTATAATTCTTTTGTAGAATAATATTTCCAAAAGAGGTTTCATGTTGCCAATGACATTTTGATAGTATGGAAAAATATGAGGAAAAACTATTTTCAAATACTTGAAAAATATTTTTGAGATCATATTTAAAATGTGGGGGTTCTTTGCTTATGATAAAGATAAAATTAGACTTGGCTTTTAATTTAAATTTGGTGCACAAGATATGAGATTCAATGACATTCGTGTATTAAGTTTGACCCAGAAAATTATTAGAGTATATTTGATATTGTGGTCGTTGAGTTTCTGTTTTACTAGTATATGGTATGACTAGTATGAAATTACCAAATTATATATATACTTGTTCAAAATAGTTGGGTTTTTTTATGAAAGAGTGTCACTTAAAATGTTGTAATTTTTTCATGAAAAGATTTGTTTATTAAAATACAACTATTTGTATAGACATGAATATTGGTGAATAGTCATTTGTCATGTGTTGTAAAATAAGCATTTGATTCATATGCTCTTGTTGGAACTGATGAGACTATGTTCATGGGTAAATTCTATAACAACCAAATTGAAGGTTATGGAAAGGTCCTTCTGAAAAGGACATCTAGCAAGGTGCTGGCTCTAAACAATGTTTGTATCTAACAAAATTGTAATAAGTAAGAACAAAATAGTTGTGAGAAAAAGTCACCTCACAGAGGGTCTCTTCAAACTCAATATTTCTGGTTGATCTTACTTGCTTGAGTTAAACTGTTTGTGACATGATCACTTGGGACATGTCAATTACAAAATCTTGTAAAGAAAAACTGATCAACTTATAAGTTTTGTCTAACTTTGAGTGCAATAAATAGAAATGTCAAGTTTGTGTTGAATCTAAGTATGCTAAGCATTCTTATAAATCTGTTAAAGGAATTCTAATCCCTTAGAGTTGATTCACACTGACATTTGTGATATGAAGTCAACATCATCTCATGGTGGGAACAAGTATCTCATTACTTTTATTGACAGTTGCATTAGATACGGTTATGTCTATTTGCTGAATAGTAATGATGAAGCAATAGAAACGTCTAGGCAATATAAACTTGAAGTTGAAAATCAGTTGGAAAAAAGATAAGAAGTGATAGGGATGGAGAATATAAATCTCCTTTTGCAGAAATATATTTAGAAAGTGGACTTATCCATCAAACTACTGCCCTACTCACCTCAATCTAATGGAATTGCAGAATGAAAAGAAAAACCAAACTTTGAAGGAAATGATGGATGCATTACTTATAAGTTCAGGTTTACCACAAAACTTGTGTGGAGAAGCTATCCTTACAGCAAAAAGGAACAACAAAAGTTTTGTCTGTTCAGAAAGAAAGCAACAAAAAGTTTTGTTTGTTCAGGACACAATCTATTCCATATGAGAAATGGAAAAGAAGGAAATCCAACTTGAAATATTTCACACTATGGGGGTGTCTAGCATAAGTCCAAGTTCCTATCCCTAAAAGGATCAATTAGGACCTAAGACTGTGGATTGTAAAATTAGACTTAAGTAGTCTAGTGAAGGGTCTCAAAGACCTTTGGAAGAATCAAAGGAGAATGTACTTAATAAAGAGATTCAGAGGCGTAGTAAATGTCAAAGGACATCTACTTCCTTCGGATATGATTTTGTAACATTTCCTATGTCTTCTGCAGACTCATCATTTGGGAAAAAGGGCGTCAATAGTGAGATTGATTCAATCTTGAGCAATCATATTGGAAGTTGATTGATCTTCCTCCATGAAATAAACCTTTAGGTTCAAAGTGAATCTTTAGAAGGGAATTGAAAGTCGATGGGACTATTGAAAAATATAAGGTTAGACTTGTAGTCAAAGGATACAGACAAAAGGAAGGTCTCGATTACTTTGATACATACTCTCCAGTAACAAGGATAACATCTATTAGGGTGTTAATAGCACTAGCGGTCGTGCATGATCTTGAAATCCATCAAATGGATATTAAGACAACTTTCTTAAATGGAGAGTTGGAGGAAGAAATTTACATGGAACAATCCGAGGGTTTTGTGGTTCCTGGTAAAGGAAAGAAAGTGTGCGAACTTGTTAAGTCACTTTATGGACTAAAACAAGCACCCAGCACAATGACATGTGAAATTTGACAAAATTATGTTGTCAAATGGATTTAAGAATGATGGAAGTGATAAATGTGTTTACATTAAAGACACTCCAAATCACAAGGTCATTGTTTGCTTGTATGATGATGACATGTTTATCATTAGTAGAGACACTTATGAAATAAATGTTACTAAACATATGCTAGAAAGAAACTTTGATATGAAAGTTCTTGGGGTTGCTAATGTGATCTTAGAGATAAGAATCCTCAGAACTCCGCAATGTTTAGCATTGTCACAGTCTCATTACATTGAAAAGGTACTTGAAAAGTTCAAATATTTGAATTTCAATATTTTCAAGACATCAGTAAATGTGATCTTTGTACTTCAAAAGACTGAAGGTGAAAGTGACTCACAATTGGATTATGATAGAGTATTGGGATGTATGATGTATATCAGAAGGTGTACGTGATCAGATATAGCATGTGCTATTAGTAAACTGAGTTGGTTCATGAGCAATCCCAATCAAACTCATTGGATGGCAATGAGAAGAGTTTTGGGGTATTTAAAAATACTTAAAACTATGCCTTGCATTATAACATATATCCAACAGTATTGAAAGGATACAGTGATGCAAATTGGATCACCGGATCAAATGAAGTAAATCCACGAGTGGATATATATTTATTCTCGGTGGAGGAGCAATCTCTTGGAAATCTTCCAAGCAGACATGTATCGCTCGCTCTACAATGATCTTTGAGCTTGTCGCTCTAAATAAAGCCGGTGAATAAGTTGAATGGCTCTGGAATTTCTTGAAAGATATTCTTTTTTGGCTCAAACCTTTGGCATCAATATGCATACACTTTGATAGTCAAGATGTAATAGGTAGGGCATGGAGCATGATGTATAACGGAAAATATCGGCATATACGACGGAGACATATTACCATTAGAAAACTGTTCTCTAGTGGAATTATTACAATTGACTATGTAAAGTCAAGAGATAATGTGTCAGATTCACTAACAAAAGACCTAGTTAGAGAGGCCGTTTAAAGATCATCTAAGAGAATGAGTTTACGGCTTAGGACAAGTTATCATGGAGGTAACTCTACCTAGCGGACTAGAGATCCCAAGAGCTAGGTTCAAGGAGAAAACAAAGTTGTGACTGACGGTTCGGCATTGTCACCCCACTCGATCCATTCTCATGATGAAGACAGTGCTCAGGAACAAGGATAAAACATTAAGGTTTGTTAATGAGTTAATAAAGCTTAGAGTTTTTAATGATTTGCTAAGTTTGGAAGATTTGACCAAATTGTGCATCTACGCGATAACACGTATTAGAAATCACCTATATGAGTGTGAAGTGGAAGCCGCTTCAAAGAGAATCATTGTAAAAAACCTATTTTCTATACACTCATGAAACCAGGAGGTGTTCATGGCTGAAACGAAAACAACTGTAAGAACCATAAATGGTAAATGGTTGATTATGTGACATATGGTTGTCTAGGTATACACCAAAGCTCGACGGTTTCAAGGATATCGTATCTACCGATTGACCGAGTATATCCGACATATGTTCACTACGAAAAGTTCAAAGGGAAACCTACTTATCCAGATGCAATTAATTCTTGCTTGTAAAGTATACACACTTGTCCATTTCTTTTTCTTAGAGTTATTCCCCATTCATGCGGGGGATTGTTGGGTTTTAAAATGTGTGAATGGAAAATGAAGAGTTGCGACTTTTATGAAGAGTTGTGGCTTTAATGAAAAGTTGCGACTTTTATGAAGAGTTGTGACTTTAATGAAAAGTTGTGACTTTTATGAAGAGTTGTGACTTTTATGAAAAGTTGTGACTTTTATGAAAGGTTGTGACCTTTCCGAAGGGTTGTAGCTTTTCATAGGGTTGTGACCTTTCTGATAACGCACAATAAATATCTGTTCACACTACCTTTTGTTGTCTATAAATAGAGGATTTCCTCCTATTTTTTAACAATGAAATAATGAATTTCTAGACTTCTTCTTATACTACTAAATCTAGATTCTAAGTGTACTTTACTGCCGTTGAGTGGTTCGCTGACACCGTGGTTTTAGGTACCGATACACCGGTGAGTAAGATCGTTCTACCCTGGGAGGATATATTCCATTAACCTCGGGTACTTGAGGGGAATAATTTCCTTAAGGGGACACTGTGCATTCAGTGGGCTCAATTTTCTTTTTTGAGAAAAATATTTTGTATATTATTTTAATCTGTTTCTGATTCTATTTTCTCTACTAATTTTAATTTTCAAGTTTGAAAATACTCTTTAAACTTTGTTACTTCTTTCCAAGTTCTCCAAAGTTTTTTTTCTAAGTATCTTAGGAATACAAGATCAACAACAAATATTACAACATTTAAAATCAAAATGGTGATAGACAAAGACCCATATCACCATTATACAATACATGATGCTATTGATGAAGAGTTCACAGCTCATACTTGATGTGAGATGGAGTAAAATATATGAACAAGAGTTTAAGGAAATTTCATCAAACATATTATAAATCATCACAATACTAAGCAGGCGACAATGCTAAATAAAACTCGAAGCACGCTAGAGGAGTACTGTAAAGAAGGAAGAAGACAACACAGTATTCAAACGCTTAAACTCTGCATCAACATTGATTAAACTTAGATAGGCAGAAATAATACATATTACCCATTGAAGAGGACATTACATGAGCGATAACATTCAAAACAAAATGATATAAATCAAGACGAGCAACTGAATAGACGAAATAGAAACTTATATGAATATGCGACTGTCATCGCAACAAGATTCAAGACCAGTAATCTTGACAAGGAAGAGGATACAAATATATGCATAAAATAGTAAAATCAATGAATACTTTGACAAAACTCATGCTTCAAATAATTTTTAAGAACAAAATTTCAACATTTACTGAGAAATGTCAAGCTTTGAATATAAACACTAAACCATCACTTAAAATATATATAGGGACTTTGAAGTAAAACACATTGACTTTAACATAGAAATAAATGCTACTCAAAATAAAGCAAAATCAATTATAGAGCAAAATCAATTATATAACTTAGCCGTTAAACATTGAGAACAAAACCATTGAGAGAAAAAATGATGTTGAGATTATTTACTAGAGAAAATTTTACATGTATTTATAAACTGCCACATGATTTCGATATCCTATATATTAGACATACATGTAATGTAACTATCATCCCACATTAATATAATATTTTCAATATAATGGTCCTGTACCCCTTATATTGAGTCAACTTCGTATACTCTTCTTGAAGGATAACTACGAGAGGTAGTTTCTTGTCCTAACATATTTGTAGTATGTTATTTGTTTCCATTCTTGATGTTATAAATGATAATGTTTCTCTTTTTTTCCCTCCCCTCATCCTCATTCTCCCCCATCCTGCTCATCCTCATCCTCACAACAAAAAGGGCTTAGTGTGGTGATTTTTCATACGTAATATGGTGGTTCAAAACTGCCACAGCACACTATAACGACATTTCGTGAAAATGCTACAATCTTGTCACCCATAAATGTTTTACTATGATTTTTTGAAAAATGCCATAATATATATATTTATAACCGCTGCAATATCCGGTTGTTAATGCAATATTTTTGTTGTATAGAGTGGCAGTTCAAAACTGCCGTAATTGTAAAAGAACTACTACATTTTTATATTACGACGATTTAAAAACGTCGTACTGTTCTTTCGTGACTGTCAATTTTATACCAATAACTAAAATTTTCAATTTTGTCTGTTCACATTTACATCTTATTTATTGCACCCTATATATCTAAACTCCTATAATTAGTAATTTCAAAACAATATAAAAGTTCAAATAAGCAAAATATTCATCATATAAAATAAAAGTACTCTAAAATTACATCATCAAAATACTAATGTTTTTAGGTGTTAATCGACGCTCAAAAATTACATCACTAAAATACTAATTCCAAAGTATCATTTAACAAGAATATTTTAAAAAAAAATACTAAAAATTTATTTCTAACCGATGCTTGGTCATTCATCATTGTTTCTTCTATCTAAAAATTTCGAATTGATGCTTAGCCCGATTTGTGACTGATCAACACCACTTATATACTAACACTATATCTGATGCCTGGAAAGAAATATTAATTGACCAGAAAGCTGACACCAGTTAAAATAATCTTAGCCTAGTATATCTCTCAGGAATTCGTTCTATTTCAGTAGAGTGAAAACATTACACGAAACTTAACCAGCAATTCAATTCTTACTTATTTGTGCCAATAATATAATTTTAAAACCCTATAAATCTATGCTAGCAGAAGATTGTTTATGTAACACCTCAAAAATTGGTAAGTGAGTTGGAAGCTGAAAAGTTACAGAAAAGTTGCTAGTGTCGATTTGAACGAGACCATCTATGGTCCGTAGATGGTGGACGTAGAAGCTGAGTTGGAAAATTGAAATATCAACTCCCAGATGTGTTCCTACAGACCAACATGATGGTTTGTAGGAAGTTGTATGGGCCGTAGAACTTAGCTCGTAGATGAGATCCAGACTTGGTGAAATTTTGAGGTAACCTTAAGTTCTACGGAAGGGGCCTACGTACCATAGGTCGGTCTACGAGCTGTAGACCTTGGTTCATGAAAATTGACCTGAGAGTTGGTCTCCAGTGCCCAACCTACGGTTGACCAGTACAGTCCGTAGAAGCCTGTTCAGACTGTACATAATACCCCTAGAGTCGATCCGACAGTTTTTAAATGGGGTTAATTCAAACTTTTCCCACCCCTTCTAAGTCTAAATCCCACTTTTTTACACCTAATTGAGGTTTTTGTTAGTTTAGTTTGACCCTAACACTCTCATAAACACTTCCAAGACTTAGAGCAAGGATCCAAGAGGAGAAAGATGGGGTTTTCAGGCATCTTCTTCAAGTTCTTCAAGTTTCCTCAAGAATTTTTTTCTTCCAGGTATATAGGACTATTCATAGTATTGGACTAATTAAGTTCGTCCCCACGCCCTATATCTAAATTTAGTCAGTAAAGAGATAAATCAGGGTTCTACCCAAAGTTCCATGAATTTTGAATTCAATTGTGTTTCTTGTTCTAAGTTATGATTTCTTAACTATTGAGACTATGATATTGTCACACCCCAAGCCTACACCCTGAATGTGGCCGGTACTCGAGAACCATTGCTGGTTTCCAAGCGAACCCTCGGTCTGGCTGATTACTTAGTGAAAGATTTGACTCAAGCAATTAAAAGCTTTAAGGAAAAACATATAACTTAACTGTCTCAAATACTCATCTAACCAAATTATAATATTCGCAATACACTTTAAAGAGAGAATTTCCAAAAACAACTCAACTCTAGCTATCTATGAAGCCTCTAAATTCAACATGGACGTCGGGACAAGACCCTCGATGCCCCAAAGTAAATAGTGAAATGAAAAATGTGGCCCTCCAAAATGCAAGGAGGACTCACCAAAACTCTCAAAGGGGAAGTGCAAAGTGATCTCAATGAAGTACCTGTTGATGATCCCGAACACCTGTATCTCCATCATAAAAAGATGCAGGTCGAATGACATTAGTACATTGAATGTACGAGTATGTAATACACACGAAGCGAAACAACTGAAAGAAAGGCTGAAATAGATAAAGATATACTCAAACTGAATGTAAAGAAATAAAGGAACTAAATCATTTAAAACTTTACAAATAATTACTCATTTTTTGAAACTCAACATAATAAGTGATATAGTAAAAATATGCTTTAATTCTATTTGGGAGATTCTCTAACCGACAACCATCACTATGAGCTAGGAGATGATACAAAATCTCGCCCACGCTGCCATAACTGTTCTATATCGTGTCGGGGTATGGAACCTCTCAACTAAGTGGATCCACTAAGAAATAAGGATTCATCTAAAAAGTATGACTCTTTACCCATGTTGACAGACATGGTTTATGAGGATTTTGAGTTGTCTAAACTCATCCCCATATTGGTGCTCAATATTACTCCCAATAATATACTCATACTCAAATGTATAAACATACTATTTCTCTGTTTTGAGGTAATTACTCAAAATAATCTCTTAAAAGAGGTAACTACTTTGAAATATCTCTCAACTCATAAACTCTTTTCAGAAATCAAAATTTCGCTTTTCTCAATGAAAAAATGATACATTTGGGAATACTTAGTTCTCTTATACTCTTTCTCAATCATGTCTAAATCTCTTCTCAAAACTCATCTTTGCTTTCTCAGAAAATTAGTTTAAGACCTTTGTTTGGTTAAAAGGATTCTCAATAATAACTCTACAATAGGGTTCATGCTAAAAAATAGACATGAATCAACTCAAGAATCTCAGTGCAGGATATAGCAACTCAATAATCAAGAGATAGAATTCAGAACTCATCAATGAAACTCATCTCAAGAATTATCAAAACTAAGGATGTAACCCTAGATTATTCTTTACTAATAGAAAATAGATGTTGGGCGTGAGGACAAACTCAGTTCATCACTATGATCACCTTACATACCTGGGAAGAACAAAGTTCTTGGCGAAATCGATGAAATTCGAAGAACACTAGAAAATCCTAGCTTTTCTTCTCTTGAATCCTTGCTCTGTCTTTGAACTGTTAAAGAACGTAAAAGAATATTTTAACACTATTTATACCCTTAATTAGATGAAAAAGGATCGTGGTTTAGGTTTAGAAGGGGTGAAAAAAGACTAAACTACCCTTCTTAGAAACTAACGAAAAACCTTCTACGGGTCCAAATACGGTTCATGATTTTTTCTACGGACCGTAGATCTCATTCATGGAATTTATATTGAATTTTAAGTCTGAAAATTACATTCTATGGGTCCAATCTATGATCCGTAGAAGTTTCTACAGACTGTAGATCCAATCCGTAGACTTTATAGAATTTTTGAGCTCAAAAGTCCATTCTACGGGTCCAAACTACGGCCCATAGAAGTTCCTATGGCACGTAGAATAGATCCATAGGAATTGGACCCCAAAATTCAGAGTCTCAAAAGTTTTTGATGACTTGACAATACGGGTCATAGTTCAATCTATGGCCCGTAGAATGGATCCGTAGTTCAAAGACTCAGAAAACTCTGATATGACAGTCTCTGGTAAAAGGGACATAACTTTTTATTCGGAATTCAAAATGAGGCAAACTTGGTAGAGTTGGAAAGAGGACTCAAAGACCCTCAATTTGATAGGTTATCGGCTACCTAGTTCATTATGTGCTGGGAGATATGATTACTTGAAGCTGACCTAAGTAGAATCTTATGTCAAAATTAATCGGTAATGAAGCGTTTAACTCAATTTTGTGCTAGGGGGTTCTTGTGACCTTAAGTCATATCCAAATCCATTCGAACACTAAAGAATTGACCTTTACACATATGAGCAATTTAAGAATCATCCGATACGATTTTACAAGCAATTAAAGAATGGTTCAGGCCTTAGCTTAGAAATTTTCGGGGTGTTATAGATATTTTATGCATTTCGATTCTTGAGTTGTTGTTCATCTTATATTATCACATGAATCCTAGTTAATGAGATTTTTGTTGAAAGCTTTTGTTCGATTCTTTCCATGCATTGATTTCATAATTTAAAGTGAGTCCAAGTATATTTTTAAGAGCATCATTTTAGAAGAGTTTTAAGGGAACATAAATGATCCAAAAGGTATTATTTTTCACATTTAGAAAGAAGAATTATTTCAAAAAAGCATAAAGAATTTTCAGAAGCATTTCAGAAAGATAAAGTAAAGTTCAGTTATCCCTTAAAAAAGGTCTTTTGAGTATTAACTCAACCCAATGAGTATTTTATATGAGCATACATATCTATATTTTGAGAGTAGTATTGAGCACCGATTTGGGGTAAGAAATACGATAACTCAAACTTCATAACCTATGCCACCAGCGTAGATAGGATCATACTGCAAGATGGATGACTCCCCACTTGCCTCAAGAAGGCTTTTTAGTGGATCTATAAGTTAAAGTTGCTTCCTATACCCGACTAGGTATACAACGGCTCTGGCAACGTGGGTAAGACTTTGTATCATTACGAGGCTCATAATGATGGTTGTCGGTTAGAGAAAATCCTATTAAAGTAAAGTGTTTATATATTTCAGTATTTGCTATTATTGCATCTTATTTGGTAAAGTTTAAATGATTTTGCTTTATGTTCATGCTTTACTTCAGTTGAGTTACTTCAATCCCTTCAATCCTTCAGTTCAGTTATTGTTTTCATTCAGCTTTATTACATACCATACATTCCATGTACTGACATCATTTAATGCTCTATCATATCATGATGTAGATACAGACATTAAGGATCATCAACCGACGCTTTGTTGAGATCACATAACCACTCGTCAGCTTTTGCTGATTCTTGCTTTCTTTTAGAGCACCCCAGTCTTTTATTGCATTAGTAGGTTGACTAAGGTTGTCGTGGGTCTTGTCCCGACACCTATATTTAGATAGTAGAGGCTTCATAGATAGGTAAATTTAGAGAGTCTTTCAGTATTCATTCTCAGATGTTTTACTAAACGTTTATCAATTATATTTTGTATTTTTAGACAACTTTAAGATTCAGTTAATTATTTTAAATGTTCTTCAGTTTTAAGCTCATGTATGGTTGAGTTAGTCTTTCTCTAAGTAGTCTGCTAGACCAAGGGTTTGCTTGGGAACCAACAATGGTTTTTGAGTGCCGACCACATCCACGGTGTAGGTTCAGAGTGTGATAAACTTGGTATCAGAGCCTAGAGTTCAATTTTCCTACGATGTCTATGAAATCGTGGCTAGTAGAGTCCTTCTTATCAGAGTGAAGTGCGCCACATCAATAATAGGGAGGCTACATGACATTAGGAAATATGACCTTTTTTTCATATTCTAATTCGTGCTATAGATTTTAACTCTTTAAAAAGTCCCTTCTAATTCATGCGTTCACGTACCTATAGATCATGCCTCCAAAGCCTACTGCCAGTCAGCGTAATGCCTAAAGTACCGAAGTTCCCGCTACAACTACTGCTAGTAATCTGCCTCCACTAACTAGGATGCAGACAAGAAAACCCAACTGATTAGGGTACACGTGTTGGGATGTAGATAGTGCCTGCTAATATTACAAGGGTTCCTCCGGCACGTACTTTGTAGCCTGCTCCTACTTCAGAGGCCAAGTTTAGGTGAGCTATTCGGATGCTCACTCAGTTGGTGGCTGCTAAGTCAGGTAGTCAAGGCACTACAGTCACTAACTCCAGTCCCTAAGAGTCGTCAGCTGTGACAAGGATTAGAGATTTCTTGAGGATGAATCCTCTAGTGTTCACAAGGTCTAAGGTAGAGGAGGACCCTCAGAATTTCATTGATAAGATTTGGAAAATTCTCAAGGCTATGCATGCTACCTAGAGTGCATGAGTTGAACTTGCTACTTATCAACTTAAGGACGTAGCACACATTTGGTATGAGCAGTGGGAATATAACTGTGATGAAGATGCAGGTGCAATTGATTGAGATGAGTTCGATTAGGCATTCCTAGATTTCTTCCTCCCCAAGAGTTGAGAGAGGCTAAGTCAAAAGAGTTTGTGAATCTAAAGCAATGGAAGATGAAGGTGAAGGAATATGGTTTCGATTTTGTACAACTGTCTCGTTATGCTCTAGAGATGGTCCATGACATGAGGTCCAAAATGCAGAAGTTTGTCTTTGGATTAGGAAAGTATGTGAAAAAGGAGTGCAAAGATGCACTATTGATCACTGATATGGACATCTACAGGCTCAAGGTATATGCCCAGCAGGTTGAGGAAGATAAGTTGAAGGATAGGGAGGAGTATCAAAATAAGAGGGCAAAATCATCAGGTCACGAGTCCAGTGAACAGAAGGTCAGAAATGGTAATAGGTCCTTCTTCTAGAAAATGTCATCTAGAGCTACACCATCATCGATTTGTGTGCCAGCACCGAGGAACAAAAATGATCAAAGGTTCCAGAACTCTCAAAATTTCAGGGCTTAGGGTTCCCTGTCGCAGGGCAGTGAAGCATAAGGGTCTACTCGAAGCTGACCTTGTACTAAGTGTGGTAGGAACCATCCAAGAGAGTGTCGTGATGACACAAATGGGTGCTTTAGATATGTTCATATATGCCACTTTTTGAGAGACTTCCCCATGGGAAAGCAAGATAATGGGGGCAATAGGGCCCAATCTTTTTCAACAGTTCCACCAAGTAGAGTTGCCCAAATGGGTGTTACTTAAGGAATAGGCAGGGGTACAAACCATCTGTATGCTATGTCTAGTCGCCAAGATTAGGAGAACTCACCAGATATTGTCATTGGTATACTTAAAGTATTTTCTCTTGATGTTTATCCATTACTTGATCTAGGTGTCAGTTTATCTTTCGTGACTCCTCATGTAGCAATGAGGTTTGGGACTTGTCCCGAGTGAATTCTTGAGCCTTTCACTATATCTACAACTATTGGTGAGTCTATCCTAGCAGTAAGAGTCCATCAAAATTGTACCATCTCCATATATCATAAAGACACCATGGCTGATTTAGTCAAATTAGACATGGTAGATTTTGATGTCATTCTAGGCATAGACTAGCTTTATGATTGTTATTCCTCAGTCGATTGTAGAACTCGAATAGTCAAGTTTCAGTATCCTAATGAGCCAATATTAGAGTGGAAAGGAAGTCCAGCAGTGCCTAAAAGCTTTTTCATCTCATATCTTAAGGCCAAAAAGTTAGTCTCTAAGGGGTACGTCTATCACTTAGCTAGAGTTAAAGACTCTAGTATTGAGACATCACCCCTCCAGTCAGTTTTGGTTGTAAATGAGTTCTTAGAATTCTTTCCCGATGATCTTCCCAGAGTCTCTCCCGAAAGGGAGATAGACTTTGGAATTAACGTCCTTCCAGATATCCAATCCATCTATATTTTTCCATACAAAATGGCTCCAGCTGAGTTGAAAGATCTTCTTGATAAGGGTTCCATCCGATTGAGTGTCTCACCTTGGAGTGCTCCGGTTTTATTCGTGTGAAAGAAAGATATTTTCTTAGAATGTGAATTGATTACCATCAGTTAAATAGAATCACCATAAAGAATAAGTACCCTCGCCCTAGAATTGATAACTTGTTCGACCAACTTCAGGGTGCCACTTCTTTCTCTAAGATGGACCTCAGAACTAGCTATCATTAGTTGAGAATGAGAGAAAGTAACATCCTAAAAACAATTTTTTGAACCCGTTATGATCATTTTGAGTTCCATGTCATGTCCTTTCATTTAACTTACGGTCCTGAAACATTCATGGATCTCATGAATAGAGCATTTAAGTAGTACCTGGATATGCTTGTTATCATGTTCATCAGCGACATCCTAATCTACTCAAGAAATAAAGAGGAACATGCTGATCATCTCAGAATAGTCCTCCAATCTCTTAAGGATTAGGACTTATTTGCCAAGTTTTTAAAGTGTGAATTTTGGCTTGAATTTGTGGCATTCTTTGGCCACATTGTATCTAATAAAGGTATTCGAGTCGACACTGAGAAATTGAAGAAGTTTAGAATTGGCCCAGACTCGTATCCCCAACTAAAATAAGGAGTTTCTTGGGTTTGGCGGGTTACTACAGAAGGTTGGTCAAGGGGTTCTCATCTATTTCATCCCCATTGACTAAGTTTAATCAGAAGAAGGCTAAGTTTCAATAGTCTAAGGCTTGTGAAAAAAACTTTCAGGAATTGAAAACTCGATTGACTACTACTCTAGTGTTGACCCTATCGAAGGGAACATAATCTTTTATTGACAATTGTGAGGTGTGCAGAGTGGGTCTTTGTTGTGTATTGTGCAGAATGGTAATGTTATAACTTATGCCTCCAGACAACTTAAAATCCATGAGAGAAATTATTTGACTCACGATCTCGAGTTAGCGGCTATGGTGTTTGCTCTTAAAATACGACGTCACTATCTTTATGGTGTGCATATGGATGTCTTTACTGACCACAAGAGCCTTCAATATATTTTTTAGTCCGAAGGAGCTCAATCTTAGGCAGAGGAGGTGGCAAGAGTTACTTAAGAATTACGACATGAGTATTCTCTACCACTCAGTAAGTCTAATGTTGTTGTTGATGCCTTTAACAGGTTGTCCATGGGGGATTAATGATCATGTCAAAGAAGGAAAGAAAGAGTTGGCAAAGGAAGTACACAAATTTGCACGTTTGGGAGTCCGTTTGGTAGACTCTAGTGAAGTTGGAGTTGTTGTGATGAATGTGGATGAATCATTCTTTATGGTGGAAGTAAAAGAGAAGCAAGAAAAAGACCCCATCCTACTTGAGTTAAAGGCAAATTTTCATAAGCAGAAGGTGATGGATTTTGAACAAGGAGGAGATGGTGTGTTGAGGTATCAAGGTAGGTTGTGTGTTCCAAAATAGATGATATCCAAGGAAGGATCAAGGAAGAAGCCCACAGTTGCAAGTATTCGATTCATCCAGGTTCTACAAAGATGTACCACGACTTTGAGAGAAGTCTATTGGTGGAGTGGTATGAAGAGGTGTATTGCAAATTTTGTTGCTAAATGTCCAAATTGCCAACAAGTCAAGGTTGAGCACCAGAAACCATGTGGTGTGGCTTAGAACATAGTCTAACACCTTGGAAAATGGAAAGGGAAAAAATGGCATTTTTGGGCTACTATTTGAGACCTATAAGTCCACTATATGGGTCGTAAAAGGTTCTACGGGCCGTAGAGGACAGTCGTAGGAAGGGTACAAATTTTTGGGAAAATCAAGTCCTAGTATCTCATTCTACGATCGACCAAGACAGTTCGTTGAAAGGACTACGGACCGTAGGAAGGTTCCATACTTGGTGAAATTTTGGGATTTAAGTTGAGGCCTATGGATGGGGTCTACAGACCATAGGAATTTAGATGGTTTGTAGAAGGGTGTCGTAAGAAGTTGGTAAATTTTAAGTCCTAGCAACTGATACGCCCAAATTACACCTCCCGAACAAAGCATAAGCGGTCGCTGTCAAATAAAGAACCTAACGAAGGTTAGGGTTGATCCCACGAGGAATATGGTTTAGACTTAGGCTAATTAAGGTTAGTTGTACGTTTAGTCAGATTATCTCTAAAGGAAAGGGGGGAGTGAAATAAACTAAAATTAAAATTGCTTAGTATGAAATAAAACAAATAAACAAATAAACAAATAGCATGAATTTTGCAGTTTGAGATATCAATACGAGAATGAAACTAGGGTATATGTGTTCCCTATAAGCTCTTAACTCAGTAATTCTACCAATGGTAATCCTTTCTAATGTCTAACATGCATGATCGATAAGTTATGTATCCCTAAGTGATTGGTCCTCCAAATAGGGAATTTCACTACGCAACTTGGTCCGTCTACGTGCGTCGATTTACTAACCCTTACCTTTGCCCCAGATTAACCCGCAACTATAACTAGTTTGGGTTATTAGATAGAGGACTAAATCAATGCTAAATCTCCGTTGTATAATCTCTTTCTCATTCGTTACCTCCTTGGTCCGACAAGTAGGAATGAGGCAGGTTCTAACGTTGCACACCGTTAAAAAGTATTCTAAATGAAGAGATTAACAAAAACATGCATAAACACTTTCAAGAATTACAACATTATTAGTTTTACTTTTGTTAATTACTCATGGTTCCCACAACCCTAGTTGTGGAATTAGCTATTCATGCTTGTTTTAGGGTTTGAATAATAAAACATGAACTTACCGATATAATTGAAGAAATCCACAGTCTTGAATTGAAAATCAAAAGCAAATTGCATAAACCAACTTTAGGAATCAATCTCCACAAAAGATGAAAGATAATTTCCAAAGCTAAAATAAAATATTCAAAATTTGTTCAACAACCCCATCCAAACGAGATTTACATGAGGTATATATAGAAAATAAATCCTAATAAGACTAGAAAAAGGAAATTTGGGGAAATTCGGCCTGGGCAAAGTCATCTACGGTTGGTGACCTACGGCTCGTAGGTTCCAACCGTCATCCACAGTTAATAAAATTCCTGAGGGTTTCTCTTTACGGGCATGATCTACGATTCGTCATTTCATGTACGACCCATTCTATTCTTTCGTCAAGCAGGTTCTGCAAGTGACCCTCTCTGAAGTTATCTACGGTTGGGAATCTACGGTTCATAGCAGGATCTACGGCCCGTCAGTTTGGTCCGTCATTCCATACTTAGCCAATTCCTCAGGCTCCTGAACCTACAACTCCAACTCACGACTCGTCAATGTATTGATGGTCCGTAGACTGTCTCTTACATCACCAAAATCTTACTGCTGCTGCATCATTCTCCCCCACTACACCAAAAGACCCATTTCCTGCAAAATTAGAAAAAATACTATTAAATCTAAAAACAAACTACTTCAGCAACATGCAAAATTCTAAGTTCAATGCATAAAAAGTACCTTAAATTCGCGGTACATCAACACCCTCAACTGAAAATCTTTGCTTGTCCTCAAGCTACACAACAAACTCTAAACGACACAAGTATATAAGCAACCCAGACTTCAAGCAGTCACGTAGCAATTTCCTCAATCTCCTCCTTATACATCCTCATCTTTAGTGCAATTCAATATAAACCCATACTTATGCGGATCAATTTATGACATCAACATACCAATAGATACATATGCATACACATGTAACAATTCACCAAGATATCAACTTTCCAATAATACAACTTGTGCCCTCGCTACAAAGAAATCTCTTTTTCACACTGAATTTGACTTTTTAATTTAGGGACTCAGTATTCACTTACACTCAGAACGAATTCAATACAATTTGTGCATAATACCATAGGCTTGACCTTATTTTCTTTACTTTGGCTTTTCAAACTTTCCAACTAGAATCACTATAGGACTTTATTGGCTTGTAACGTAGGTTCGGGGTTAGGTGTGGTATATTTGGACGTTGAGTGACTTTGCCCCACCCCTCCTTGACATCTAAATTTGGGTCGTTACTTTTATTTTTTCAACCACGTTTCATCTCTTCTTGCTTCATACTCTTTTCCTTGGGATTTTTATCAGCTTTGAGTGTGATTTCTTTTCTTGACTTCTTTTTGGTTACAACTTTTGGTTCTTTTCACTTATTTTTGTAAATTCAAACCTTTTGCATCGTTCTTAAACTATCTGCTTCCTTTGTTCTACACACAACTTTATTCATACCCTTGTTTTTCTTGCTTTCCTTCATACTAGCCACCCTCAACTTACACATTTAGTATGAGCTAAGGTACACAATATCCTTATAAAGGACCAGGGCCAGAATTTGGGTAACTTTGCAGTAGCCATCCTCAACTTAGGCTTTTGGCCTATATTGAGGTGCACGATGTCCACGAAGGGACTAGGGGCAAAACAAAATTTTTTAACTATACTTTCAGGGAAGGTAAATTGGGTGTAAAGAAAGAATGGTATTTGTTAGGCTCAAACATTTGGAACAACAAGGAAAGATTTTGCACAAGATTGGTTATTTCATTTTAGGCTTAAGTGGACTTAGTAACAACAATGGCCTATGGTCATCTTCTAGTGTTTAGTTCAAATTACCTAAGCAAGACCAACAGGGCAAGTTCTAGATTGGCACATATCATACGAGTATTCAAATAGCCTCACACTCACATGGCACCTTGTTGAAAGTATCGAATCATCAATGAATCCGATTAATGCTATAGCTTAAGTCATAGTGTCACATCGATACTAATCATGTCATGCAAAGATCCTACACATTCAACTCATTCAATTGACATTCATAGCACAAATCAAATTTTTTTAAGATTGGAGGGATATCAGTTTCATGCGCGAATGCCATCATGCTTTATTTCCAGATTACTTGTACACAGTTTACAATCCTAAACATGCCGGTTCAATAGAAAATAAATAGTTCCTTAGGGAAAACGAACACAAGCAAGAAAACCCCAAGGAAGGATATATGAGTTATGCTACTCAGACTTCACATTAATGCAAAATCCATTTGCCCCCACCCCCATGAAGAATATAGTGCAATGTCCTCAATGCACAAATAAAAATAAAACATCGAGTGATACAAACCTGTGGCGAATATGCACCGAAGATCACTCAAGTACTGGTGGGTTCGGGAGCTCGAAACCAATGGGAGCATCATGCAGGGCACCCTCAGTAGAGGTGTGGGGCTCACCATTATTAGGAAGCCCTGATCCAGAAGCTCCTGCTGTCATCTTCCACTAGCACTCCTGTCTCATCTGCTCATCTAATGCGGACTGGCGCTGGACAGCCTTTAGGGCTCGTCTCTCTCTCTCTCTCTCTCTTGCGGGCTTGCCGCGCCTCCTCTGGGTCTACATCAGTACTAACTCCAAAATGAGCGCGCTTACCTTCTGCCCGAGAAGGTTCAGTAGCCCGCTGCTATCCTCTAAAAAGTGCATTACGCACTATATCATCTGCATCAAGCTCCGGTGCAGGTGCCGGAACAGCCACGTCTACAGCAGCCAAGGCAGTCATGTCAGAACGGAGACTAGCTAACTCCGTCTTAAAAGCTGCCAGATCAATCACGAGCCCAGACTAGGACCTCTCCATCATCCGGCTCTCAAAGGCATCAATGCATCGGTTAACGGCTAGTATCTTGGCATCCACCATCCACTCGATCCAGGCCTCCGACTCCTCAACTGATTTCTGCATCCAAGGCAGGATATGCTGTAACAAAACCGCCATATGAGCCTCTAGCTAGCTAACTCTGGCAATGGGGAAGATGGCCGCTCCTGTAGTAGAGGGAGCACGGGGTGTACCTGCAGTAGAAGCTGAAGCATTGGATGGGGGCACAGACCCCTGAGGCTCCGCTGTCGGTGCCAAAACAGTGTCTTCATCAGCCTGCTCTGGGGCCAAAGCCTCGCCCATAGGTGGTAGCTCTACCTAAATACCCTTGCGCAGTGCGGCAGGGTTGGTGTCATCTCGGATAAGACAATATCCACGGTCTTAGTCACCTCAATATAAGAAGCTGTAAAGTAGATCGAGACCGTCGCCTCTCGACATAACCTGAAAATGAGACAGGGAAAGGGCAAGGTCGTCGTCTTCCTAAAGGCCCACTCATGTATCTCAGCAATGATGACCTTCACAAAATCAATCTCGTGCCCTGCCATTAAGCAAGCCACCATCACTGCCCGGTCCCATGTCAATTGGTTATCAGCCATCGTAGGGGACAACCGGGTACAAACTATAGCCCACCAAAATTTTGCTGCGAAACTAAGTGTGGCCTTCTTGATAGGAAGGGTCATGTCTCTGACCCACTCAGCATGGACCCCCTGCTCCGCTTTATGGCCTGCCACCCATCGAAGCAATGACTCCCTCTGTACCGCATCTCGCATCGCTCGACTGCGGATCTGCTACATCCTATAATCATACTCAGCTGTGTTAATGGGCTGAGCATGTGATGGTTCGTAAATAAAACGGCGAAGGGTGGCCTCTGATATGTCAATGGAAATTTCCTAGACTCGGGTAGAAAGGAGTGGGGTCTGCTCTATTGCCTTTGCCCTCCGGGGCAAATTTTGAAGTACTGTGGCAACATAGGACGCATAGAACTCGTGTACCATTATCGGACTGTATCGGTGAGCGTCTCATCCATCCACTCACAACGATGCTTCTTGAACAATTCATGTATTTGGGGAATGGTGTGGAGGCTACCGGTAAGTATGTGCCGCTCCTCCTCGATCTTCCTAGTGGGCTTGTGTTGGGCATTTTGGTAAATAGCTTCACTATAGATACGAAACATGCCCTCAACACACCATAGATCTGGCTCTCCGGTAACCTGAATGGGGTGTTCTTCTCTGTCAGCATCATCCGGACCAGAACTAAAAGTAGAGCCGGACTCAGACTCCAACTCTGAGGTAGAACCCGGCTCGGATTGGGCTGTAGGCTATGAGCTAGGGGCACCTCTTATCAGAGTGTCATCTCCACCCCTACTCGAACTCTGCACTTTCTCTTCAGACTAGGAAGTGGCCTCCTCATTTTCGGAGGTTGATCTCTCTAGTGCCGGCACTATGGCCAGCTATCTGGCCTGTTGCCAAGTCATCTGGGGGGACTTAGGAGAGCTAACCCCTAGAGGTGGGTCATATTCAGACCCTCTTTGCTCCTCTTCAGAGGCTTCATCAATAAGCAATCTGCGTAGGGCCGGAGGACCTGGTGCAGGGGCCTTCCGTTTGTGTTGCTGAGTTATTTTAGGAGGCATTGTACCTGAAAAGCCATGTTAGTAACCAAAAAATACAAAAACAAAGCAAGAAAAGAAAATAGGAAAGAAAAGAACAGAAAAATCAACCTACTGCTACTGCTTTTGGGACCTACGGAAAGGATCTACGGACCGTAGAAGGAAGAACAGGCCGTAGACCTAACCGTAGATGAGGAAGTCCTATTTTCAAGTTTCTGAAGTTCAAGTGACGGCCTGCCAAGACGGTTCGTTAATTGATCTATGGCCCGTAGATCAAACTGTCAAAAATAACTTAGGCTACAGAGGCAAAACTAACTGATGGGAGGGGACCTACGGTCCGTAAGTCACCCTACGACCAGTAGGTCATTGTCGTTGACCAGGACAGTGTCAGGAACAAAGAAAAACAAGACCCAAAGCTCACCTAGAATAGCTAAATTACAACTAGAACATGCATTACACTATATATGTGCGCTTAAGTGTTGTCCTATGGTTTCAAAATTTCATTTAACACCCAAGTACATTCACGATCCCAAATTAGAGCAAAACCCTAAGCCTGAAATACAATTAGAGGCAATTCGTACTGAACTCATAAATGTCACTTAACCCACAACACAAAACATCACATAGGTAGTTCGAAACTAAGCACAATTAGTTATGCACATAAAAATTACCACCTAAGGCAGGGGCAAAAGCATTTGCAATGCACAATTGAAGTATCATTCATAGCATAATACCTGCAATGGAATATGAAGGTGGGAAAAAGGACGATAAGCAGTGACCACGCAAGAATAAAACTGTGGACCCACGAAGTGATGGGGGAACGACAGTGAAGGTGATAGATAAGAAAAGAAGAAGAAAATCTGAGTAAGGAAGAGGGGAAAAGGATTTGGGCAGTGAGGAGATATATATGGTGAGGGGGAGTGAGTGAAGGGGTGTGTTGGGGAGTTGGGGGGATGAATATAACTAAAATGGGAAAAAGGGGGTGTTTTCAACAGTTGGGTAAAAGGGGGGAATGTTTTGAAATGAGGGGTTTTTATAAAATCAAACGCGGGTCGGGTCAATTTAAGCCCTGACTGTCGTCTACGGTTTCCCATCGATGGGTCGTAGGTGGTTCTACGGACCGTCAATTGGTTCCATAAATGCTCCTCAACATGTAACAAAATTTCAAAATATACCTGGGGCCTACGGTGGCAGACTACAGTCCGTAGATTGATATACGGCTCGTACTGTGCAACCGTAGACTTAAAGCTACAGCATCTCATGGGCATCAAAGTCGACGATTGCCATTTACGGTTCGTCATTTTGTTAACGATCCGTAGATGGGACCCGTAGACTCTATATACTTGGAATTCTACAGAGATTTTTCTTACTTTTCTGCACACGTCACAAACATTAGGACTTCCAGTTGTTTTTATTGACTCTTTTTGACATGGACCCTATACTACCCTAATCTAGCCAATACTAAGACTCAAGAAACATCAAAAACTAGAGAACAAGATTAAATTACATAAAAATCACTAAGAGATTCCTAAATTGGCTAGAAATTATAGCTTGGGTTCCTTCCCAAGTAGCGCTTGATTTAACATCGCGGCACGATGAAGTTTTCTTCACTACTCAGACTTTGTCAAGACTCCATTGCTCAATTAGCTTGTTGACCTCCTCCAAATGGCTTACATAGGTTTGATCCTCTGGCCATTGACCTTGAATTTGGTTCCTTCCTTGTTTTCAAGTTCAACGGCGCCATGTGAAAACACTTGGATGACTCTGAATGGTCCCGTCCATTTTGTCTTGAGCTTACCAGGAAACAACCGCAACCTTGAGTTGAATAGGAGCACCATATCACCGGGAGCAAAACTGCACTTTTCGATCATTTGATCATGGTACTTCTTCATCTTTTCCCTATATAAGGCTGAACTCTCATATGCTTTGAGGCGAAACTCATCCATCTCGTTTAGTTCCATCATTCTTTGACTTGATGCAGCACCCCAATCCAGATTCAACTTCTTGAGTGCCCATATCGCCTTATGCTCTAGCTCTACAGGTAAGCGACATGATTTCCCAAATACAATTTGGTAAGGAGACATACCTATGGGAGTTTTGAATGCCGTGCAGTAAGCCCATAGAGCATCATCAAGCTTTCTTGACCAATCAGTTCGGTTTGCATTCACAGTCTTTGCAAAGATTTACTTGATTTTTCTATTGGAAACTTCAACCTACCCACTAGACTATGGATGATAAGGAGTTTCTACACTGTGACGAACGCCATACTTCTCAAGCAATGCCTTGAACAATTTGTTGCAAAAATGGGAACCTCCATCGCTGATTATTGCCCTTGATGTACCAAACTTGGAGAAGATGTTCTTTTTCAGAAATGCGGTGACACGTTTACCTAAATTGTTTGAAAGTGGTATCATTTCCACCTATTTGGACACATAGTCAACCGCTTCCAAGATGTACTTCATGCCATTCGAGCTCACAAACGGACCCATGAAATCAAGGCCCCATACATCAAAGAGTCCAATGACTAGTATTGGATTCATTGGAAGTTATTGCCTTCTTGAAATACCTCCTTCCCTTTGGCATCAATCTCATGCCTTGATGAAATCATGGGCATCTTGGTGAATTGTAGGCCAGTAATACCCATATTGCAAGATCTTGTGAGCAGTCTGGATGCCACTATGATGACCACCAACAGGGGATGAATGGCAAGCTTCCAATATACTCATCTTTTCTACCTCAGGCACACAACGACGAATAATCCCATCAGCACAGATACGGAACAAATAAGACTCTTCCCAAAAAAACTTCTACACATCGGACATGAGCTTTCTATTTTGGTGAAAATGACAAGTTCGAAGGCACCACATCCCTAGCCAAGTAATTGGCAAAATCTGCAAACCAAGGAATAAGATCAAGTGAGGCAACTAATACCTGTTCGCCTGGGAAAGTATCATTAATCTCAAGTCCATCAGCTAACTTCTTCATAGCTTCATCTTCTAATCTAGATAGATGATCAGCCACTTGATTCTCTGTTCCCTTCCTATCTCAGACTTCGAAATCAAACTCTTGTAGCAACAAAACCCAATGAATCATCCTTGGTTTGGCATCCTTCTTCGCCATGAGATACCGTAACGCAGAATGGTCAGTATGCACAATCACTTTAGTGCCCAGCAAATAAGATCGAAACTTCTCAAATGCGAAGATGATCACAAGCAATTCTTGTTCAGTGACAGTGTAATTCTTTTGGGCGGCCTTAAATGCTTTGCCTGCATGGTATATGGGATGAAGTATCTTCTCGCGCCTTTGTCCCAAAACTACGCCAAGTGCTACTGCGCTCGCATCACACATAACTTCGAACGGTTTCTCCCAATCTAGTGAAATGATGATGGGTGCAGAAGATAACTTGTCTTTTAGCGTTTCAAATGCTCTCAAACATGCTTCATCAAATTCAAACTTCGTCTCTTTTTCAAGCAGTTTGTATAAAGGATGTGCAATTTTTGAGAAGTCATTTATGAATCTCCGGTAGAAACCTGCATGCCCTAGAAAACTTAATACCCTTCACAGAGATTGGAGGGGGTAATTTTCCAATCACCTCGACTTTGGCCCTATCAACTTCAATGCCTTTCTGGGAGATTCTATGGCCCAATACTATACCTTCTTTCATCATGAAGTGACATTTCTCCCAGTTGAGCACAAGATTGCATTCTTCACATCGACGCAGCACTTCACCTAAATGTAATAAACAATCATCGAAAGAGTTACCAACCACAGAAAAATCATCCATAAATACCTCAATAGTGTCTTCCACCATATCTGAGAAGATAGACATCATGCAACGCTGAAACGTCGTCGGTGCATTGCATAGTCCAAATGGCATCCTCTTGAAAGAGAATGTGCGTCTTTTCTTGATCTTCTGGGCTATAGAGATCTGATTGTACCCCGAGTATCTATCCAAGATGCAGTACCACCCTTTTCTAGCAAGACGATCTAGCATTTGGTCCATGAACGACATTGGGAAGTGGTCTTTTTCAGTCCATGCATTGAACTTGCGATAGTCCATGCAAACTCTCCAACCTATAACGGGCCTCATGGGAATAAGCTCATTTTTTAATTTGGAACCACAGTGATTCCTCCCTTCTTAGGCACGCATTAGACCGGGCATACCAATTTACTATGAGCTATAGGGTATATCACACCATCGTCCAACCATTTGATGATTTATTTCTTTACCACCTCTTGCATAGGTGGGTTTAACCTTCTCTGATGCTCAACACTTGGAATGCAATCCTGCATGAGTTGAATTTTGTGAGAGAAAATCCTTGGTGGGATACCAATTATGTCCTCAATCTTTTGTAACTCTTCAGCATCGCAACCAAAGCTTCCACTTGCCCTACATTAAGATCAGCATCAATAATCACAGGCAACGTGTTGTTCTAGCCCAAGAATACATACTTCAAGTGGGTATGAAGAGCTTTCAATTCCAACTCTAGGGGTTCATCAATGGATGGTCTTGCGGGCAGAATGTCTCGATTCTTTAAGTCCAAGTTCAGCTTTCGTGGTGGGCGACAAAGAATAGTACTTTCATCTAGTGCAGCCACCAATGCATCATATTCAGCGATTCCATCACCATCGAAATTCATAACCACAACCGCAATCGCCTCAACTCCTAGCCTCTCCTCAATGGGCACCTCTGGGTTAGGCTCTTCCGCATAATTCACCACTGATATTGCTTTGATGTCACTATGGTGTTTCATTGATCTACAGATGTTATAGGTCACTTCTTCATTGTTTAATCGAAACTTCATCTGCCCTTTTTCCAAATATACCAAAGCACGCCCTGTTGCAAGAAATGGTCTACCCAGGATTATAGGCACTTCAGATTCAACTTCACAGTCTAGAATCACAAAGTCTGCCGAAAAGATGAATGCCTCCACTTTTACCAAGACAACTTGTAGCACTCCTATTTGTTTCTTCACTGTCCGGTCTGCCATCAGTAGCCTCATTGCAGTTGGCTTTGGGGCTCCCAAGCCTAATATCTTGAAAACTGATAGCGGCATGAGGTTTATGCTCGCACCCAAGTCACATAGTGCCTTTGCAAAGTGCATAATGCCAATAGTACATGGGATGGTAAATGATCTAGGATCTTTTTTTTTTGTACCAATGACCTTGTTGCAATGGCGCTACAATGATGCAACTTGTTATCATCCTCAAAGCTAGTAGCTCTCTTCTTGGTCACCAGGTCTTTCAAGAACTTCGCATATCCAGGCATTTGCTCTAAAGCTTCAATCAATGGAACATTAATCGACAATTGTTTGAGCATAGATATGAATTTCCTAAAATTCCCTTCTTCCGTCTTCTTAACCAATCTTTGTGGAAAGGGAGGTGGAGGTTTTGGCATAGGGATGACTTTTTGTGTGACTTTCGCCTCTACCTCGTTTTGTTCCTTGAGTAGTTCTTCTACCTCTTTCTCATCTTCATCAGATGCTTTCGCGCTTTCCACTTCTGTTGGCATGGGAGGATCAATGGTCTGCTTCCCACCTCTAGTAGTCACAGCTATGCACTGTCCGTCAATCTTCGAGTTTTGCATGGTGTTGCTGGGAAGTGTTCCTTGTTGACGTGGATTTGCATTTATTGCCAGTTGGTTCAATTGCTACTTTATTTGTCGAATGGCCACTGCGTGTGACTCCACCTTTTGCCCGATGACTGAGAAATCATTCTGCATTTCCTTTCGATTCTCATCCGTGGCATCAAATCGCTTCATCATCTTGCTCATCATATCTTCAATGTGATTTAGACTTGATCCGCCTTCTCGATTGCCTGGTGGTACATACACCGCGCTTCTATCATTCCTGTTGTTGTAACCGCTTCGGTTATAGTTGTTATCGCGGTTGTAGTTCCCTTCACTATTATAATTCCCATAGTTTTGACCTTGATTTCCTTGACCTTGGCTCTAATTTTCCTGATTTAATCCTTGGGCATTGGTCTGGAAACCCCCTGTTTGTTCGTTCACAAGATTTACATCCTCCTTATATGTGTACCAATCATTTTGCGAAACAGGATGTTGATATTGGACTGCCTGGACCTTCTCTGTATTGCAACTTACATGCTTTAGTACCAAGCCCAATTCAGTTCTTAGTTGTGCCAATTCATCACGAAACTCATCATGAGATGGATTTGATGCGGCTTGTATTGAGAAGGTTCTCTTTGTCGTAGATGACGCTCTAGTGCTCCAAGCCTTGTTGTTCTTCGATATTCTCTCCAGCTTCTCCGCAATCTCCTGGAATTAATCGCTCCATAAGATCCACCTGCAATAGTATCAAACACCGCCTTACCATTATCATCCATTCCTCGGTAGAAGTATATTTTAAGTGACTCATCATCGATGCGGTGGTTTGGCACAGCTCTCATGCAGCTTGTGAATCTATCCCAAGAGTTGCTAACTGACTCTCAAGGTAGAGCCACGAAGTTATTGAGTTTATCCTTAAGATTCAGCTTCCTCGACATTGGGAAATATTTTTTAATAAAAACTCGATGCAGCTCGTCCCAAATGAATATAGAGTTGTATGGGAGCACGTTCAACCACACAGTAGCGTCTCCAGTTAGAGACAATGGGAATACCCGTAGACCAACCACGTTCATATCTAGATTTGGATTCCCCACGCTGCTTTTACATATGCAGGTAACCTTGGTCCAATGAGCATAAGGATCTTCCGATGGTAATCAAGCAAATAGTCCTCTAGCGGTCAACATCTGCATGAGGCTGCTTGTAATCACAAATGTGAATCCAAGTGGCAGTGGAGGAACAACTATAGCGCCAGTTGATCCTATTTCATTATGATCCACTTCAACGTTACAGTGAACATTAGGTACAGGCTCGTGCTGTGCTCGAACCTTTTGACGGCTTACCGGCACCTCTCTAACTCTCGAAGGTTGTACTCCAGGGACCTCTTGTCACTCCTCGCCGTCAGGATCATTTTCTTGCCTAGTTTGTTGACCTATTGTAGCCATTCTTCACAGAGTTCTTCTTAGCTCAGGATCGTAAGGAGTCAGGGGAGTCCTTGACTATGTGTATTTGGCATACACTGGAACTAAGAGCTGTAGAAAATAAAAAATAACAAACAAAAAAAATGTAAATCGAGAAATAATTGACTAAAGTGCAATAACAAAATTAGTCTAATCCAAAAGCCTTATTCCTCGGCAGCGGCGCCAAAATTTGATACGCCCAAATTACACCTCCCGAAAGAAGTATAAGCAGTCGCTGTCAAATAAAGAACCTAACGAAGGTTACGGTCGATCCCACGAGGAATATGATTTAGAGTTAGGCTAATTAAGGTTAGTTGTACGTTTAGTCACATTATCTCTAAAGGAAAGGGGGGAGTGAAATAAACTAAAATTAAAATTGCTTAGTATGAAATAAAACAAATAAACAAATAGCAGGAATTTTGCAGTTTGAGATATCAATGCGAGAATGAAACTAGGGTATATGTGTTCCCCATAAGTTCTTAACTCAGTAATCCTAACAATGGTAATTCTTTCTAATGTCTAGCATGCATGATCGATAAGTTATGTATCCCTAAGTGATTGGTCCTCCAAATAGGGAATTTCACTACGCAACTTGGTCCGTCTACGTGTGTCGATTTACTAACACTTACCTTTGACCCAGATTAACTCGTAGCTATAATTAGTTTGGGTTATTATATAATGGACTAAATCAACGCTAAGTCTCCGTTGTATAATCTCTTTCTCATTCGTTACCTCCTTGGTCTGGCAAGTAGGAATGAGGTGGGTTCTAACGTTGCGCACCGTTAAAAAGCATTCTAAACGAAGAGATTAACAAAAACATGCATAAACACTTTCAAGAATTACAACATTATTAGTTTTACTTTCGTTAATTACTCATGGTTCCCATAACCCTTGTTGTGGAATTAGCTATTCATGCTTGTTTTAGGGTTTGAATAATAAATCATGAACTTACCGTGAGAATTGAAGAAATCCACAATCTTGAATTGAAAATCAAAAGCAAATTGCATAAACCAACTTTAAGAATCAATCTCCACAAAAGATGAGAGTAAATCATGCCTTTGCGAGACTGAGCATACTATAATACATGAATGCTTATATGAATAGGTTCATATCATGAGGTTTATATTCATAACTTTATGGAGTAATATTGAGATCAATGGGCTAAAGTCTTTGCCCCTCATTCTGGGAACTGAGCATAGATGTGAATCTGTCTGAAGTGTATGTGCATAAGTCATGGACACAATTCTAATATAAGAGACATCAACATGATGTTGTAACAACTGAACTTTGAGGAATACGCTGGAGTATGAATGGATCGATATATCACTTTAACTCTTTCTAAACACATTACTATCTAATTCTCATCACTTGACTTGGTTTCTCATCTTATCATCTCCCCCTTAGGCCTGAAGCTGATACTTTAAAGTTATGGATCTATTCCATTATCTCTAAACTAGTTTATATTCAATTTACTTTAATACTCATGAAAGGATAATCCCATGGCTACTGAACTCTCCATATGCAGGTACTAAGATTCCTTTTAAGACCTCTTTCTCAGATGCTTCTCTCAACCTCTTCCTGCTCCTATTGAAGTCTTTCTATAATCATCACATGCATTGACTATATTTGATCCCCTCGACCAAACTCGTTAGGGTAATAAATAATGCTTATATCAACCTAACCCACATTGACAGCTCAAATATGCTATCTAGGCGCACATGAAAAATCATAAACTTAATTGGAACCTCACCTTACTACATACGATCTCGGGTACACCTCTTAATTCTCTTGCTAATCTAATGACTTAGCCATACTCTCTTGCTCTCATCTAAGAGTCATAATACCACACTTGTACCACTCACACTTACCAAAAAGTAACACCTTACTTTCTCACCTAATTTATGTCAAACCTACTAGATCAGATCTCGAACTAACATCATCACCCTCATGTTGTCATCCTTTTGATCACGACACTCATCTCAAATTTAAGCTTAGTGTCTATTAGTAAACACGGATATCAATATAATTTCTCGCTTACTATACTAACTTACAACTACTGGATAAACATAAAAACACTCAGCCACTAAGATCTCATGACAAGTAATCAATATTTATCTCTCAGTCTACCTATTTACAGATTACTGTCACATTATCTTCTTTTTTTTTTACAACCTAAGTACTATATACCCATTCACTATACATCATTGCCTAATTAGTTCTATAACCCTCTGGATATTATGGGCTCTCTCTTAAAAAATCATAAGCCTAGCTTAGATCTATGACCTCATGAATATTCTACCCTTCGATTCAACACCTATACTTGGTCTTCACTTACATGACGGCACATTGACATAAACTTTCTTCTGGTTAAAGTATACTCTAACTCGTCTTGACTAGTAACTATTACTCTACCTTCTATCATGAAATCTACACAAACCCATCACTTCTTAGTCTTCCCATAAGGGAAAACTCCTCATTAATAACTTACTGGGTGCATGACTGCAACAACATAATTTACCTCATAACTATCCCCCTTTCTTATATTACTATACCTCTGCATGCATTCTTCTAACTCTGGGCACTTTTACTACTATTACTTATAACATCGTAACTCATACTATCTTTTCGATTGAAAATACTACCCAAGCCCTAGAACATACTCCCCTCTTAAAGGGTATCACCTGAAACAAGACTTAGAGAAGAGAGTCTGGGAGTACATCTCACTTTTAGCTCAAACGCATGATTTATATGAATAAGAGTGAATTTTTTTAATCTAAACACTTAAGCTCACTCACGGGTTTCCCTCAAGCCCCTCTACAGTCTCATGACTTTCTGAAGAATTTTGCTTAAAATTACTTTCATGACCCAAAAATTGATGTGATTGCACTTGTCCTTTACCACCAAAACAAGTCAGCCTCAACCCAACAAAAATCGAAGAAAAGCGGAAATAAATAAAGCAAGAACAACACAAAGACGGAAAACTTATTCATTCTAAACAACACCCCAAAACCTAGTTGTCACGTCTACAAGCCTTTAAAGTTAATACAGAATTTGAAAGATAAATACAAGTCTCAGTCTTTGTTTCTCGAATAGAACAAAGCTTAAAGAAAAAAGAAAGAGAAGGGCCTGCGGAAGTGACAAACAACTACCTCTTCAGTCCTTGACAAGGCTCGAAAATTAGGAAAAGAGAGAGATCACACAAGTCCGGGCTTAGAACCTACACAAGTGTAGAAGCAAGGAGTGAGTACCAACAACACGGTATCCAGCAAGCAGCCCATAAAGCAACTAGCTAGAAATCGAATACCCATTATACTCCAACTGAAACACCTCAAACTACAACATACACAGAAATCAGCCCAACCTAGAAATTCTACAATACATGGCGCACAGGCCCAATATTCACATTCCATGAGTAACAATTCAAACATCAATAAGAATCATTAAGTCAATCTCAAGTAACAAGTAGTTCATTCACAAATATCACACATATCATTCACATTTCACAAGTCAGTCATAACCATCAAATTTATCAATTACAACACCAACCAGAAATGACCTCAACATCATAACACTTGCCAGAAAATTCCTCGGCACATATCATCATCCACTAGCTGGAATGACCTCGGCTCATATCAATCACTAGCTAAAAATGACCTCGGCATATATCAAGCACTACCGAGAAATTACCTCGGCTCATATCAATCCCTAGTCAGAAATAACCTCGGCTTTATAGCAATTGCCGAAATTAACCTAGGCATCAGAAGATATCACATGTCTCATCACGGTGTTCAATGATCAATGCACACACAAGCAATATCGCACCAAGTAGAAGAGACAACAATTTACTTAATTCAAGTCCACATTCACGCTTTCAAGCATTTCATCAATCAATCAACAAGGGTTACAATTAGGCAATTCACATCATCATGATCAACACATAGGCTTTTTCAATTTAACCCCTTATTATGCATTTGGATTTCACAAGGGAACAATTTAAACCCTTCACCTCATCCCCATTACTCCCAACACACAATCAACGAAGGAAGCATACGAATTCAACTAGAATACAAGGTTTAGGAAGCCACTTGTCTCAAGTAAATGAACAATCACTCTGAAAGTTGAGTCTTCTCCTGCTGAATCACTTCAAAGCTGAACAATCTAAAACAATCAAGTATTCAGAATCACCCATCGGAAACAACACTTCCCAAATCAATTATGTAAAGAAATGGTCAAGCAACTCAAACCCAATATCAAAAATGGAGGTTTGAATCCAGAAAACAATACTTGAAATCATTACTCAAGGCTTGAGGAACTCATTAGTAAAAACCATTTCAAAAAAGGGATTAAAATCACTTCAAAATCACCATTTTATTAAATCCTTGAGTTGCTGAAGATAACTCAAATTTCTCTTTTCAAAAGTTTGATTTGAGCACATAAATCCATAAATAATAATGGGTAATTGAATATTTAGAGTTAAGAATCATTACCCAAATGACTTCCCTAAAAAAAAAAAATCCAAATCGCCACCTCAAAGCTCCTAGAACTCAAAAATGGTGAAATGGGGTTGAAACCCCGATTTTAGGAAAACATTCTGTTCAGTCACAAAATGCTTATCGCGATCGCGATGACCAAGGCTTTGAGGTCGCGATGAGTTAAATAGGTCAACTCATTAAACTTGATCATTACAATCACAACAGACTTCCATGTGATCGCGATACACCTCAGATCAATGCTACGTTATCGTGATGAGGGAGCCTCGCGATCGCGATGACTCAAATGGTCATGCACCAGAACTAGAAAATCAACCAACTGTCAAAATATCAGATCGACCCTCGAGATTCATTCGGAACCCCATACACACATACCAGATATGCAAATTAATTATACTCGATGTTTCTGACATAATGGAACCGTCAAAAAATGAATCTGAGGTCTCCTTGACCCAACATTTGTGAAAACCACAAGAAACTGACTCACGCCTAAAAAGGCTAAAACAAGCTCGGGACCTCTCAAAAATCAACCAAGATCTCGCCTTGGCCTAAAATCATCCCTCGAATCTAACGGAACTCTCGAAATCTCGATCCGAGCATTAGAGCTCCGAATATTGACCAAAGTCAACCCAAAGTCTAAGCTTCCATAATTTCATAACTTAGGACCACAAATCCTCAAAAAGACTCAGAATATGAAACCGATAACTCTCACAGATCAGATTCCACATTTTGTAACTAATGGAATCGATGGAATTCTATTTTGACACTCGAAACTCCAAAAGACTCTGAAAACCACTTTGAAGCAACTAAGCCTTTCCAAAACCAAAACTTACCAAATTCTCAACTTTTAATTCAAAGTTTTGGAATCAACTTCCAAAACTCAATCAAGAAACAACTCGGGGTCAAAATTGGGAGGGCAAAATGGTAAATTACAGAAAAATACCAAAAATGAACAATCGGGTCATTACATTATCCACCACTAAAAATCATATTCATCCTCGAACATAAAGCAAAAGAAAGTACCTAAAGCCTCGAAGAGATGATGATATCTAGCACCCATATCCGACTCTGTCTCCCAAGTCGCCTCACCAACTGAACGATGCTTCCATTGCACCTTTACTGAAGCGATCTCCTTGGTCCTAAGCTTTTGGACCTGCCTATCCAAGATGACTATAGGCTCCTCCTCAAAAGATAAATTTGGACCTAACTCAACTGAATCAAGGGAAAGTACATGGAACTCATTCGGCACGTACTTTCGAAGCATGGAGACATGAAACACAGGATGAACAGCTGACAAGCTAGGTGGCAAGGCCAAATTATACGTCACCTCTCTGACTCGGCTCAAAATCTCAAAAAGGTCCAATGAATATAGGGCTAAGCTTGTCCTTCTTTCTGAACCTCATCACACCTTTCATGGGTGACACTCTAAGCCAAGCATGATCACCCTCCATAAACACATAGGCTCGAACTTTCCGATCTGGATAGCTCTTTTGTCGACTCTGGGCTTCCAACAGTCTATCCTGAATCATATGGCCCTTCTCCATAGCATCTCTAAGCAAGTCTGTATCAAATGAATCCATCTCAGCTGAATCAAACCAACAAACCAAAGATCTACATTGTCTGCCATACAATGCCTCAAAAGGGGCCATCTAAATACTGGAATGATAATTGTTTTTGTACGCAAACTCTACTAAGGGCAAATGCTGATCCCATCTAGCACTAAAGTCAATCATACAAGCACGTAGCATGTCCTCCAACACCTAAATCTTCCATTCGGACTGACCATTTGTCTGAGGATTAAAAGTTGTACTCATATATAATCGAGTACCCAAACCATGTTGTAAAGCCTTCCAGAAATGGGAGGTGAACAAGGAACCTCGATCAGAGACAATTGAAATTGGGGCTCCATATAGTCATACAATCTAACTAATATAAAGCTCAGCTAAGTTCTCTGACATATACTCACCCAAACCAGGATGAAGTGGGTAGCCTTGGTCAACCTATCAACAACCACCCAAATGGAGTCATAACCACCCACGGTGGTAGGCAAACCCACAACAAAATCCATAGTGATCCGTTCCCACTTCCAAGTAGGAATAGGCATCCTCTGAGACACACCTCCGGGCCGCTGATGCTCACATTTGACCTATTGGCAAGTCAAACATCTAGAAATAAAGTCTGCAATATACTTCTTCATGCGACACCACCAATATGCTAGCTCAAGCCATAATACATCTTCGCTGCTCCTAGATGGATAGAATATCGAGAACAATGGGCCTCCTCAAGAATCAATTTAACCAATTCACCCATCTTGGGCACATAAATCCTGCCTCCAATCTTCTATACACCATCAGAGTCAAGGAAAGCATCCTTGGTTTTCCCTCTCAACACCTTATCTTGAATGAGACACAATTTCTCATCATCAAACTGGTGCTCTCGAATCTACTCAACTAAGGAAGAACAAGTCTCAATGAAAGATATCAAGCCGCCCGTCTCCTCTAAAATTTGCAGTTAGACAAGACTGTTGGCTACCTCTAAACTTCTCTAGCCAATGGTCTCTCCTCAACACCGATAGATGCAAGACTTCCCATGATAGAAGTCTTCCTACTCAAATTATTGGCCACCACATTGGCCTTCCCTGGATGATACAAGATAGTGATGTCATAATC
Source organism: Solanum appendiculatum (assembly GCA_018342035.1). NCBI lineage: Eukaryota > Viridiplantae > Streptophyta > Magnoliopsida > Solanales > Solanaceae > Solanum > Solanum appendiculatum. The sequence goes on along the minus strand of JAGDQO010001556.1, from coordinate 81,034 downwards.
CTTCAGTAGCTCAAGCCATCTATGCTTCCTCAAGTTCGGATCCCTCTGACTGAAGATGTACTGAAGACTCTGATGGTCAGTAAAGACCTCACAATGCACCCCATAAAGATAATGCTACCATAGCTTAAGCACAAACACCACAGCTGCCAACTCAAGATCATGGGTAGGATAGTTCTTCTCATGGGTCTTCAACTGTCTAGAAGCATAGGCAATTACCTTACTTTTCTGCATCAGAACACCTCCTAACCCAACTCAAAAACATCACAATAAACGGTGAAGTCTACACCCTCCTTGGGTAAAGTCAAAACAGGAGCTAAAGTCACAAGGTCTTGAGCTTTTGTTAAACTCTCCTCACACTCATTAGACCACTGGAAGTTCACACTCTATCGAGTCAATCTGGTCAAAGGAGATGCAAAAGTTGAGAAGCTCTGAATAAATCATCTTTAGTAACCAGTATGTCCCACAAAACTCTGAATCTCAGTGACTGAAGTAGGCCTTGTCAAACCCCTAACTGCCTCAATCTTAGCTGGATCCATCCTAATACCCTCCTTGGACACCACATGTCCTATAAATGCAACTCAATCAAGCCAAAACTCACACTTTGAGAATTTGGCATAAAGGTTCTCTTCCTTTAATCTCTGGAGCACAATCCTTAAATGCCGATCGTGATCCTCCTCAGTCTTAGAGTACACTAAGATGTCCTCAATGAAAACTATCACAAAGGAGTCCAAATAAGGCCGTAACACCCCGTTAATCAACTCTATGAATGTTGCAGTGGTGTTAGTCAAACCAAAAGACATCACAAGAAATTTGTAGCGACCATAATGAGTCCTAAAAGTTGTCCTAGGGATATTCGAAGCCTTAATCTTCAGCTGATGATAACCAGATCTCAAATCATTCTTAGAAAATATAGATGCACCCTGAAGCTGATCAAACAAATCATCGATACGAGGAAGAGGAATCTTGTTCTTCACTGTCACTTTGTTCAACTACCGATAGTAAATGCACATCCTCATGGATCTATCCTTCTTCCCCACAAACAGCACAGGCACACCCCATGGAAAAACACCAGGGCAAATGAACCCCTTACTCAAACAATCCTGCAACTGATCCTTCAATTTCTTCAGTTCAGTTGGAGTCATCCGATAAGGAGGAATAGAGATAGGCTTGGTGCCCGGCTCCAAGTCAATGGCAAAATCAATATCCCTATTTGGAGGAACACATGGAAGATCAGTAGGAAACACATGTGAAATCTCTCTAACCAGGAGCACAGAATTCATGGGAGATGGCTCAACACTAGTATCCTGATGAAAGTCAAATAGGACAAACAACCTCTATCAACCAATCTCTGAGCTTGAATGAAGGAGATAACTTTTATAGGGTAAGAACCGCTAGCACCCATCCACTCAACTCTTGGGACACCTGGCATCGCTAAGGTCACAATTTTAGCATAACAATCAAGGATAGCATGATTCGAGGAGAGCCAATCCATACCCAAAATAACATCAAAGTCTACCATCCCCAAAATGATCAAGTCTACACAAGTCTCATACCTAGCCAAAGAAATAAGACAGGATCGATACACTCGATCTACCACTAAGGATTCACCTGCTGGTGTAGAAATATGAATAGGCACAAGCATGCAATCAGAAATCATATCAAACCTAGAAGCAAAATAGGTAGACACATATGAGAAAGTAGACTCGAGATCAAAAAATATAGACGCAGGTCGATGGCGAACTGGGACAATACTTGTGATCGCAGGATCAGAAGTCTCAACCTCAGGTCTCCTTGGAAAAGCATAGAACTGGCCATCCCAGCCACCTGCAATCTGAGAAGAACCCTGACCTCCACCCTGTGGAGCTATAACACCCATACCAGAAGTCCTGCTACCCCTACCAGATTGACCTCTACCTCGACCCCTGGTCGGAGATGCTGAATCTCTAGCTATAGCAACGAAATAAGTATGCTTGGGTCCTAAGAGAGTCTGTAGAGGGCATTTTAGAATCATGTGACCTGGATCCTCAACATCGAAGAAAGATCTCAGCATTGATAACTGCTGCTGCGAACTAGATGAGCTTCCATGGCCACCTCAGCCAGAACCATAAGATTCTCGAGCTGACTGCCCACTCTCAGTTGTTGCCATAGATGCATGAACCGATCCACGATGCTGAAAGGAACTAATGCCTCTGTCTGTACCCTTGCCTCTAGATAAGGCACCAGAAAACTGACTAGAAGAACGGGCCCTCTTGGGTTCTCTGAACTCCTCTAACATCATCAACTCCGCCTCCTTGGCGATGCTCACAATGGACTGGAAGGAAGCCCCCTCTCTGGTTGCTCGAAACTCATAACCTGGTAGAGAAAGACAACCCTCTTACAAACCTATGAATTCTCCTGGTTCAGTAGGAACAATGGTCATAGCATGCCTAGAAAGCTCACATAAACGGGCCTCATACTCAGTCACAGACATACTGCCCTTTCTCAAGTCCTCAAACCTCAGTTGACTCTCCTCCCTTACGCTCCAAGGAATGAAGCGGTCCTGGAAAGCACTAGAGAACACATCCCACTCTATTGTAGGAGACCCAACTGGTCTAGACCTCCTAAGAGTCCTTAACCACTCTTTGGCACGTCCATGCAGCTGAAGAACAACAAAACGAACACCTCGAACATCCACCATACCCACTTCCTCTAGCATCTTATGACATAAAGTCAAGAACTCATGAGCATCCTTGCTCGTGGTTTCATTTTTTGAAACTTTTTATAGTACTGATGCTCAGCTGTCGTCAAAATAACAGCAGGAGCAATCTAAACACCCACAACCGGTGCCGAAACCACTGGTAGTTGACCCACCTAATCCTGAATACCCAGAGTCTGCTGTTGATCTAGAGTCTGCGCTCCTGACCCAGCCTGAGAACCATGTGGTGTACCAGTAGCACCAATCTCAGGGAAGTTCTCCATCCTACCAAGTATCCTCAACAAAGTTTCTTGAAACAAGGAAGCTCCAAACCCTAAAGGAACCTGATCCTCAATAATCTGAACCTGTGGCTCAGGAAAAACCTCTCTACCTCTGCCTCTAGCTGGTGCTGCTCCACGAACACGACCTCTAGCTGGTGCTACTCACGAGCACGACCTTTAGCTCAGGCCCTACCCCTATCCCTAGCTGGGGTCTCAGCAACTGCCTCGGGGACAGCCTCCCCTCTACCATTGGAAACAGAAGCTCTAGTCCTTAGCATCTGCCAAAACATCACGCGGCAACTCAACACAACAAAGGCAACAACGCACGATAAGGAAGAATGAACAAAAGGAAGTTTTCTAACAGTCTTCATAGCCTCTCGAAGATAAGTACAGATATCTCTGTACCGATCCTCGAGACCCCACTTAGACTTGGCTTGTACACACGTGAGACCTATGAACCTCGCTCTGATACCATTTGTCACGACCTAAAAATGGACGTGATGACACTTGTCCTTTGTCACCATGACAAGTCAGCTTCAACCCAATGAAAATGAAAGAAAATCAAAAATAAATAAAGCAAGAACAAGACAAAGACGGAAAACGTATTCATTCTAAACAACACCCCAAAACCTGGTTGTCAATTTTATAAGCCTTTAAAGTAAATACAAAATTTGAAAGATAAATACAAGTCTCAGTCTTTGTTTCTCAAATAGAACAGAGCTTAAAGAAAAAGGAAAGAGAAGGGCCCACTAAAGTGTCAAGCAGCTACCTCTTCAATCCTTGACAAGCCTCAAAAATCAAGAAAAGAGAGAGATCACAAAAGTCCGGGCTCAGAACCTACATAAGTGTATAATCAAGGAGTGAGTACCAATAACACGGTACCTAGCAAGTAGCCTAGAAATCAAATACCCCTTACACTTCAATCGAAACTCCTCAAACTACAACCTGTACAGAAATCTGCCAAACCTAGCAATTCTACAATACACGGCTCACAGGCCCAATATTCACAGTCCAACAGTCGCAATTCAAACATCAACAAGAACCATTAAGTTAATCTCAAGTAACAAGTAGTTCATTCACAAATATCACACATATCATTCACATTTCACCAGTCAGTCATAAGCATCAAATTTATCAATTACAACACCAGTTGGAAATGACCTCGGCATCATAACACTTGTTGAAAATGACCTCGGCACATATCATCCACTAGCTGAAAATGACCTCGGCTCATATCAATCACTAGCCAAAAATGACCTCGGCATATATCAAGCACTAGCCGACAATAACCTTGGCTCATATCAATCACTAGTCAAAAATGACCTCGACTTTATAGCACTTGCCGAAAATGATCTCGGCATCACAGGACATCACATGTCTCATCACGGTGGTAAACGATCAATGCACACACAAGAAATATCACACCAAGTAGAAGAGACAACAATTTACACAATTCAAGTCCACACTCATGCTTTCAAACATTTCATCAATCAATCAACAAGGGTTACAATTAGGCAATTCACATCATCATGATCAACATATAGCGTTTTTCAATCTAACCCCTTATTTTGCATTTGGATATCACAAGTGGGAAATTTAACCCCCCAACACACAATCAATGAAGGAAGCATACTAATTCAACTAGAATACAAGGTTTTAGAAGCCACTTGCCTCAAATCAATGAACAATCACTCCAATAGTTGAGTCTTCCCCTTCCGAATCACTTCCAAAGCTGAACAATCTAAAATAATCAAGTATTCACAATCACTTATCGGAAACAACACTGCCCACATCAATTGTATAAAGAAATGGGTCAAGCAACTCAAACCCAATATCAAAAATGGAGGTTTGAATCTAGAAAACATACTTGAAATCTTTACTCAAAACTTTAGAAACTCATTAGTGAAAACCATTTCGAAAAAGCGATTAAAATCACTTCAAAATCATCATTTTATTAAATCCTAGAATTCTTGGAGATAACTCAAAATTTTCATTTCAAAAGCTTGATTTGAGCACATAAATCCATAAATAATAATGGGTAATTGAAGACTTAGAGTTAAGAATCGTTACCCAAATGATTTCCCTAAAAAAACTTATCCAAATTGCCATCCCGAAGCTCTTAGAACTCAAAAATGGTGAAACGGGATTGAAACCCCAATTTTAGGAAAACATTCTGTCCGGGCACAAAATGCTCATCGCAATCGCGATGAGTTAAATGGGTCAACTCATTAAACTTAACCATCGCGATCATGATAGACTTCCACGTGATCGCGATGCACCTCAGATCAAAGCTATGTGATCGCGACGAGGGAGCCTCGCGATCGCAATGACCAAAATGGTCATGCACCAAAACCTGAAAATTAACTAACTCTCAAAACATCAAATCGACCCTCGGGATTCATTTTGAACCCCAGACACACAAACCAGATATGCAAATCAATAATACTCGACGTTCCGAACTCAATAGAACCGTCAAAACACAAATTTGAGGTCTCCTTGACCCAACATCCACAAAAATCACAAGAAACTAACTCACACCTACAAAGGCTAAAACAAGCTCAGGACCTCTCAAAAATCAACCAAGACCTCAACTAGGCCTAAAATCATCCCCCAAATCCAACGGAACTCTTGGAATCCTGATCCTAGAATTCAAGCTCCGAATGTTGACCAAAGTCAACCCAAAAGCTAAAATTCCATAATTTTACAACATAGGATTTTGAATCCTCAAAAAGACTTGGAATAAGAAATCGACAACTCTCACAATTCAGATTCCACATTCCAAAACTAATGGAATCGATGAATTCCATTTTGACACTCGAAACTCTAAAATCCTTTGAAAACCACTTTTAAGAAACTAAGCCTTTCCAAAACCAAAACTTACCAAATTCTCAACTTTTAATTCAATGTTTTGGAACCAACTTTTAAAACTCAATCAAGAAATAACTCGGGGTCATAATCGAGAGGGCAAAATAGTAAATTTCACAAAAATACTAAAAATAACCAACCGGGTAATTACAATTACTCATTGATAAGGATCTAGGATTCTCTTTTCAACTACTTTGACTATGAGGGGTAGTCGAGTGGACCTGAGAAACGCACAAGTTTGAATAAGTTCCTTATGACACAGTTTTATTGCACGATTTAGAGTATGAAAGAAGGAAAACTTTTCTTAAATGTACGTAGTCTTTAATTTATAGAAGTGGGGCCCTCACAATCATAAATAAGATCCTACTGACATGACTTCATAGACACCCTAGGAGACTTGAACTCTGTGCTTTGATACGAAGTTTGTCATACCCCGAGTCTACACCCTGGACGTGGCTGACACTCGAGAACCCTTTCTGATCCCCAAGTGAACCCTTGGCCTGGCTGACTACTTAGCGGAAGACTCACTCAAGCAATAATAGGCTTAAAAGAGAATTTGATTTCAAAATAAAACTCAACTCGAATATCTGAAAGTACTTATTGCAATAATTATAATAGTTTGCAAAACATCTTTAAGGAAAGAAAATACTAAGAGACTCCTCGACTCTATCTATCTATGAAGCCTCTAATATTTAATATAGGTGTCGGTACAAGACCCACGACGCCTCAAAACAACTAAACTAGAGTAAATGTGAAGTCCTCCGAAATGCATGGAGTCTCACCAAAATTGTCTAGAGTGTAGAGTGACCTCAACGGAGTGCCTGTTGATGATCCTGAACACCTTTATTTGTATCATAAAAAGATGCAGGTCAAATGAAATCAGTACATTTGAAGGTACGAGTATGTAATATAGCCGAGGTGAAATAACTGAAAGAAAGAACTCCAATCGATAACAATGTACTCAAGTTGAACTTAAAGAAATAAAGGAGTTAAATCATTTAAAGCTTTACAAAATACTTTCTCATCTCTGAACTCAACATAATAAGTGATATATAAAAATACACTTTAACTCTATTGGGAGATTCTATAACCGACAACCATCACTATGAGATAAGTGATGATACAAGTCTTGTCCACGCTGCCAGAACTGTCATATATCATGCCAAGATATAAAACACCTCAACTAAGTGGATCCACTAAGCTCTGCCCGAAGACACTAAGGATTCATCTAAAAAGTATGATCATGTACCCATGTTGGCAAGACAAGGTACATGGGGGCTGTGAGTAATCTAAACTCTCCCCCATATCGCTGCTCAATACTACTCCAATAATATATATACTCATACTCAAATGTATAAGATATACTCTTTCTCTGATTTGAGGTAATTACTCAAACTATCCTCTCAAAAGAGGTAACTGCTTTGAAATATCTCTGAAATTATTGCTCGTTTAGAAAGCAAAGTTTCTCTTTGGTAAAAGTAAAAATACTTGGGTTGAGATAATTACTCAAGAAGGCCTCTTTAAGAGATAACTACTTTGTACTCAATCTTTTTGAAAACTCTTTTACTTTCCTCAAAATAATATTCTCTTTCTTCATGTAAAAATAAAACAACTTGGGAAATACTTAGTTTCCTTATACTCTTGCTTAATCTTGGTTAAAACTCTTTCTCAAACTCCTCTTTACTTTCTCAAAAACACAATTTAAAACCAAAATGTTGACTTTAAAAGATTCTCAAAAATTTATAATTCAAAATAAGGGTTCATGCTGAAATATAGACATGAACAACTCAACTAAGGATCTCAATAACAATATAGAAAAACTCAATACTCAGAACTCAACAATACTACTCATCTCAAGAATAATCAATTAATATGGTTCATGCTGAAATATAGACATGAACGAATCAACTCAAGAATCTTAATGCATAACATATAGCGATTCAATAATTAGGAATAGAATTTCAAAAAGAATCAGGAACTCAAGAACTTAGGACTCAACATCAACTCATCTAAAAAACACTCAAATTTAAGGATAGAACCCTATATTACTCTTTTACTGATTTGAAAGTAGATGTAGGGCATGAGGACGAACTAGTCCAATACTATGATAGCCTTACATACCTGGAAGAACAAAGTTCTTGGCGAAATCGACGAAGCTCGAAGAACACTCGAAACCCTAGCTTTTCTCCTCTTAGAACCTTTCTCTAATGACTTAAAATGTTAATGAACGTAAAAGAACTTATTAACTTTTTAATCCCTTAACTAGGTGAAAATGTTGTGGGTTAGACTTAAAATATGGGTTAAAATGACATAGTTTAAGTATCAAATGCATAGGGGAAAGACTAAAATGACCCCAGCATAAAATCCTGATGAAGTGCCCTTCAAGTAATGCTTCACGGACCATTTAAGGCTCCACGGTCCGTGAAACACTTCACTGGATGTATAGCCGTCCGTGAACCTTCACCTATCTGGCAGGGCCTTATTAAAATGGGCATAATGTTTTTTTCCAAACTCAAAATAAGGCAAACTTGGTGGCGTGGAAAGAGGACTCAATGACCTTTAATTTGATATGCCATGGGCCACCTAGTTCATTTTGTGTCAGTTGAAGTTGACCCAAGTAAAATTTCATATTGAAACACAATCGACAAGAAAGCTTTCAATTCAACTTTGTGCTAGGGGATTCTCGTGACCTTAATTCATATCCAAAATCATTCCCACATTTAAAGAATTGAACTTAACTTAAAAGCTAATGGGTGACCCTAGATGGAACCCTAAACAGACAGTTCAAAGCTTCACCGACCGTTTAGGGTTCTTTCCAGGTGATCAAGAATCCAGGTAGCCCTGCATGGTTGGGCAACTTTCCCTAAACGGACCTTCCAACCCTATACGGCCCGTACAAGGAGCCGTCCAGGTGGCCCTTTTCAGGGCTGCCTTTAACGGCCAACCCACTGCCTCTAAATGGCTTGTGGTCCCTTTCACGAGTTGTTTAGGCTTCAGTGAAGGGTCCACGATCTGTTTTAGGGTTGTGGACCTAACCATTAACCCTCTTTTACCTCTCCCAAGTCTGAGGTGTTACACGAATGATTTAAATTTTAAGAGTAGAGTTGCAAGGTGTTATAGAATGATTCAGGTCTTAGCTTAGAAATTTTTGGGGTGTTACACGTAGATTGGCCCCCATAAACCTAGAAGGTACACTTGTGGGCAAATTTAAATAAAAAATCAAACGGAGTCAAAAATAAAGTTTCAAAGTATTATTATAATGTTACTTTGTTAAAATACAGTTCTAATTAAAAATATTTAAAGGGTGTCATATCAAGAAGGGTCAAGTAATATGAAACAAATGGAATAAGAGAGTGGAAAAAGACAAATGTAAGCATAGATACCTATACACATGCTTGATGTATATTATATTGAAATGATGATCATAAAAATAGTATTAAATTTTGTGACAAATTCATAAAAATATTATTCTACTTATAATGTTAATGAACTTAAAGAAAAAGTTATAAATATGTTGGTTAAAAAATAAATTATATATAATTTATAGAGGTATTACACATATGTGATTAAGGATGTTCACAGGTCGGTTATTGGTCAAAATCAAAACCAAACCAACTTAGCCGGACTGCAAATCATCAAAACCAAATCAAACCAAGTATATATTTATCGATTTGGTTGTTATCAGTTTGGGTTAGATTATTCGATTATTAATCATACAGAAAAATAATATAAATGATTCATGCAAAAGAGGGGAAAAACAACAATTAATTCTAAATGAAAAAATAGTTAGATCGACTGACATTACAAAACTTTCTATCACTAAATTCAGTGATTAAAGATTCAAAATTCACAATTTTAGCCTGGAAGGAAGAGACTAATATCCCTATCCCCCCCAATAATTGGCATAGACAGTTGTAAACACCTAAGTTTTGACCGAGCTTAAAGATTCTACACCATTTTAGTGCTCAAATTATTTCTTGTAGGTTAATATTGAATTATTTAAAATTTTACTTCTTCCTAGTAAATTTATTCAAAAGAGTTGGAAACTACAAAATTAGAATCACTTTTAAGGATAAGTTTGGTTTTAATATTACTATTATTTTAAAAGAAAGAAAACCTCCAAAAAAATAATAATATATTTTCCACTTAAATGTTTAATCATTTAATACTTTTTAATTGATTTTACATTTTAAAGAAAAAAAGAAAGAGAAATAAAAAAACGTTCAAAAAAAAAAAGAAACGTACAAAATATTAAAAGAAAAGAATTTTTTTTTAAAAAAAAAGAGGAAAACAAAACGTGCAAAAATAAGAAAAGAAAAAGAACAAAAATAAATTATAAAGGGGGAAACGAGAAAAAAAAAAAGAAGAAAAGAAAGAAAATAAAATTAAAAATAAAAGTGAAAAATCTTCCTAAAAAATAGTCCTAATCCCTTTAGAATTTTTTATCTAAAACTATTCCCAAATCCCATAAAACTTTATTTCTTGTTTTAAATCCAACTCAAAAAAGACAATCTTAATATTACTTAAACTCTAAAAATCTCACTCCTACACAAATCCTAATTCCTAAAAATTAGATACCTATATATGCTCTACTCACAAGACAGAACACAAGAATTATACACAACATCACACGCACAGAAGAGACGCACATAAACAAAAAAAAGGTCTTCCTTTATTTATTTATTTATTTCTAAAAGAAAAAAGTTTGAGAATTAGTGAGATCAAGTTTGGGTCCCTATTCGAGTTTTCATCTGCGATTCTTGATTCAAGAAAATATTTACGAAAGTTCAAGATTCAAATTTGTAAAGGTCCATCTCTTGACTTTACTCTATTTTGTCTGAATAAATTTGCATGCTTATACATAGATTTTTTTAGTATATGATATATGATGTTATTTTCATGTTAATCTAGTAATTTTGTGTGCTCATGAATTTAAAATAATCAACTCAACTGTCACGCCCCGAGCCTACACCCTGGACGTGGCCAACACTCGAGATCCATTTCTAGTCCCCAAGCGAACCCTTGGTCAGGCTAACTACTTAGCGAAAGACTTACTCAAGCAAAAATTGGGACTCCAAGTGCATAATTAAACTTAAAAGTCTCAATTTAAAACATAACTCAAATGAACATATGAAAATACTTAATAAAATATGAGTAACCGTCTCAAGATCTCAAAACACCTCAACAAGGAAAATAATGAGAGACTCCTCAACTCAAATCATCTATGAAGCCTCTAACATTAAGATAGGTGTCGGGACAAGACCCACGACACCTCAATCAACTAATAAAAGAAATAAAGCGGGGTCCTCTGGAATGCAAGGAGGCTCACCAAGCTAACTTGGAGTGCTAAGTGGTCTCAACGAAGCGTCTGTTGATGACCCTGAACATCTGCATCTGCATCATAATAAGATGCAGGTCGAATGACATCAGTACATGGAGTGTACGAGTATGTAATATAACTGAATAAATAGATAACTAAAATGAATAACTACAATAGATATAGTATAAACTCAACTGAATGTAAAGAATTAAAGGTATGAAATCATTTAACTTTATAAAATACTAACTCATCTCTGAAACTCAACGTAATAAGTGATATATATATAAATACACTTTAACTCTATGTGAGATTCTCTAACCGACAACCTTCACTATGAGCTACGTGATGATACAACGTCTCGCCCATGCTGCCAGAACTATCCTATATCGTGTCGTGATATAGAACACCTCAACTAAGTAGATCCACTAAGCTCTACCCGAAGGCATAAGGAAATCATCTAAAAAGTATGAATTCTTTATCCATGTTGGCAAGACATGGTTTATGGGAGCTATGAGTCGTCTGAACTCTCCCCCATATTGGTGCTCAATACTACTCCCAGAATTATTGCTCATGCTCAATGTTTAAAAACATTCTTTTTTCCCATTTTGAGGTAATTACTCAAAAGATCCTCTTAAAAGAGGTAATGCTCTGAAGTATCTATGTACTCATAAACTCATTTAAAAATCAAAGTTTCTCTTTTGTCAATTTAAAATTGTTATCTTTGGGAATTACTTAGTTCCCTATACCTTTCTTGAAACTCATATTTTACTCTTCTCAAAATCAATTTTAATGAAAAAACATTTGTTCTAAAAAGATTCTCAAGCTCCCCTTTTACTTTTTTAAAACTCAATTTAAACAATTAGGTTCTGTTTAAAGGATTCTCAACAAGAACTCAATGAATTACTCCGAAATACGGTTCATGGTGAAAAATGAACATGAACAATCAACTCAACAATCTCAATGTACAACATATAGCAACTCAATGTACAACAATGAATTACTCCGAAATACGGTTCATGGTGAAAAATGGACATGAACAATCAACTCAACAATCTCAATGTACAACATATAGCAACTCAATAATTAGGAATAGAACTCAAGATCAAAAATCCAAGAACTCAGCGTCAAACTCATCTCAAGCATATTCAAAACTAAGGATATAACTCTAGATTACTCTTTTACTGATAGACCGTAGATGTAGGGCATGAGGACGAACTCAGTCCATCACTATGATTAGACTTACATACCTGGGAAGAACAAAGTTCTTGGTGGAATCGATGAAACTCAAAGAACGCTTGAACCCTAGATTTTCTCCTCTTAGAACCTTGTTCTAATGTCTTGAAGTATTAATGAACGTAAAAGAATTCATTAACACTTTCTAAGCCCTTATTTTGGTGTGAAACGACGTAGTTTAGGCTTAGAATAGGGTTAAAACGACATAGTTTAGGCTACCAAACACTTTGGGAAAAGACAACCTTGACCCTAACTTAAAAACGAACGAGGTTCCTTACTGGAAAGACTTCACTAGCCGTATAGGCGGTCGTGAAGCTTCACCTGCCTGACAGGTTTCACTTAACAACGCATAACGTTTTACTCCGAACTTCAAATGAGACAAACTTGGTGGCATTGGAAAGAGGACTCAAAGACCTTTAATTTGATAGGTATTCATTTTGTGCTGAGAGATATGATAATTTGAAGTTGATCCAAAATTTGAAGTCTCATAAACCCCCTTCACGGATGACTTCACGGTCCGTGTGGGGCTTCACGGGCCATTTAGATGTCCATGGTCCTTGACCAGTGACTAGGGGGAAGCCTTTCCTGAGTGGGCAACTTGACGAGCCCTTGGACGGCCCATCAACCTCACCACGGGTCCTCTAGGTGTCCGTGGGAGGGACATTGGCTTGGGAAAGTATTGTGAACTCCTCACGAGCACTTAAACGGACCACGCCCGTCTAGGGCTCCGTGGAGGGTTCCATGGTCCACCTTTGAGTTCTTGACATGCCCGTTCGACTCCTTTCTAGCCTTTCTCTAATCCGAGGTGATATAATATCTCCCCCTTGGGAACATTCATCTTCGAATGAGGCCAAACTAACCATGAAAGGGGTGGGAAAGTGTCTAACAACCCACACAAAGCACAAAAACATGCAATTAGCATAAGCTTCAACATATCAACTTAAAGAGTACTTCATAAGGAGTTAGTACCTTTGTTTGGAATTAATTCGGAGGAAAAGAGGTGAGGGTATCTCGACTTCATATCCTCCTCAGCCTCCCAAGTAGCTTCCTCAACAAATTGGTTCCTCCACAAAACCTTGAATGATGCAACCTCTTTAGTTCTCAACTTGCAAACCTGACGATCAAGGATCTGCACTGGAATCTCCTCATAGGACAGACTGTCCTTTACACTAGTACTCTCAGTAGGTACAATAAGTGTAGGATCACCAGGCACTTCTTTAACATAGAGATGTGAAATACCGGGTGGACGGACGGTAGCTCTAACTCATAAGCTACATTGCCAACTCTCTTGGATATCCTGTAAGGACCAATGTACCGAGGACTAAGCTTTCCTTTCTTACCAAACCTCATAACACCCTTCATGGGTGAAACTTTCAGATATACCTAATCATCGACTTCAAACTCCAAATCTCTTCTTCTAACATCAGTATAGGATTTCTGACAACTCTGCATTGTTTTCAACCTCTCCTGAATAGTCTTCATCTTCTCCATGGTTTAATGAACCAAATCTGGTCCTATCAACTCAGTTTCACCAACCTCAAACTAGCCAATAGGGGATCTACACCTCCGCTCGTTTAGAGCCTCATACGGAGCAATCTAAATACTGGAATGGTAACTATTATTGTATGCATACTCAATAAGAGGCAAGTGGTCATCCCAATTACCTTTGAAATCCAAAACACAAGCTCTCAACATGTCCTCTAAGGTCTTAATTGTGTGTTTTTCTTGACCATCAGTATGAGGATGAAAAGCAATACTAAGGTTCACCTTTGGACCCAAACCTTTCTGAAACGACTTCCAAAACTTTGTGGTAAACTGAGCATCTCTTTATGAAATGATGGACAAGGGAACTCCATGCAGTCGGACTACCTCCCGAATGTATATATTTGCATACTCTTCTGCTGTATTGGTAGTCTTTACCGGTAAGAAGTGGGTTGATTTGGTCATTCGATCCACAATCACCCAAATGGAATCATGATGTCTACGAGATCACGGTAAACCAGTAATGAAATCCATGTTAATCATCTCCCTCTTCCATTTTGGAAGGGGTATATTCTGAGCCACACCACATGTCCTTTGATGCTCAGCCTTGACTTGCTGGTAATTTGGGCACTAAGCAACAAACTCGGTAATGCACCTTTTCATGCCACTCCACCAATAGACTTCTCTCAAGTCACGGTACATCTTGGTGGCACCTGGATGAATCGTATATCGGGAACTATGGGCTTCTTCCATGATTCTCTTTGGGAGTTCATCCACATTCGGAACACATAATTTACCTTGATACCTCAACACATCATCTCCCCCTTGTGCGAAGACCATCCCTTTCTGCTTATGCACATTTGCCTTCAACTCAAATAAAATAGGATCTTTGTCTTGTTTCTCCTTCACTTTTGAAACTAATGAGGATTTTGCCCCATTCATCACGACCACTCCACCTTCACTGGAATCTAACAAATGGACTCCTAAACGTGCAAGTCTGTGAACTTCCTTAGCTAATTCCTTCTTGCTTCCTCAACATGAGTGGTACTCCCCATGGACAACTTGCTCAAAGCATCAGCAACAACATTAGCCTTACCTGGGTGATAGAGGATACTCATGTCATAATCCTTGAGCAACTCTAACCACCTCCTTTGTCTGAGATTAATCTCCTTCTGACTGAAAACATACTGGAGACTCTTGTGGTCTATGAACATATCCACATGCACACCATAAAGATAGTGACGCTATATTTTGAGTGCAAAAACCACTGCTGCCAACTCGAGATCATGAGTCGGATAATTCCTCTCGTGAATCTTAAGCTGTCTAGAGGCATATGCTATAACCTTACCATTCTGCATCAATACACAACCAAGTCCAACTCTGGATGCATCACAATAGACGACAAAACCTCTGTACCTTCTGGTAGAATCAACACCGGGGCAGTAGTTAACCGAGTTTTCAATTCCTGAAAGCTTTTCTCACAAGCTTCAGACCATTGAAACTTAGCTGTTTTCTAAGTCCTAAGTCAACTTAGTCAACGGAGACAAAATAGATGAGAACCCCTCGACAAACCTTCTGTAGTAACCAGCCAACTCCAAGAAACTCCTTATATCAGTTGGAAATGTGGATTTTGGCAAATTTTGCACTGCCTCAATCTTCTGAGTGTCGACTCGAATTCCTTCACCAGACACAATGTGGCCTAGGAATGCAACAGATTCAAGCCAGAACTCACACTTAGAAAACTTGGCTTATAACTCTCGATCTTTGAGAGTTTAGAGGACTATTATGAGATTACTAGCATGGTCCTCCTTATTCCTCAAATAAATTAATATGTCATCAATGAACACGATAACAAACATATCCAGGTATGGCCTAAATACTCTGTTCATAAGATCCATGAATGTTGCAGGAGCATTAGTCAAACCAAATGACATAACAAGGAAATCATAATGACCGTAACAGGTCCTGAAAGCGGTCTTCGGGATGTCACTTTCTCTTACTCTTAGCTGATGATCGCCAGATATGAGGTCTATCTTAGAGAAACAAGTGGCACCCTGAAGGTAGTCAAAAAGGTCATCAATTCTCAAAAGGGGATATATATTCTTTATTATGTCCTTGTTCAACTGGCGGTAATCGATACACATCCTCAGGGAACCATCTTTCTTTCTCACGAATGAGACAAGAGCGCCCCAAGGTGAGACACTTGGTCGGATGAAACCCTTATCAAGAAGATCTATCAAGTGCTTTTTTAACTCTTTTAACTCAACTGGAGCCATTCTATATGGCAGAATAGAAATGGGCTGAGTATCGGGCAGAATATCTATTCTGAGGTCTATTTCTCTCTCGGGAGAGACTCCGGGAAGATCATCTGGAAAGACCTCTGAAAACTCACTCGCAACTGGAAGTAACTGAATAGGCGGTGTCTCAACACTAGAGTCGTTAACTCAGACTAAGTGATAGATGCATCTCTTAGAAACTAACTTTCTGGCCTTAAGATATGAAATGAAACGACCCTTAGGCACTGCTAAACTACTCCTCCACTCTAAAATTGGCTCATTACGAAATTGAAACTTGACTACTCGTGTTCTACAATCGACTGAGGCATAACAAGCATGAACCTAGTCCATACCTAGAATGACATCAAAATCCACCATGTCTAGCTCAACTAAGTCAGTCATGGTGTCCTTGTGATAGACAGAGATGGTGCAATCACGATAGACTCTTTTAGCTAGAATAGACTCCCCAACAGGTGTGGAAACACTGAAGGGCTCAAAAAGTTGTTCAGGGGAAATGTCGAACCTCATGGATACATTAGGAGTCACAAAAGACAAACTCACACATGGATCAATTATGGCATAGACATCAAAAGTAAATACTTTAAGCATACCAGTGAAAACATCTTGCGAGTTCTCCTGATCCTGGCGACTAGCTATAGCATACAGACGGTTTGCCCCTCCGCCTATCCCTGAAGTAGCTCCTCTCTGAGCCGCTCTGTCTGTTGGAGACACTGAAGAAGATTGGGCTCTGTTGCCCCTATTACCCTACCTGTTCTTAGGGCACTCTCTCATAAAATGACCCATCTGACCACACATGAAGCAGCCATCGGAGCCATCACGACACACTCACGGGTGGTTTCTACCACACTTAGCACATGTGGGGGTCTAAGTAGCCCCTTCTGCCACACTATCGTGAGTGGGTCGAGCTCTGAAATTCTAGGAGTTTTGGTTCCAGAATTCATATATGTTCTTTGGTGCAGGTGCAATAGCTGACGATGGAGCAGGTCCAGATGACCTTTGCTGGAAAGATGACCGATTTACATTCTCAGTCTTCTGCTGGCCGAACTCATGATTTGGTGACTTAGCCCTCCTGCTGGGGAACTCTTCCCTGTCTTTCAACTTGTACTACTCTACCTATTGTTCATGAATCATAAGTCTAGCTATGTCCATGTTTTCTATTAACATAGTTGCTCTCCCTTCCTTATTAGATAAATGGGAAAGCCCAAACACAAACAAACTCATTCAGCTTATCATATCAGCCAGCATCTCTAGAGCATAGCGGGGTAGCTGAGTGAACTTGAGGCTATACTCTTTCACACTCATAGACTCCTTCATATTAAGGAACTCTCTTACCTTTGCTTCCCTTAGCTCACGGGGAAAGAGCGCCCCAAAAAGGCATCTTCAAACACTGCCCAACTCAAAGGTGGTGCTTCCTCTACCCTATTCTTCTTCCACTTATCATACCATATCCTAGCAACACCTTTGAGATGGTATAAGGCTAACTCCACACACTTTGTATCAGCAATACGCATGACCTCAAACACTTTCTGAAGCTCTTCCACGAAGTTCTCTAGATCCTCAATGACCTTCGACCCAGTGAACTCCGAGCGATTCATTCTCAATAGCTCACAGATTCTAGATGTATCAGTTACATCTTGACGACCTGCTCTTGGTTGACCAACCTGGTTTGCCACAACCTGAGTTAGCATCTGAAGAGCATTCATGAACTCAGCATTGGTGACATCTCCTTGAGGGGGTGGGATCCTCTTGACCTTGAGGATTAGCATTCCTCCTAGTTGGACGTCCTCGAACAGCTCTTCGTGGAGGCATGATCTGAAAAGACATGCGTAAGCACGAGTTAGAGGAAACTTTTATAGAGTTGAACTCTATCGCACGAAAAGGAGCAAGAAGAAAGTGAAATTTTTCCTAAATGTCATAGCCTCCTAATTATAGATGTAGCGCACTTCACGCCGATAAGAAGGACCCTACACACACGACTTCATAGACACCCTAAGACTCTTTAACTTTGTGCTCTGATACAAAGTTTGTAATGCCCCGAGCCTACACCCTGGATGTGGCCGGCACTCGAGAACTATTTTTGGTTACCAAGCGAACCCTTGGCCTAGCTGACTACTTAGCGGAAGACTTACTCAAGAAAAAATAGGGAATCAAAGTGCATAATTAAACTTAAAAGTTTCAATTTAAAACTTAATTCAAATGAACATATGGAAATACTTCATAAAATATGAGTAACCGTCTCAAGATCTCAAAACACCTCAACAAGGAAAATAATGAGAGACTCTTAAACTCAAATCATCTATGAAGCCTGTAACATTAAGATAGGTGACGGGACAAGACCCACGACACTTCAATAAACTAATAACATAAATAAAAGCGGGGTCCTCCGAAATGCAAGGAGGCTCACCACGCTAACTGGGACTGCTGAGTGGTTTCAACGAAGCGCCTGCTATATAGCATAAACTCAACTAAATGTAAAGAATTAAAGGAATGAAATCATTTAAATTTACAAAATGCTTACTCATCTCTGAAACTCAACGTAATAAGTGATCTATAAAAATATACTTTAACTCTATGGGAGATTCTCTAATCGACAACCATCACTATGAGCTACTTGATGATACAACATCTCACCCACTCTGCCAGAACTGTCATATATCGTGCCGAGATATAGAACACCTCAACTAAGTGGATCCAATATGCTCTACACGAAGGCATAGGGAAATTATCTAAAAATTATGAATCATTTACCCATGTTGGCAAGACATGGTTTATGGGAGCTATGAGTTGTCTGAACTCTCCCCCATATCGGTGCTCAATACTACTCCCTAAATTATTGCTCATGCTCAATGTTTACAAACATTCTCTTTTCTCATTTTGAGGTAATTACACAAAAGATCCTCTTAATGCTCTAAAGTATCTCTGTACTCATAAACTTATTTAGAAATCAAAGTTTCTCTTTTCTCAATTTAAAACTGTTATCTTTGGGAATTACTTAGTTCCCTATACCTTTCTCAAAACTCATTTTTTAGTCTTCTCAAAATCAATTTTAAAGACAAAGCATTTGTTCTAAAAAGATTCTCAAACTCACCTTTTACTTTCTCAAAACTTAATTTAAACAATTCAGTTCCGTTTAAAGGATTCTCAACAAGAACTCAATGAATTACTCCGGAATAGAGTTCATATTGAAAAATAGACATGAACAATCAACTCAACAATCTCAATGTACAACATACAATAACTCAATAATTAGGAATAGAACTCAAGATCAGAAATTTAAGAACTCAGGACTCAGCACGAAACTCATCTCAAGCATACTCAAAACTAAGGGTATAACCCTACATTACTCCTTTACTGATAGAAAGTAGATGTAGGGCGTGAGGACAAACTTAGTCCATCATTATGATTAGCCACACATACCTGGGAAAAACAAAGTTTTTGGCGAAATCGATGAAACTCGAAAAATTCTTGAATCCTAGCTTTTCTCCTCTAGGATCCTTGCGCTAATGTCTTGAAGTGTTAATGAATGTAAAACAGTTGATTAACACTTTCTAAGTCCTTAATTTGGTGTGAAACGACGTAGTTTAGGCTTAGAATAGGATTAAAATGACGTAGTTTAGGGTACCAAACACTTTGGGAAAAGACCACCTTGACCCTAACTTAAAAACGAACGAGGTGCCTTACTGTAAAGGCTTCACGAGCCATCTATGGCTTCACTGACCGTATAGGTGGTCGTGAAGCTTCGCTTGCATAACAGTGCTTCACTAAAACGGGCATAAAGTTTTATTCCAAACTTCAAATGAGGCAAACTTGGTGGTGTTGGAAAGAGGACTCAAAGACCTTTAATTTGAAAGGTTATGGGCCACCTAATTCATTTTGAGCTGAGAAATATGATCGTTTGAAGTGGATCCAAAATTTTAAGTCTCATAAACCCCCTTCACCGACGACTTTACGGTCCGTGTAGAGCTTCACGGGTCGTTTAGACGTCCGTGGTCCTTGACCAGTGACTAGGGGAGCAGCCTTTCCTGAGTGGGCAACTTGACGAGCCCTTGGACGGCCCGTCACCCTCACCACGGACGGTCTAGGCATCCGTGGGAGAGACACTGGCCTGGGCAAGTACTTGGAACTCCTCACGAGCACCCAAACGGACCGGGGTCCCCTACATGGCCCGTCAAGGGCTCCGTGGAGGGTTCCATGGTCCACCTTTGGGTTCTTGACATGCCCTTTCGACTCCTTTCTAGTCTTTCTCTAATCCGAGGTGTTACATCAACTATACTATAATGTGTTTTTAAAATAAACAAAAATGCGATAAGAATATGTACGTGAATTAATTTTTCATTTTCAAGAAAACAAATACATGTTTATATTTAAACGAATTCAAGGTTTGAATAGTTTTTTAAAAAATTACTTAAGATTATCTTTGTTTGAAAACTTAGAAAAAATTCTTATGTTTTATTTAACGAGTACACATTATTTAAATAAAAATTGTTAGTTGCCCTTTTAATTATGCGCCTTGATCGACTATGTCAAAATTGAGGTTGTAACATTGCGTCTAGGGTAAGATTAATGAAAGTTCAACAAATCTAAGGTGAATCGTACGCATAATTAATAACACAATTACTTCAAAAATTAGTTTAAGCCGAATATAAGTTAATAAAGCGATTGGAATCACTGGATTCGAGGGATGTGTAATACCTTTCCATCGATCAACAGAATTTCTTACCCAAATTTTTAGTTCGTAGGTCATTAATTAATAGAGTCAAAACTTTCTTTTGATTAGAGATTTAAATAAGGTAACTTGAAACATCAAAACTCAATTTCAAGTGGCGACTTTTTAAATAAATATTCCCTTATCAAAACGTCACTTTATCGGAAAAACTTTTTTCAAACCCTATAAGAATGGTAAAAAAAAGGAGTCTAACAGATCTTTTGTTTACCATTCTTATAGGGTTTGAAAAGGGTTTTTCCAATTAAATTGACGTTTTGATATGAGATTATTTATTTACAGATTCGTCACTTGAAATTGAGTTTTGGTATTCCAAGTCACCTTATTTAAATCCCTAATCAAAAGAAAGTTTTGACTTTATTCATTAATTCTCTACAAACTAAAAATTTTGGTCAGGAATTATGTTGATCGAGGAAAAAGTATTAGGCATCCTTCGAATCCCATGATTCCAGCACAGTCGCTTTATTAACTTATACTTAGCTTAAACTAATTTTTGAATAAATTGTGTTATTAATTATGCCTACGATTCACTTTAGATTTCTTGAACTTTCATTAATCTTACCCAAGACACAATGTGGCGACCTCAATTTTAACAAAAAAAAATTCAATTAAATTAAAATATCAATCTCATTCTTAAAAAAAAATAATGTGTAATCGTTAATATAAAACATAATAATTTTTTCTAAGTTTTCAAACAAAGATAAAGTTACGTAGTTTTTTAAAAAACAAATCAAACCTTGAATTCATTTAAATATAAACATGTATGTATTTTCTTGAATATGAAAAATTAATTCATGTACATATTTTTATCATTTTTTATTTATTTTTAAAACACATTCTAGTATAGTTGAGTTGATTATTTTAAATTCATGAGCACACAAAATTACTAGATTAACAAGAAAATAACATCATATATCATATATTAAAAAAAGATTATGTATAAGCATGCAAATTTATTCAAACGAAATAGAGCAAAGTCACGGGATGGACCTTTACAAATTTGAATCTTGAACTTTCCTAAAGATTTTCTTGAATCAAGAACTGCATATTAAAACTTGAATAGGGACCCAAACTTGATCTCACTAATTCTCAAACTCTTTTCTTTTAGAAAAAAATAAATTAAGGAAGGAAGACCCTTTTTTTTGTTTGTGCGTGTTTCTCTGTGCGTGTGATATTGTGTATAATTCTTGTGTTCTCTCTTGTGAGTAGAGCATATATAGGCATCTAGTTACTAGGAATTAGAATTTAGGTAGGAGTGGGATTTGTAGAGTTTGAGTAATTTTAGGATTGTATTTTTTGAGTTGGATTTAAAATAGGAGATAAGTTTTATGGAATTTGGGATTAGTTTTGGATAAAAATTCTAAAGGGATTAGGACTATTTTTTAGGAAGATTTTTCCCTTTTATTTTTAATTTCTTTCTTTCTTTTATTTTCTTTTTTGCATGTTTTTCCCTTTTTTAATTTATTTTTGTTCTTTTCTTTCCTTATTTTTGCACGTTTTGTTTTCCTCATTTTCTTTTATAGTTTTTATTCTTTTCTTTTCTTATTTTGTATGTTTCTTTTTTTCTTTTTTTGAATGTTTTTTTATTTCACTTTCTTTTTTCTTTAAAATAAAAATCAACTAAAAAGTATTAAATGATTATAATATTTAAGTGAAAAATATATTATTATTTTTTGTAGATTTTCTTTCTTTTAAAATAATAATAATATTAAAACCAAACTTATCCTTAAAAGTGATTCTACTTTTGTAGTTTTCAACTCCTTTAATAAAGTCACTAGGAAGCAGTAAAAATTTAAATAATTCAATATTTACCTACAAGAAATAATTTGAGTACTAAAATGGTGTAGAATCTTTAAGTTCGGTAAAAAATTAGGTGTTTACAACATGCCCCTCTTTGCTTGGGAACATGGAGAGTTCTCAGACAAAGAAGTGAACAATGTGACTGATTTTTGACATAACCACTTATTTAAAATGGAAGCGAAAGAAAAGAACTGTGAATGTATCTTAACTTTGGGTAATCTATGTATCTCGAGTTATTAGATAATCAAGTTACGTATAGTTCAAGTGGATGTAAAGATGGCAGGATGAGTGAGAGATTCAAATGAGGTCCCGTCGAGATTCCGATCTGCGGCTCTTGCTATTACATCAGAAAAATGAAGAAGAAAAGAAAACTGCAAGATCCTATCTACTCTACTTGTCTTCATTATTTTCCTTCAGATTTTCTCTTTGTATTCTCAGTTATCACCTCACCTTCTCTCACCTTCTCTTAGTGGGTACTTTATCAGGAAGTTTGATCTTGAAGTTAAGATTTGAGAAGTGAATTTGAACTTGGGCTGAGTCGTTGCCTCTTACTCCAAGGACAATCCGTTGAATATTTCAAATTGCATGTTTCTTTAATCAAAGACTAAGAACACGACTCTTGAGATGTTGGACCACTGTATGTGTCAAAGCTGAGTCTAACATACTTCAAGATTAAACATTCTTCTCAGTTTTAATCAGGGAATTCCATTCTTGAATATTAAATTTACGCTTTACGAAAAAAACTGCAAAAAGACAAACGAAATGAACAAAAACATTTCTACCACAATTTGTACTAGGAAAATTTTGTGACTTATTAGTAAAATTATATACTAACTACATAAAAAAAAACAAAATAAAGAAGCTAAATTCTAACACAGAACAAGAACTATATTCTCAATAATTTCACCAGGGGATGTTGTACCCCGTGAGAACTTGAAAAGAATTGAAATATTTAATTTCTAAAACACAACTAGGGAATATTGTACCCTATGAAAGCATGAAAAATAAGATATATTTTTTTTACATATTTTTTTAAAGGCGTGAAAAATAAAAGAGGGGTTTTTGTTCTCTGTAATGCAACTGGAGAATGTTGTACCCTGTGATGACATGAAAAATGAAATAGGGGTTATTGTGCCCTAAAATGCAACCAGGTATTGTTGTGCCCTGTGAAGGCATGGAATAAAATATGGGTTATTTTGCCCTAAAATGCAACCAGGGAATGTCGAACCTATGAAAGAATGAGAATAAAATAGGGATTATTGTGCCCTAAAATGCAATTACGGATTGTTGTACCCTGTGAAAGCATGAAAATAAAATAAAGATTTTTGTGCCCTAAAATGCAACCAAGGACCGTTGTACACTGTGAAGGCATGAAAATAAAAAGAGAATTATTGTGCCGTAAAATGCAATCAGGGAATGTTGTACCCTGTGATGACATGAAAAATGAATTAGGGGTTATTGTGCCCTAAAATGCAACCAGGTATTGTTGTACCCTGTGAAGGCATGGAATAAAATAGGGGTTATTTTGCCCTAAAATGCAACCAGGGAATGTCGAACCTATGAAAGAATGAGAATAAAATAGGGATTATTGTGCCCTAAAATGCAATTACGGATTGTTGTACCCTGTGAAAGCATGAAAATAAAATAAAGATTTTTGTGCCCTAAAATGCAACCAAGGACCGTTGTACACTGTGAAGGCATGAAAATAAAAAGGGAATTATTGTGCCGTAAAATGCAATCAGGGAGTGTTGTACCCTGTGAAGGCTTGAAAATAAAATAGAGGTTATTATGCCTTAAAATGAAACCAGGGATTGTTGTACCTTGTGAAAGCATGAAAATAAAATAGGGATTATTGTGCCCTAAAATGTAACAAGTGATTGTTGTATCCTGTAAAAAAATATGAAAATAAAATAGGGGTTATTGTGCCCTAAAACGCAACCAAGGAATGTTGTACCCTATGAAGGTATGAAAATAAAATAGGGATTACTATGCCCTAAAATGCAACCAGAGAATGTCGTACTCTGTGAAGAAAAGGTGTAATAGTTTTTTTTTTGTTTTTTTTGGTTTTTGTTTTTTTCAAAGTAAGAAAAATAAAATTATGCCCCGATTTTGAATTTGAATTATTTTCTTTCATATATAGGAGTTTGTGCTTCCTGAAATGACAAGTGTGAATAATATAATTCTCATATAAGAGAAAAGATTTGAAAAAATTAATTTTTTGGCACTCGACTTTTCGCGTACTGCTTTTGTGCAATATCCTTATTTCTGCTGGATCAAAGAAAAATTTAAGAGTTTTTTTAAAATGATGATTGGTTTGTGGCATCGATACCTTGTGAAACTTATCCTTCATGTGTGTTCAAACATCTGTACAATTCTTTTCTTTTTAAAAAAAGAAAATAATGTTGGAGGGTGAAGAGAGAGAAACTAATTCATGATTGAGCATTTCTTGACTTTAGTTGGTACCAACAATTAGAATTATGCATAGAAAACACATTTAACTACTCTATTACAAATTTGAGGTCAACTTAGAAGTAATATATATAGTTTTAAATGGTACCTCAAACATACATAAGTTCTAACAAAATTTGTTCAACATGCATCAATCACGGATTAGAATTATTCATATCATCATGTTTCAAGTGCTCTCACAAAAAATAAAGCCCTAACTCACACACAATAGGGATGTTTTGATCTTAGGACGTTTTGAAGTTCTCTCACACTTAGAAAGATGTTCAATTCATAAAATTGAGATACCATATGCTTGGCCGTCATGTAAGTATCGAGTAATGTGAGAACCTTGAGAATGAGATCAAGTATGACTTGTCATTGGCTTGTAATGTAGGCATAGGGAAAGGTAGGATATTCATTTGGGATAAAATGAATATGTTCTCCTTAAACATTGCACTATGCTCTCAAATATTTTTTCATTTTTACATTTGTCATGACCCAAAACCGGGTGTGATGACACTTGTCCTATCCCACCAGGACAAGTCAGCCTAAACCCAACAAGAGGAAATAACCACAGAGAATAAGCGATATAAAGAGAAAAACATAAGCAGAAGTCTTTCAAACTTAAACAATCCCCCAAGACTGGTTGTCACATGTAAAAGCCACTAACGACAGAATTTAAAGGAAAATACAAGTCTCAAATATGTCTTTGCTTCTCAATTAGAACAAAGCATAAAACAGAAATAAGAGAGTTCGCCAGATGATGCTAGCTACCTCTCTCGATCTCCTAGAAAGCCTCAGATGGTAAAGAAACGAGGAACTCACAATCCTGGATCGGAACCTACATAGGTGTAGAAGCAAGGGTGAGTACCAAACAACGCGGTACTCAGTAAGTCAACTAACAAACAAGGCAAATCTAATAAAAAACATGAACTCCTTTCATCCCAACCAAACCTCCATAACTACAATCAGCACAGGAAATCAACCCAATCTAGACTACACAGTTCCTATAGCATATAGACCAACAATAGCTCTTCAGCATCACCGAAATAAGTCACATCAGTATCAGATATATCAATCACAGAGGTGCAAGGAGCATATACACAACTTCACGGTAACAGATAAGATGTAATGCAATGCAATGCAATGATGTCACATAAATTAATGCATGTTTGCCCTAATGATACACATCCGCTGAATCTCAGACCGAAACCCATGGGAACGCACAAGGTCCATGTATTCGCCGGAACCATTTCCCATCGACATAATCATCAATCACCGAAACCATTTCCCATCGGCATAATCATCGCTCGCCGGAACCATTTCCCATTGGCATAAGTATCAATCTGTCTCGTCATAGTGTTCCAGAACCAATGCAAATAGGCATGTTCACACAAATAATGAGAAAATGATAGTACTCACTGTCACAACGCAATTCATTTAAATAAAATTCAAGTCACAATATCAACGGTATATCAACACCAACATTTACATCAATCACATCATTATAATCACCTAGTCTCCATTTCACTACCCCTTCGTCACAAATAGGATCAATCGGAAGAAAGCATTTCAAGTTTATTTTCATAATTACACAAAGAGCAAAAGACATTTCATCAAGTTCACGGCATTGTACACTTAGTTCAAACATTAGCACACATCGCCTTTTTACTAACCCGTCGATCAATATAGATTGGTTCATGTAAGAATTCATTTACGAAGTTTTAGAAGTTCACTTGCCTTAGCCAAAATCGCGATCAATTAATAATCGGAGCTTTTCCCTTCAGAATATCATCCGGAACACCAAAATCTATTCAAATAATGATTCACAATCAATTTCCGGAACTATCGACACCAAGAACACAACATTCGGAAAAAAGGGTCAAAACTGCTCAAAAATCCGATTTCAAAAACGGTTTAAATTCAGAAATCTTTAAATGGAAATGATCCTCAAAGCATTAGGAATCCATTGGTGTAAACAATTTCGAAAAAGGAGTTCAAACCATTTCATAATCACCATTTGATCAAAATTCAGAGTTCATAAAAATCTCCCAAATTCCCACTTTAAAAACCCCAATTTCAAGTTAAAAATCATGATAAAATCGATAGGTAATGAAGGTTTAAGGTTAAAATCACTAACCCAATAGGTTTCCCAAAAATTTCTCCTTCCAAAATCGCCCAACCGAGTTTTTAAAGTTTAAAAATGGTGAAAATGGGTGTTTTCCTGATTAAACACTGTTTCAAGCAATTTTACTCTCCACGAACGCGGGGACGAGCAGCAACAACACTCCGTGAACGTGGACCACAACCCTCCTGTAATAACCCTCTAGGTCATTTCTGTGTTAATGCCTCATTTCTGCCGTTAAGAGCGTTCCTCTAGCGACCCCAAGTCAATTATGACTTGCTGGCACTGACTATTCGGTCACTTGGTCATTCGTTTAGGTTTAGGCTTGTTTTCCTATTTTAGAGCTTTTGAACCTTAAAAAGTTGATTTCGGTCATAACTTTAGGTAAACGGCCTCGGATGGGAATTCTGACAGTTCCATCCGCTCCGGAGCGGCCAAATTAGGCTAGAAACATGGTTTGCCAGAGTCCCAGAGCTTCCGATGTGATTTTGGGGCCAGTTAGCTCTTTAGCCTTCGAAATTTGGCTTAAAGTTGACTTTGGTCAACATTCTTGGTAAACGTGCTTGGATGAAAATTTTGTCTGCGCGATTAGTTCAGAAATGTCGAGTTTGGTCTAGAATGACCCTTCGAGAACTTTCGATCAAAATTCGAGGCCTCCGGTGAAAATTAGCAAAAATGGTCCATTGGGTGTGGGACCCACTTTTTGTTGAAATGACCTCGTATGGAAATTTTGACTTCGCCATTGAGTTTGGAACGTCAAATTCGAGGGGTAGCATATCTCGTTTGAGTGCACGGGGTTCCGAACGATTTCCAAGCACCCCGTCGGAGTTTTGGAGTTGTCTAAAACTCAGCTATTGTAGCTGTCAAAAATGCAGACACATTTACTCTCCGCTTTCGCGGGATAGGCTCCACGTTCGCGGAGGTGTAAGAGTGTCTACCCAGCATTCGCGGAGGTTTAGGGTCTTGTGCTCCACGTTCACAGAGGTCTGTGACCTTGTGCTCCGCATTCGCGGAAGGTTCTCCTTGTTCGCGGAGGTCTGTGGTGTGGGGGTGTTTTTGTTCTCCGTGTTCGCGGGTTTTGGGCCGCGTTCTTGGAGCTATTATGGGTTTGCCTCCGCATTCGCATAGAAAAGTCGTTAGTTTCCCTCCGCGTTTGCCGGGGGCCTGGGGGCCGCGTTCGCGGAGAAGAGTGGGTGGCAGTGGTTATAAATTGAGGTCGAGGTTGATGAAACATTCAAAAATCCATATCTCCCTCCTCGGTTGTCAGCTTTTGGTGATTCAAAGTTCCAGGCGTTTAGATTCTCATTGGCTTCGTGGGTTCATGGTTGAATTGCATTGGGTGTACCTCGTTTTCCATGAATTTGAGGTGTAAGTTTCTATCTTAAGCCTATTTGTTGTAAAGTTTTATGTTTCTTGTTTGAGTTGCATGGAGCTGATCCGAGCCCCGATGAGTGTTCCATTTTTGACTACAAGTTGGAGGGAAGATTTGGGACCTCTTCACGAAGTCAATTCCAGAAAATTCAGAGCGGGTTCTGCATTCTGGATTTTTACTCCGAAATTGGTCTATCTCCAAATTTGATGATTTTGGTGTCTAAATGACCGTATTGACGCTGTGATTCTATTTTTGATAGAGTGGCAGCAGTCTGAGGCCGTTTGGAAGGGAAAAGCTCCGACAGAGTGACTTGGAGCGCGCGTGATCGGCTTTCTGGTAGGTTACGGCTTCCCTTCTCCCTAGATTGTCCTTGAATGTGTGATTACTTGCCGACTTGTATGAATCTGGGTTGGGTGATTAGTACTTCTATTCTTCTTCTTCGATTTTCTTCGTTTAGAGTTTATTTCTGGGTTGTTCGGGGTTAGTATCATGCTTTTGGATGAGTTGTTGACTTGGGCTGTCGTTGATTTGTTGTGGGTTATCTTTTGGGTCATTATTTGTTGTTGCATGCGTGGGTTCAGAAAATTTGCTTGCATGCTGTTGATTTCTGTGATTGTTTCGACCTTATAATAGGTTAGGATAGTATTGCCTTACTCTTATGCACCTGTTGACTTGGGTATGTATCTGACGTCGTTTCGGATGGACTAGGTCCTTGTAGACTGGTATAGCAGACTTGGGTTTGATAGTTTGAGCCTTAGCTTAGGCATTTATGTGGCTTTTGGATCTTCCAATTCTTTCTCTTTTATTTATGTGATTCTGGGGTGCTGCCGAAAGATGTTGTTGTTGCGCCGATTGACAATTGAATTATGCTAGGCTGGGAGCCTTCGGTTGATATCCTTCTGGGGTGGCGGCCCATGGTGTTTAGCCTTGTGTTGTTTTTTTTTGTGGTGGTTTTATCCGGTTCGAGGTTGTTAGCTCCAGTATGCAGCTGATGTTACCTGGTTAGCATCCTGTATTTCCAGCGCTAGGTTGTCAGGTGTAGGCTACTAGTTCCAGTCCGCAGCTGATGTTACACGATTGCAACTCGTTATTTCTAGCGTGAGACCGTTGCTCGTAGGCTACTAGTCCCAGCTGCGCAACTGACGTTACCCGGTTGGAGCCGGTATTTCCAGCGCTAGACTGTTGAGCGTAGGCTATTTAGCTCCAGTCCAAGGCTGACGTTACACGATTAGAGTCCTTTATTTCCAGCTCGTGACTGATGATTTGGCTGGGCCTAGGTATTGTTCCAGTTCGAGGCTGACGTTACACAGTTAGAGTCAGGTATTTCCAGCTCATGACTGATGATTAGGTGGGGCCCACGTGTTATCTTTTTGGGTCCGGGACCTATGGGTGTTGAGGCTTCTGGAGTTGGGTTTCCTTCGTTGCTGTAGAATAGCTCTTTTGTGTACATATCGGGCTTATGGGGCTCCGTTCGGGTTTTATTTAAACTTCCGCACGAGTGTGCCCAATAGGTCTTATGGGGAGCTCAGCTGGGTTTAGCTTAGTTGTTCTTAGTTTGCTTTTCGCTTTCTCTATTCCTATTTCTGTTGACTTCTGTTTGTGCTAATTCTATCTTGTCTGCCTATTTTTACCTGTCTTGCTCAGTCGGCCTATGATGCCTACTGGGTACCTATTGTTTTGGTACTCATGTTACACTCTGCATCTGTTTTCGTGATGCAGGTATGAGCACCAGTTCTTAGCGTTGAGATCAAGCCTACAGCTGTCTGTTCAGGAAACGAGGGTTAGCACATGGAATTCTAGGATTACCTGTCTCCTTTTGTATTTATATTCTAACTTATCTTTTGCTTTCGAGACAGTTTGTTTATGTGGTCCACTTTTTGGACTTGTACTCTTGGTAGTAGTTCTGTACTTGTGACTTCCAGGTTCTAGGAGATGTCTTGCATTTATAGTTTGGTTTCGGTTCCGCCTTCCTATGTGTTGTATTTGTTGCTTCCGCTTAGTTGAGGATTAGTTTCCACCCTTAGTCCCATTACTGCTAAGTTCTGAGATAGGGTTTTGGCTGGCCTACTGGTGGGCTGGTAGGCTCCATCATGATTCAAGAAATCAGGTCGTGAAGAGTTGGTATCAGAGCCCCAGGTGTCTTGGTCTCACTTGTACAGAACTAGCATCTAGTAGAGTCCTGAGGATTGGCGCAGACACGTCTGTGACTTATCTTCGGGAGGCTACAGGGTATTCGTAAGAGGTTTTCTTGTTTTGATTCCTGTTTGTGCGTTCTGTCTGATTTGTTTCATGAAATCTCACTTGCTTCACTCTATTGCAGGATGGCTCACATGCGTAGTGGAGGCCGACCCCGAGGTCGAGGTTGTACTGCCACACCAGGCCGCGATAGAGTGAGGACTCCGGCGCTAGAGCCTCGAGTACACCAGATTCCTCCTCAGTCGGTGGAGCCGGGACCAGCCCAGCCACCACCCGTACCAGCTGCTACCCCGGATCTTCAAGGCATGCTTGCCCAGATCCTAGCTGCTATCGAGGGTATGCAGCAGCAGCCAGCCCCAGTGCCTGTTTCAGAGCCGATTCCAGCACAACAGGGCCAGCCTGTGGTAGCGGCTTCAGAGGTTGATTAGCCACCAGCACCGGCCGCAGTTCAGTCGGACCCTTTGGACAGGGTTATGCCACTGCGAGAGCAGAAGATGCTCGAAGTGTTTCTTAGACTATCACCGTCGAGGTTTTCCGGGGCTGTGGGGAGGATGCCCACGAGTTCCTAACTACTTGCTGGGAAAGATTGCAGACTTTGGCGTAAGTGGAGTCCAGAGGAGCCGACTTCACAGCTTATCAGTTAGACGGGCCGGCCAGACTGTGGTGGTCTTCTTTCATCGAGACCAGGCCAGCTAGGTCACCACCGGTATCGTGGACGGAGTTTTTTTAGGCCTTTTTATCAACTCTGTGATGAGTTCACGAGGTTGGAGCAGGGCTCCATGATAGTAACTGAGTACGAGGCAAGATTTCTGGAGTTGTCCTGTCATGCCACTATGACTCTACCTACAGAGGAGAAGCGGGTCCGATGCTTGTCAGAGGTTTGAGGTTGCAGCTGAGGATCAAGTCACAGTCTATGCTATCAGCAGGCCGTTCATTTCTGGATATGGTGGACCATGCCCGCATTATCAAACAGCTCCATCGCGAGGCCCACGGGGGCAGCGGCAAGAGGGCTAGGCCAGATGATAGCTTCAGTGGGGCCCAGATGATAGGTCGAAGGATACCCGAGATCGGGTTCATCAGGGGTTCCAGTCAGGCCAGTCTAGTCACCCATATGAGGCAGCATTACAAATCTCAGAGGGTGACCATCACCGTCAGATTAGGCATAGTGCCAGCCCGAGTCAGACCCAAGGTGGGTTCTAGTCAGGTGATTCAGGTCGGGGTGGCCGACCTTCAGCGGTGGGCAGATCTTTGCAAGGTTGCTTCACTTACGTGGAGCTTGATCATTGGGCTAGGGAGTGCCCTGTCTCCAGATCAGCTTTACCATATCCTCAGGTGGCGAGATTGGTTTCTGCGGTAGCACCTCCAGCTAGGGGAGGAGGTCAGCAGCAGGGTGCTCAGGAAGGTTCTCGAGGTGGTAGGACAGGCAGTAGAGTGAATCCTCGAGGTAGAGGCACCCAGGGCCATCTTTTTACAGCTCCAGCTAGAGCTGAGGCCAAGGCGTCGGATGCGGTGATTACAAATACGGTTCTTTTATGCCATCGGTCCGCTTCAGCCTTATTTCATCCTGGTTCTACTTATTCTTATGTGTCGGCTTATTGTGTGCCTCGATTAGGAGTGAGTCCTGAGCCCTTATATGTGCCTTTGCATGTTTCGAACCCAGTAGGGGATTCTTTAGTAGTGGATCGGGTATAGATTTTGTGTGGTGACTGTTTAGGGGAAGGACACTCTGGTCGATGTTATTGTGCTTTGTATGGGGGATTTTGATGTGATTATGGGCATGGATTGGCTATCCCCTCACCGGGCTGTGTTGGATTGCTATGCCAAGACTGTTACTTTAGCCATGCCTGGTATTCCGCCGGTGGTGTGGCAGGGCTCTCGCGGTTGCACACCAGTCGGGGTGGACAGCGGATGTTTGGCTTATTTGGCATATGCTAGAGATGTTAGTAGGGAGGGTCCTATTGTTGATTCTGTGCCTATAGTCCGAGAGTTCGAAGATGTGTTTCCCACTGACCTTCCTGGCCTACCCCCAGAGCAGGATATTGACTTCGCCATAGACTTGGAGCCGGGTACTCATCCTATTTCTATCTCGTCGTATTGTATGGCACTTGCAGAGCTCAAGGAGCTTAGTGTTCAGCTTAAGGACCTCTTGGGTAAGGGGTTCATTCCGCCTAGTGTGTCGCCTTGGGGTGCCTCAGTCCTGTTTGTGAAGAAGAAGGATTGCACCATGAGGATGTGTATTGATTACAGGCAGCTGAATAAGGTGACAGTGAGGAACCGTTACCCCATACCTCGTATTGATGATCCATTTGACCAGCTTCAGGGTGCCGTCATGTTTTTAAAGATTGACTTGAGATCTGGCTACCATCAGTTGAGGGTTAGAGCAGCGGACATCCCTAAGACAACATTTAGGACTCGTTACGGCCATTATAAGTTCCTAGTGATGACTTTTGGTTGACTAATGCCCCTGCTTCTTTCATGGACTTGATGACTCGTGTATTCAGGCTGTATCTAGACTCCTTCGTCATAGTCTTTATTGATGAAATCTTGGTATACTCGTGGAGCCATGGTGAGCATGAGCAGCATCTGAGGATAGTGCTCCAAACTTTGAGAGATCATCGGCTTTATGCCAAGTTCTCAAAGTGTGAGTTTTGGCTTGAGTCCGTAGCATTCTTGGGGCACGTGGTATCCAAGGATGGTATTATGGTGGATTTGGCAAAGATTGAGGCTATTCGTGATTGGGCTAGGCCCACCTCTGTGACTGAGATTCAGAGCTTCATCAAATTCGCAAGGTATTACAGGCGTTTTGTCGAGGATTTCTCCACTATAGCAGCACCTCTAACTCGGTTGACTCGCCAGGATGTTCCCTTTGTGTGGTCGGAGGAGTGTGAGAGAAGCTTTCTGAGGCTTAAGGAGTTGCTGACCACCGCTCCTATATTGACTCTTCCAGTTGAGGGTGAGGGCTTCACGGTTTATTATGACGCATCCGGCATTGGTTTGGGTTGTGTTCTAATGCAGCAGGGCCGAGTTATTGCTTATGCGTCGAGGCAGCTTAAGCTGCATAAGTGCAACTACCGCACTCATGATCTGGAGTTGGCAGCGGTAGTTTTTGCACTTTAGATCTTGAGGCATTACCTTTATGGAGTTCGTTGTGAGATCTATATCGATTACCGAAACCTTCAGTACATTCTAAGCCAGAGGGATCTTAATTCGAGGCAGCATCATTGGATCAAGCTCCTGAAGGACTATGATCTCTCTATTCTTTACCACCCGGGCAAGGCGAATGTAGTAGTAGACGCCTTGAGTCGAAAGGCGGTGAGTATGGGTAGTCTAGCCTTCCTTTCTGTTTCGGAGATACCCTTGGCTTTGGACATCCAGTCCTTAGCTAATTGGATGGTCAGACTTGATAGTCCAGATTCCAATGGAGTGTTAGTTTATGTAGCGGTTCAGTCATCGCTTCTTAATCAGATCTGTAGTCGTCAGTTCGAGGATGAGTTTTTGGTGGCACTCAGAGATAGAGTTTTTGCGGGTGATGTCGGGCAGGCTTCCTTAGATTCAGATGGGGTTTTGAGGTTTGCTGGCCATTTGTGTGTTCCAAGAGTTGGTGATTTGATCCAGCTGATCCTTAGCGAGGCCCATGATTCCAAGTACTCCATCCATCTGGGCACAGCTAAGATGTATCATGATTTGAGGCAGCACTACTAGTGGAGCGGTATGAGGAGGGACATCTCAGACTATGTGTCCCGTTGCTTGTAATGACAGTAGGTGAAGGCCGAGCATTTGAGGCCTGGTGGAGAGTTGTAGAGATTACCCATTCCTGAGTGGAATTGGAAGCGTATTACCATGGACTTTGTTGTGGGGCTGCCAAAGACTTCTAGAGGTGTTGATAGCATTTAGGTCATCATGGATCGATTGATCAACTCAGAACACTTTATACCTGTTCATACATCCTTCCATGCTGAGAGGTTAGCTCGTATCTACATCCGGGAGGTGGTCCGTCTTCATGGTGTGCCTATTTCCATCCCTAGCTTTTCTTCCTTGAGCATGAGAGAGAATTTGGAAGGAGACTTGAAGAATTTGGGAGAATTGAGTGAATGAGTTAAATGGGTTGGGTTTTGAAGACTTAAAATAGTTATACGGATAGTTATAGAGCTAAAATGACGTACTTTAGGGGTTAATTAAAGACAAAAACACCCATAATTAAAATGTGTTTGAAGACCCTACGGTCCGTAAGACTTTCTGTGGACCATACTGGCCAACAGTAGAACCAACTACTAGAACCCAAAATCTAGCCAACTTCCACAACTTCTTCCTATGGGTCATCGTCTTTTCAATGGTCTGTAAACCCCTTTCGTAGAACCCAACTCTAAGTCCAAAATTTCATTTAGTATGGATCTCTTCTACAAAACCCTCCTACAGCCCGTCAAGCACCCTATGACTCATCCTGGCTATTGTAGGTCAACATCCTGAGACTTTAAAACTCCAAAACTAAGACAGTCCTACGACTTCATTCCTATGGCCCGTACGACTTCCTATGGTCCGTGGATAGGACTCGCAAATCACTACTTCAATGCAAAAACTGAACATTTCCTTCCAAACTAAACTTTAAATTTCTAAGGTGTTAAAATAATTGATAAATATTTTTGTATTAAAATCACATGATCATCAATGCAATCATGCCGATGTGGGCAAATCAAATGTCTCTGAGGCATTTGATGATCATAATATTCTTTCCTCTGGTAAATCAAGCACTAAATGGCTTACAATATGAGTAGACTACTTAAATGTCAATTCTATTGTAATTTTTATTCTAAGAATATTTTTATTTATATAGAGAACTTCTAAAAAATACAAAATGCTTGATGGATTGTGAAGTTGCTGATATTTTGAAAGGAATCCAAGAGAAAATGGTGGTATTTTATGATGATCCAACTATGAAACTACCTGTGTAAGGGAGTGCATGTTTGACTTTCTGCATTTTCATTGTCTCTGTTGCTTCCTTCTTGTGATGAGAGCTAAGCTTTGACTTTGTTTTCCACAAGTTCATTTGACAGGGGATTATCATATTCTCAAAGGAACAGGCTTTATGATAAAGCCCAGGCTGTTAAACAAAATACTCGGGTATCCTTGAGACCTCTTATTATTAAAAGAAAAGTGAGAACATCTTGTTATAACTGCCTCTTGAAAATTTTCTAGTGCCACTTTTCATTTAACTCAAATCAGGCCTCTAAAATAGCATGGCGTTTCTGATGGAGAGGTATTGAAGATTTTGACCTTTTAATATATTGATCTTTTACTTGTTCTAGTATTTTCATATTTCATTGGTGTATGGATACACCTCTGCATAATTGCCAACTTTTACTTGAAATTTTTTGATCAAGTGTTTGCTCTTGTTTACTCATTTAAGGTATGTACTGTACTATTATGAATATTTATTTTACACTAATGATATTTCAAGAGTTGTGGTTGTTTGGGTGTTGAGGCTACTTCCAACTGCTGCTATTAATTGAATTTTAAGTTTGACTAGACAGGGTGATAAAAGCTATAATTAATTTCTTAATGAATCTTCTATATATGTTCTTACAAACAAAAGATGGGAGGAAACTAGATTAGTTTCTTAAATTGTTTCCTTCGACGATGAAATTGGTTTTTGCTCATTTCTATACAAAGAGTTAAGATATGACTACTGCTGTTAGTTTAACTCATCATATCTATCTATCTATATCTATATTTATACTACCTTAAAAGCATGAACTCCAAAACTTAAATATTAAATTACTATAATACCCCTAACTAAAAAAACTAAATTTAGTTTATTTATTTAATTATATTGTATTAAAAGTAGACACATTTTCACAAAAACACTCAATTTAGTTTAGTAAAAGTAGACACATTTTCACATTGAAGGGTTGTGACTTTTCCGATGAGTTGTGGCTTTTCCAATGAGTTGTTACTTTTTCGAAGAGTTGTGACTTCTCCGATGAGCTGTGACTTTTCCAAAGTGTTGTGACTTTTCCTAAAGGTTGTGACTTTTTCGATGGGTTGTGACTTTTCCAAAGGGTTGTGACTTTTCCAATTAGCAGTGACTTTTTCAAAGTGTTGTAACTTTTCTGATAAGGAACAATTAATACCTATTCATACTACCATTTGTTAGCTATAAATAGTGGTGTTTCCTCTCATTTTTATAATACAATTTTTAAAGTTTTCTACTCTTCTTCTCTTAAAAAATGTCATGTGTGATTTGCAACAGTTGAATAAGTTCGAAGTTCAACGAAATTTGAGGTACCTCACATGGAAGAGACCCCTATGGTAACGTTCCTCATGCAAACTACTTATCCTAGAAAAACAAAACACTACATCATATGAAGGGCTACCTTAAAAATAAAACGGCTACAAACAAACCCAAACCAAGTACTAATCTGCTTTCTACAATTTTTATTTCTTCAATTGTTAACTAACTCAAATGCATAGTAATTTGCTCTCCCTTTTTTTTCTTTTAGAAGTGTTAATTGAGTTTTAAACTATTTTTTGGAAAAATGGGTGAAGTGTAGAGCCAGATATGGAACATTAAAAAAAATTACAGTGTTTGATCAAGAAGAGGAGATTGAAGTGGCAGGAAACCATTAGGTCAAATTCTGCACTTTTAATATGGGACAAAGTCAAACTGTGCAACTTTATAGACTATCAATCACTAATCGGTCGTCCTACTAAAGACACCGAAAACAATAACATAATCACATTGAACTCCATTTTATTGAATAAAAACTGAATCACGTGATTCATAACGGATCAGATCATATAAATATTTACATATTTTTAAATCCTGAAGGCATTATCGAATGAATTCTGGGAAAATCTAACACTATTTGTGTTGTATGCTTTATTGAAAAATAAGTGTTTTTATCTAACATATTTTAGACAAGTCTCCCAGTAATTCTATTTTTGTTTATGTTCAATCTCATCAATTCTCTTGAAAAGTTTAAATTATAAAGTTTGGTGTTTTGTATTTAACATAATTTTTTTGTTTCGTACTCAAAATGATCACTTACTACAGTACTCTCCATAAAGAGATACAATATTATGTGATAGGGAAAAGAGTCATGAATATAAATTAAAGATGTTGAAGCACAAAAATAACGAAGTATCTTAAGTAAATTGAGGGACTAGAGAAAAAACACAGACATGTTGTAATGAATGCGTTAGAGAAAGTTGACAAGTTTTATAAGGAACTGTGTCATTTTTATACATATGAATGTTTTTGGTCTGAATTTGTATGCACATGAAACATGTGTTATTGTTAGGGATCTAAATTTTAGTAACTACATCATTAATGAATATTTTTTATATGGTGTATTACTAATTATCACTTGGTTTTTTTTAAATGCATTTTCTTGATAACAAAGTGATGCAAAATGGTTATAAATAGTGAGATTATAGTAATTAGTAAGGGTATGTTTAGTATGGAAGAAAATATTTTCTGATTTTTTTCGTGTTTGTATGATCAAAATTGTACGAAAATATTTTTCCTAGGAAATCAAATCAAGTTCCTTAAATATAATTAAAATGACTTGCCTAATTGAAGTAAGTAAAACAAGTTCTACAAGTAGCATTTCAAATTCAATGTGTCCTCCTGACACCTCCAACAAGCCTAATCTTCACCCACCACCTATAGTGTTATATATTAAAAATTTCCCACCAACCCACTCCCCCGTAACCTCACCACCACCTCCCATATTCTTTTCATAGATATATAAAAAGATTTTAGAATAATACATTTACTTTTGTGTGTCGAGCACAAGAAAATAAGTAAGAAATGCACTTATTTTCATAAAAGAAAGAATTGTCCTTCATATTAAATAATACATTCTAAATGTCAATTATTATTCCTATTTAGGAGAAATAGATTAAACTGACCTTCATTTGGTTTGGATATGCAGGTATACTTCCCTTCATATTTTACTATCATAACTATTTTGTTCAACCCCAATCTTTGATTATACTTTCTCCGTTTAAAAAAAAAATGACCTACTTATTTATTTAGTCTATTTAGAAAAAATGACCTCCTTTTTTTTTTGACAGTCAAACTAGGTCATTCTTTTTTAAATGGAATGAGTATTAAACATACATTTTACACAATATTTAATATCTCTGAAAATTAGTTATAGTAGAGCTCACAACATTATATGTTCGTACAACATTCATATCACCAATTGTTATTGTCTCTTTTTGTTTTTTTCTTTAATATAAGGCAAAGATTTTGAATTGGAAAGGAAAATACTTAAATTTTATTACAAATGTAGTAAGGTCTAAGGTCATGGACAAGGTTAAAGATGAAGAGGTCAAGGAAAAATATTTATTTTACGCAGCTAATACATGACTGTGCATATTTACACGTGCAACGCACATGTTGAAGTACTAGTTATACTATAAGTGGGAAGCTCCAAACTTCAAAGTTGGATTACCATTTTACCCCTACACTAAATCAAAATATTATAAAAATATAATTAATTAAATGATAAAAAGTTGTTTACCTATGGTCAGTTGTTTTGCCCTTCTCCTATTTGAAGTCTTCACATGAATTAATTGATTATTAGTTATTGTGCATTGTAGTTAAGAACTAAAAAGCATCATGAGTTTTAAAATGCTTATTGTGCATTCCACTCTCCTTCATCAAAGTTACAGTTATGTTGTATTATTATAGGCATGAACGGGTGATCTTTCACATTTCCATTCATTAATATGTGTGGTAAATACTAATAAAAAATATGTCACTAACATTCTTTTATACTTATACTTCACGACTCCTGACCTCAATCATTTTGCCATTTGAATTTTCTTCCTTCTATACTCATACACTAACCAGTATACTCATCACATATAGTTGTTGTTCTGCCAAGTTAGTGTTTGCTCAAGCAGCCATTCTCAAGGAAATCTTGTCGTGTTATCGTTAAACTTTGAGCAGTCATTTGTTTGGTTGAAATTTTAAGTGTTTTTTGTTGCATTATATATGTAGAATATGTAATTGATTTTTTTAACGATATATATTTTTATGAGAAACTTTATTAATGTTAAAAATAAAGATCCTTTATACAAATTTGTTTGTTGTTACCCTTTTCTAAATTTGTGTAATATCACTGCCATCCATCAGTTCTAATAGGAGATGTAGAATTGTTATGAGCAAAATTTGGTTTTTTTCTTTCCCTCTCTATTCGAAATTTCAGAAAAATAATGGGAGAAGTAAATATGTGCAATGTTGTCGTAACATCAAATAGGCTATCACAGAAAATTTTATTGTAGAAAGCCAAAAAACTGATGGAAAGTTGAACAACATCAATGGTTATAGTAGAGAAAAGATAGTTGAACAACATCATTGTTATGAGGTTATATTTTCATTATTTTTCTATTTATTCTTTGTATATGTCCTTCACAGCTATTAGTTTTATTATGTTAGCTTTATGAAATATAAGCAAACTAGTTTTCCCCCTCTTTCTCATTATTATTTTTGTTTCCTTTATTCTTAATCATGTTCATGTATATCCAGTATATATATGTAGAACTTTGACAAATATTCTTTCTATCAAAGAATATTAACACATAGTAAAGAGGAATATTAATTAATGAGTACAAGTTGGATTTTATTTTCATTTATTCTTTTTCAATATTTATATACATTTGTGGTGTTTTATTTGCAAGTTTGGTAAAATCTATATATTTCTTCTCGTGCCTTTGGTAATTCCATTAAAGGCATTTACTTGTATTTATTATTTTTCGACATATATATACCATTAAAGACTTTATCTTAATTTGCTTCACATATTTCTTATTTTATGACAAATGCACCATACCATTTTTCTTAATTTTATTTAATGAAATATAAATGGTAAATTATTATTGTTAATTTAAGATTTTCTATTTAATAACACAATTTTTTAAATATAGAATATTTCTAATTTGATAAGGGACAAACGTGCCACGCACATTCTCCGAAACTAGTACTAGGAAAAATAACAGAGTAAATGTAGTATTTGTCTAGAGGGTTATGCATCTGTCTTTAAAGACCATTCTCAACAGTTGATCTGCCAGCAACTCAGGTTGCCTTTCTTCTTCTATCTTTCTTTTGCTCTAGCTATTAGGTAGGATTTTCAGAAATAGTACTGCAACCATCAACTTTGATTATGCAGAAACATGGAAACAAAGACTTGAATGAATGTAGTTGTATTCTTGTATTAATGCAAAAGCTTTCAGTCAGAAGATTGAAAGAGTTTAGACCCTATATTGTTATAAAATTAGTTTTGTCTTAAGTTAATACATCTCTATTCAATTTTCTAAGTTATTTTAGTTTAAAAAAACTATCATCTATCACGTTACTGACAGGAGATAATTTTTATGGGTGAAGTATCACATCTGAATTTCAAACTTGAATATATAATGTGTTACAAATGAACAAACCTACCGACAATTCTCTAAAATATATTTTGCATATCCCTTTGAAATGCAGTGAGTTCTTCATCCTTTGGTGCCATGGAAATTTGGTTATAGCCGGACGAACCATCCATAAATAACATGGCCTCATAACAAGTTGTAGAATCAATCATGAACTCTTGAATGGAAAGAGGAAACTCATCTTTAGGGTATGCATTATTCGGATTCCTAAAATTAACACAAACTCAAATTTGACCATTCTTCTTCCTTACAGGAATAATACTTCAAGTCTATGTAAGGTATTTGACTTCATGAATAAAGCCTACCTCAATGAGTTTGTTAACTTAATTTTCTATCAATGGGACCATGTTTGGCCTAAAATGTCTTTGGACCTCCTTAACCGGATGAGCACCATTCTTGACTGTCAACTGATGCACTGTTACTTTAGGATTCAAGCCAGGAATTCCTTTCTAACTCCAAGTAGAGAAATCCCTTTATTGTTTGAGTATATTCATATTAGCGATTTCTAAATCAACTTCTAGAAAGGAACTCATGTAAGTTGACCTTGGGTCTTCATCAGTGAAAAATGTTAACTTCCTTTAAGAGATCTATTGTGCTCTTTACTCCTTCTTGAAATTCTGGTGGAGCATCTCCAACATCTTCATCTTCTTGAGGATCATTCCCATTGACAGATATATTATATCAACAAACAATATCTCCCAACAGTTCATCATTAACCTCTGTTCCAAATGAGGCACTATGCTCACGCTAGATCTTAACATGATATGAGGAGCCTACACTTTCATCATCTTCCTCGCGCTCTTTGGTTTAAACCACAGTGTTAACTTTTGCCTTGAGTTTCTCTTTACACGAAACCATAAGTTCTACTAGTCACCTCATTCTAGAAGAAATCAAACTTTTGAAATCCTTTTGGATTATAGCTTAATCAAGCATTGTCACTCTTAGGTAGCTTCTCTGATGCTTTTCATTCTTCTTCTTCAATGGAGCTAACCTCGCAAACATAGAAGTTCTTGTAGTCGATTTTCCAAGTCAATCAAAGACAAAAGGCCTTTTGTTGAAAGCAACATATTCATCTTCCAGAGTGATTTAGTTGTTACTGACCTTCTTATGGAGATACGAACCAGTGGCGGTCAACTATAGCCTAAGCCTTCGCATGCTTTCATGTTTGTATCTTCCTATGGGAGTTTCCCTAACTTTGATGGCTTATTAGGATTGTATCCAGCATTCACAAATAACTTGTAAGCATTTGGATCAATTCCTACTCTTGTGTGTTTCGTAGGGAGTGCCACATCTTACAATGGATTTTGAGCGATTGACTTTCCTAGTAGCTTCAAAGAAAAGTTTATTGCATCAATCTGTCTAATAAGAAGAGTAAGTCCACTTAGTGCATTTCCTTAACCGTTAGATTGTTGAACTTCCTCTTTCATCACTTTTTGAATGTAGCGAAGTAAATAGGTCAATTTCCTTTTCGAAGACATGATCATCCCTTCATTCAAAATAGGACAATGTTCTTTAGTGTCAACTTTGACCTTTTCGACAGCTACATCAACTCTTTTTCTTGCAATCTGTAATGACCTGGAAGGTTATTTTTAAAAATTTTAAACTAGTCGATAACTACGATTATTTAATTGACGGGTAATTTTTAAATAATTATGCTAGTTGGTAATAATGAGCCAAGTCTGAAATTCAATTTAAACCCTATACCATTTGGCCCATATATATTAAAATAAGTTAGTGGGAATAGTCATTTTTGGTACAAAATTATTTTTAATTAAAAAAGGGGGGGAAAGAAAAGAGGAAATTTGTGGCTTCCACATCCAAACTACGGAAGGAACTCACTCCTATCCAAAGGAAGAACGCAGGTGAATAATGTAAAAGTAACTAACCCAAAATCCATGTAAATTTGTATACGGGCAAAGAGTCATATTAGTATAAATTATATTGTATGGTGGAGCTGATGAAAAAATGGGAATCAGAATTGCAAAATTTGCAATTGCTTTATGTGGGCATATTCTTTTTAACCTGGGGTGACAAATTTTCCATGTCTCTCAAGAGGTAATGATTGACAATAAATACCATTTGATAACCTAATCATTAGGAATGGTGTACATAGTATATCATTATCTCTGCAATTTATTTTCATACCACTTCCTTGACAAGTTAGTTAGGTTTTAATTAGTTTTGTTCTTCTTCCTATAGCTATCTCATTATGATTTATGTTTTTATATATTGATATAGATATTTAATTATTAGGCGTATTGTATTATATGAATACCATTAGATTTATGATATTTGAAGGAATTGGAACTTAACGCTAGGCTTAAAGTTTGGAGAAAATTGAAAGAGTTGACATGTTAATTGGCATCAAGATTATGTAACTTGATTTTAGGTTTGGGAGAGTTTTTGGGTCTAGGCTAAACCTATAGTAATATGGGTGTTGTTAGTTTCGAAACCTTATTGTGGTTATTTATTTGAATAGATTTCATTGATTTGGAAGCCCAACGAAAGGCGAAGGCTCAAATCCTGAAGTAAATTGTTGATATGGGTGTATTTCTCGACCCTTGTTAAGTGTATAGAATCGTCTATTTGCTTGTGGTATGTGTTGAAGGATTATGGGACTTGGTGATGGGTTGAATTGTTCATATTGAGTAATTCTAATGAGGAAAAATAGGGTAATAAAAGACAACTTAATTATATATTGATGTGTGATGTGTTGAGAATGACTGGATATTAAAGATTTATTGATTCATAATTGACGTTGTATCACGATTGTGTTGTTGTGAATTATGCATTGATATGTAAATGATCATCTTCTCATTAATTGTATGAACATGTCATTTGCATTGGTTCTGAGACATGGTTGTGACAAGTGTTATGTGAATCGAGGAACAATAGAGAATTAAAGAGGATGTACCGTATTGAGGGATGTGTTGTGTGCTGCGATGGATATTATATTTTGAGAAACGTGTCACGTGCCATGATGAATATTATGATTTGAGGGACATGTCGTATGCCACGATGGATTCTATTTTTGAGGTTTGTGTCACATACCGCGATAGATGCATGGACAGATATGTCCCCATGGGTCCCGAATTTAGAGAGAGGGGGTGTGTATCACTAGGTCAGGCATGTGTCATCATACTTGACGTTGCATTTCACTGTATTGCATATCTTTATCATGGTGAATTGTTGATTTTTTTTCT
Organism: Solanum appendiculatum; assembly: GCA_018342035.1. Classification (NCBI taxonomy): domain Eukaryota; kingdom Viridiplantae; phylum Streptophyta; class Magnoliopsida; order Solanales; family Solanaceae; genus Solanum; species Solanum appendiculatum. The sequence continues at coordinate 36,575 of JAGDQO010001556.1, read as the reverse complement.
GTGGAACTCATGATTGATGACTTTATCCAATGTATTGTTGATGTGAAATTGTCGGAGTGTTGTCATTGAGCTATGAACTATTTAAATTTTGCACTATTAGGTTGAGATGGTTTTATGCAGGTTGTAGTTGTGGAGGTTCAGTTGGAGTGTCAGGGGTACCCGTATTCTATATTCTTTGCTTTGTGTTTAGGAATTTGCATGTTGAGTACCGTGTGGTTTTGTACTCACCCCTTGCTTATACAATTGTGTGGGTTACGAGCTCGGATCTTCGTGATACTTTATCTTCTTGTTCGAGGCTTCCTGTGGAGATTGGTGGAGGTAGTTGTTTGTCATCTCAGCTGACCTTCTTACTCCTATTTATGACTTTGTTCTACTTTAGAATCAATATCATTTGGGACTTGTGTTTTTCTTTCAAATCTATTGTAATACATTAGAGACTTGTGGACATGACAACCAAGTTTTTGGGATTTAGTTAAATTGACTTGTTATCCACATTGGTATTTGCTATTAAACTTCTAATTTTATTTTATTTCTGCACTTTCTCATAATGGTTGGGTTTAAGGCTGACTTATCTTTTTGAGATAAGATGAGGGCCATCACAACTACTTTTAGGTTATGACACGATCTTATCAGACTTGATTGATTTGACATCATTAGGTTTTGCTCCCTTCACAATATAACTCTTCAAATAAAATTTTGCATCGGTAAAGTGTAACACCTCGGGCTTCATGAAATGGCTAAAAAAGGCAAATGGGCAAGTACACAAACCGAAAATTGACTATGAACCTTTCATGAGACCTTAGACGGCCCGTTTAGGGGACCACGGCCTGTCTTGGGCATCGTGAAGGACTGCCAAAGGCATGAAGGTGAAGGTCACCTAGACGTGCCACTAAATGGCCCGTAGTGACTTGTACGGTCCGTTTAGTGGTCCGTACAAGTCACCCATCAGATTTTGAGTTTTGGGTCAATTTCAAACGATCATATCTCTCAACACAAAATTAATTAGGTGACCCATGAACTATCAAATTAAAGGTCTTTGAGTCCCCTTTCCAACGCCACCAAGTTTGCCTCATTTTACATTCGGAGTAAAAAGTCATACCCATTTTAAAGAATCCTTGTTGGGCTGGTGCAACTTGACGACCCACTTGATGAGTCGTGAAGCATTACATGGCCCGTGAATCATTAAATGGCTCGTGAAACTGGCCCTTTTGGACACCTTTTCAGTTTTTAAAGTTGGGGTCATTTTGGTATTTCCCCCTATGCGTTTGGTACATAAACTATGTCATTTTAAGCTCTATTCTAAGCCTAAACTATGTCGTTTCACACCAAATTAAAGGCTTAGAAAGTGTTAATCAATACTTTTACTTTCATTAACACTTCAAACCATTAGAGCAAGGTTCCAAGAGGAGAAAAGCTAGGTTTCAAGCGTTCTTTAAGTTTCTTCGATTTCACCAAAGAACTTCGTTCTTCAAGGTATGTAAGGCTATCATAGTGTTGGACTAGTTTGCCTTCATGCATTACATCTACTTTCAAATCAGTAAAAGAGTAATCTAGAGTTCTATCCTTAGATTTCAGTATTCTTGAGATGAGTTGATATTGAGTTCTAAATTCTTGAGTTATTCATTAATTGAATTCCTATCTCTAATAATTGAATTGTCATACATTGTATATTATGACTATTGAGTTCATCGTTCATGACTATTTTTCAGCATGAACATTATTCTTGAGTATTTAGTGAATTCTTATTAAGAATCTTTTAAACAAAACATTATTGTTTAAACTTGGTTTTCAGGAAGAAAAGAACAGTGTGAGAAAGAGTATAAGGGAACTAAGTATTTCCCAAATGTTTCATTTTTACATGAAGAAAAAGAGTAGACTTTTTTTGAAAAAGAGTAGACTTTTTTTGAGAAAAGTTAAAAGAGTTTTTAGAAAGATTAAGTACAGAGCAGTTACCTCTTAAAGAGGCCCCTTTTTGAGTAATTATCTCAGCCCCGAGTGTATTTTTACATTAACGAAAGAGAAACCTTGTTTTTTAAATGAACAATGAGTTTTAGAGACATTTCAGAGCAGTTACATCTTTTAAGAGGATAATTTGAGGAATTAACTCAAACCAGAGAAAGAGTAATGTTTTAATACATTTGAGCAACAACATATATTATTGGGAGTAGTATTGAATAACGATATGGGGGAGAGTTCAAAAAACTCACATCCCCCATAAACCATGTCTTGCCAACATGGGTACAGGGTCATACTTTTTAGATGAATCCTTAGTCCTTTCGGGCAGAGCTTAGTAGATCAACATAGTTGAGGTGTTCTATATCCCGGCATGATATAGGACAGTTCTAGCAGCGTGGCCAAGACGATGTATCATCACTTAGCTTATAGTGATGGTTGTCTGTTAAAGAATCTCCCAATAGAGTTAAAGTATATTTTTACATATCACTTATTATGTTGAAATTCAGAGATGAGAAAGTATTTTGTAAAGTTAAATGATTTCATTCTTTTAATTATTTACATTCAGTTTAGTTTATGTCATACCTATTGTAGTCCCTTCTTTTAGTTATTTCACCTCGGTTATATTACATACTCGTACATTCAAATGTACTGATGTCATTCAACCTGCATCTTTTATGATGCAGATACAGGTGTTCAGGATCATCAACATGCATTTCATTGAGATCACTTTGTGCTTGAGATAGCTTTGGTGAGCCTCCTTGCTTTTTGGAGGATTTCACATTTATTTTCTGTCATTGTTGACTTGTTGTGGGTCTTGTCCCGACATCTATCCTAGTATTAGAGGCTTCATGGATAGTTAGAGTTGATGAGTCTCTCAGTATGCTTCTTTTTGTTTTGAGATCTTGAGAACTATTACTTATACTTTATTAAGTATTTCCAGATATTTTATTTGAGTTGAGTTTAATTGGGACTATTGAGTTTAGTTATATATTCAAAACCTCTTTATGCTTGAGTAAGTCTTCCGCTAACTAGTCAGCCAGGCCAAGGGTTCACTTGGGGATCAGAAATAGTTCTCAAGTAACAGCCACATCCAGGGTGTAGGCTCGGAGCATGACAATAGTATCAGAGCACAGAGTTCAAGAGTCCTAAGTTGTCTATGAAGTCGTGTATGTAGAGTCCTTCTAATCTCTATGAAGCGCGCCACATCTATAGTTGGGAGGCTATGACATTTAGGAACATTTCACTTTCTTCTTACTCTTATTCGTGTGATAGAGTTTAGCTCTATAAAAGTTTCTTCTAACTCGTGCTTACGCGTGTCCTTTCAGATAATACCTCCACAAAGAGCTGTTCGAGGACGTCATGCTAGGAGGAATGCTAATCCTCAAGGTCAAAATGCTCCAAATGCACTAGAAGTGCAACCCCCTCAGGGAGATGTAACCAATGCTGAATTTAGGAATGTTATTCAGATGCTAATGCAGGTTGTGGCAAACTAGGCTGGTTAACCAGGAGTGGATCATCAGGATGTAACTGATACATCTATAATCTTTGAGTTCTTGAGAATGAATCCCCCAGAGTTCACTGGGTCAAAGGTCACTTAGGATCCGGAGAACTTAATGGAAGAGTTTCAGAAAGTGTTTGAGGTCATGCGTGTTGATGATACAGAGTGTATGGAGTTAGCCTCATATCATCTCAAAGGTATTTCTATGATATTGTATGATCAGTGGCAGAAGAATAGGGTAGAGGAAGCACCACCTTTAAGTTAGGCTATGTTTGAAGAAGCCTTTTTGGGGAGCTTCTTTCCCTAAGAGCTAAGGGAAGAAAAGGTAAGATAGTTTCTTAATCTTAAGTAGAAGTCTATGAGTGTGCAAGAGTACAACCTCATGTTTACTCAACTACAACTATCCCTCTATGCTCCGGAGATGGTGGATGATACGAAAAGTAGAATACGTTTGTTTGTGTCTGGGCTATCTCGTTTATCTAATAAGGATGGGAGAGTAGGTATGTTTATAGGGGACATGGACATATCTAGTCTTACAATTCATGTGCAACGGGTAGAGGAGGACAAGTTATAGGATAGAGAGGATTTTCGCAACAAGAGGGCATAGACAAAAAGTAATGAGACTAGCCAGCAAAAGATTGATAATGGGCATCGGTCATCCTTTCAGCAGAGGTCATCTGGACCTGCTCCATCTTCAGCTAGTCCATCTGCACAAAGAAATAGGAATGATCGCAGGAATCAAAGTTCTAAAAATTTCAGAGCTCAGGGTACATAGTCTTAGGGTAGTGTGGCACAGGGGTTTCGAAGCCCACCTTGTGCTAAGTGTGGTAGGACCAATCCAAAAGAGTGTCGTGAAGGCTCTAATTGTTGTTTCAAGTGTGATCAGATGGGTCATTTCATGTGAGAATGCCCTAAGAACAGGCAGGGTAATGGGCCCAATAGAGCTCAATCTTCGTCTACAACTCTAGAAGATAGAAATACCCAGAGATGAGCTACTTCAAGAATAGGAGAAGGTACAAACCTTCTATATGCTATAGCTAGTCACCAAGATCAGGAAAACTCACCAGATGTTGTCACTGGTATGCTTAAAGTCTTTACTTTTGATGTTTTTGCATTACTTGATCTAGGTGCGAGTTTGTCTTTTGTGATTCCTTTTGTAGCAATGAAGTTTGGTATTTCCCCCGAACAACTTCTTGAACCATTCTTTGTTTCCACACTTATTGGTGATTCTATTCTAGCAGAAAGAGTCTATCGTGATTGTACCGTCTTTGTTAATCACAAGGACACCATGGCTGACATAGTTGAGCTAGATATGGTGGACTTTGATATTATTCTAGGTAGGAACTGGCTTCATGCTTGTTATGCCTCAGTTGATTGCAGAACTTGAGTAGTCAAGTTTCAATTTCCTAATGAGCTAGTTTTAGGGCGAAGGAGTAGTTCAGTAGTGCCTAAAGGTCATTTTATTTCATACATTAAGTCTAGAAAGTTAGTTTCTAAGGGGTGCATCTATCACTTAGTTTTAGTTAATGACTCTAGTGTTAAGACATCGCCTATTCAGTTTGTTCCAGTTATAAGTGTGTTTCCGGAGTTCTTTCCAAATGATCTTCCTAGAGTCCCTCCTGATAGAGAAATAGACTTCGGAATAGATATTATTTCCGATACTCAACCCATTTCTATTCTTCCATATAGAATGACTCTAGCTGAGTTAAAAGAGTAGCTGAGAGATCGTCTTGGTAGGGGTTTCATCTGACCAAGTGTCTTACTTTAGGGTGCTCCGATCTTATTCATGAGGAAGAAAGATGGTTCCCTTAAGATGTGTATTGATTATCGCCAGTTGAACAAGGTCATCATAAATAATAAGTATCTAATTTCAAGAATTGATGACCTTTTCTAACAACTTCTGGGTGCCACTTGTTTCTCTAAGATAGACCTCAGATCTGGCTATCATCAGTCGAATGTGAGAGAAAGTAACACCCCAAAGATAGCATTCAGGACATGTTATGGTCATTATGAGTTCCTTGTTATTTCCTTTGGTTTGACTAACACTCCTGCAACATTCATGGAACTTATGAAAAGAGTATTTAAGCACTATCTTGGCATGTTTGATATCGTATTTATTGATGACATATTGATATATTCCAAGAATGAGGAGGACCATGCTAGTCATCTCATAATAGTCCTCCAAACTCTAAAAGATCGAGAGTTATACACCAAGTTTTCTAAGAGTGAGTTCTAGCTTGAGTCTGTGGCATTCTTAGGCCACATTTTGTCTGGCGAAGGAATTCGAGTTGATACTTAAAAGATTGAAGCAGTGCCGAGTTGGCCCAGACCAGCGTCTCCAACTGACATAAGGAGTTTCTTCGGATTGGCTGGTTATTACAAAAGGTTCATCGAGAGGTTTTCATCTATTTCGTCCTTGTTGACTAAATTGACTCAGAAAATAGCTAAGTTTCAATGGTCTGAAGCTTGTGAGAAAAGCTTTCAGGAATTTAAAACTTGATTAACCACTACTCTAGTGTTGACCTTTAATAACTTTTTTTAATGAAGGGTTAATTGGTAAATTCACCAATAATTATTATTGTTATTAAGATTATTAAAAAGAAGTGGGCTAAACTTAAATTTTTCTGTTTCTCACGCTCAGTTACAGAAAGAATAAAATATTAGGGAGGACTTTTGGTTCTTTCTTTTTGGAAGAAAAGAAGCGATCTCTTTGAGGAGTTCACAGACGAACCGCAGCAGATACTCCACAAGTGATAAGATATTGAGATTCTTCCTTGGCTCTTGGGTCTAAGACCTAAAGAAAAAAAAGAATAGAATTCAAAGCTATTGTAGGCAGTGGTCTGGGACAACAATGTTGTTGCTGCCAGCAATTCTTCCTTTCTTCATCTTTGATTATGCACGCATGGTCGGTCTATGTGGGGAATAGAGTACAAACTCATGGTTTAGATATTTCTTTAATTTAAGCTTGGTTAGTGATGTAGAGATATTCGTTTTACCTTTAATTCATGGTTTAAGGTGTGAGATATTATGGTTTAGCCCTAAGTTTAAAAGTTTGGGATATTTAGACTTGACCCGACTAGCATTATTGATATCGTTAATCAATATTTTGCATAGATTGAGGCAGGGGGCTGTTTTGGTTGGTTTTCTACGCGTGCAAGATTGTGGAACTTGTCATTTACGAGGTAAGTGAGACTTTAAGCTTTAGTGCTTGCTTTTCAAACCTACTTTGAAAATGTGTTTTATCAGTCTGGTCCATGTGTTGGGACAAGCATGTGCTTGACAGAATACTAAACATTCTTTTATAAGTTATATGTGGTGTGATATTGGATATCCTTCTTCATTATTGTGATATAGTTACTAGGAGCATACATATCTATCGTAATATGTTAAGGGCATACCTATGCTGCCGTAGTATACTTTGGGGCATTACATATGTTGTCGTGGACTTGTCGGGGTGCTAGGCCGATCTCCTACACTGCCATTTATGACAAGCTTTGACTGTGGATTGAGTTTGAGACCTTTGGTGTCCTTTTGAACATTGATCTGGACTTATTGATCATTATATTATGAAATATATTCTTGTGCATATTCTTTACGTGTTTGTGGTATAGATGTATTTTCTAACACTTGTTCTAGAGGTATTAAGGTAGCGGGTCGAGGATCTTACTGGGTTTTATTTACATATAGATCACTCCTTACCTGCTTGTCTATGCAGATACTATTGCCGAGGGTGAGACTAGTGGCTGACGAGCTCATTCGCGTGGATTCTACTGCTGAGGTGAGCCTTCGCATTGTTCGTGGAGGCTACTATTTTAGCTTATCTATTTATAGTTTATGACTTCTTTTCTTGGGGTTTGTATGCCCGACAATTGAACTCATGTAACTCTAATAGATGCTCTATAGTTTTACTGTGGGATTTGGGCTAGAGACATATTAGTTAAGTAATGTTTTCTTATCATAAATTGATATACGATTTTTTTTTATAGTGACTTCGTTTTGATGAGTTTGAGAGTTGCACGTGTTTTTATCTTTATGCTTAAATGATTTTGGTAAGTGTATGGACATTAGGTATGCCCAACAGGTGGTGTTAACGGGTGCCAGTCACGTCTAGGGGGTAGTTTGGGATGTGAAAAAGTTGGTCTCAGAGCCTAGGCTTTAAGTCCCGGGTCATGGAGCGGTGTTTGGTAGAGTCTTGTTCTTAGGTATGTAGGCGCCCATACTTATGACCTTGAGGCTACTGAACATTTAGGATGTTTTTCCTTTTTCATTCCTTGTTTGTGTGTTGAGTTAAATCAAGTCTAACCGTTGAATATTATTTCACAGATGGCTAAGAAACGTGGTTCTTCCTCTATTATTCAATCTAATGCATCTATTGGACGTGGTGCAGGACTTGGTATTACCCCTAGTGGTAGTCAGGACAGGTCTCATCCTACTAGGGCTCGGACTAGAGCAAATGCCACTCCTTAGCCTGAAGATGTGAATAGAGATCAATCCCGAGTTGTTCACAAGGAGCGAGTTTAGGAACAGGTTGTTCGGGATGCTCCATCAACAGGGCCAGTTGTTGTGCCTTGTGTTGTTTTTCCTATTGATGTCGTGATGAGATTATTTAATGTGTTAGAGGCATTAGTGCTTAATCAGGGTGGAATTCAAGTTCCCCAAACTACTCCACAAACGCAAGAACAAGTTCAGCCTAATGTTACAGCTATTCAGACACCTCATTTGGATCCTCAATCGGGTTCTCATTCTGTTGCAGCTATAGGACAACCAAAGGATCTTAAGAATTTCATGGATCTTAAGCCACCAGAGTTCGATGCGACACCAATTTCTATTGAGCGTCAGAAGTTCATTAATCGTTGTGAGAAGATACTTACTACATTAAAGGAGACTCGTGGTGTGGAGTTCACCACTTTCTTGTTCTCACGGTCTCTAGAAGAATGGTGGAATTCCATTCAGAGGGTAAGACAAGCAGGATTACCACTTATCACTTTGTTAGAGTTTTTAGCAATGTTTAAGGACAGGTTTATTCCATTGAGCAAAAAAGATGATATGAGACGTCAGTTCCATGACTTGCGAAAGGGTACTATGACAGTCACAGAGTATGAGGTAAACTTCAGTGATTTGTCCAAGTATGTCCCATTTTTAGTTGCAGATCTAAGGGAGAAGGTGAGACGATTTGTGGATGGACTAGAGCATCGTTATCTTGGTCCTGTGATATGGGATGTGTGAAATGGTACCTATGCAGATGTGGTTGACACTGCTCTTCGTTGTGAGTCCTATTTAGAAATGGAGAAAGTTGAGCGTGAAAGAAAAAAGGTACGTAATGCAGGAGGGTTTAGTGGTGCTCCATAGTGGTCATTGTTTTGGTGTTGGTGGTCCTTGTTATACTTGTGGAGAAAGAGGACATATTGCTAAATTTTGACCTAAGGGAAAGTCTGGTACTAGTCAAGCTACTTCACAGGTGTAGAGGAATGTTGCAGGTGCACAGGCTCAGATTCAGCTAGCTAGGGTCGCACCACAGGGTGCTCGTGGATATGGTCGACAGGGTGCACAGGTCGCTCAGGGAGCAGGTGGAACACCGAGATTATTTTCTATAGCCAGACAGGATATCGAGGCACTTAATGCAGTAGTCACAGGTATTATCACTATCAATTCTCATGAGGCATATGCTCTTATTGATCCTAGTTCTACGTATTCGTATTCTCTTCGTCGTTTGCTATATTTTTAGAACTTATTGTGCCATATATGGTAATGACGCTAGTAGGGGAGACTTTATCAGTGGATAGAGTGTATAGAGATTGTGTAATATCTGTTCAGGGTGAGGACACTATAGTTTCTCTACTAGAGTTGCCGATGTTTGACATTGATGTTATTATGGGCATGGATTGGTTAGCATCATGTTATGCTTTGGTTGATTGTTATGCTAAGCTGGTTTGTTTTGATTTTCCTGGAGAACCACCTTTAGTGTCGAAAGACATGACTCCTCTTACTCAAGGAAATATAATATCTTATGTAAAGGCACATCGAATGATTAATCATGGGTGCTTAGGCTTTATTGCTACTGTTCATGATACTCGAGGGGAGGATGTTACTATTGATAGTGCTCCCATTGTTCGAGAAATTGTTGATTTGTTTCCAGATGACTTACCTAGGTTACCTCCGATGAGGGAAATTGAGTTCAGCATTGATTTAGTGCCAGGGACTCGATCTATCTCTATTCCTCCATATCATATTGCTCCAGCGGAGTTGAGAGAATTTAAGGTTCAACTCCAAGAGCTACTTGATAGGGGGTTTTTAGGCCTAGTGTATCACCTTGGGGAGCACCGGTGCTATTTGTGAAGAAGAACGATGGCCGATGAGAATGTGTATTGACTACAGGCAGCTGAATAAGGTAGCAGTCAAGAATAAATAACCATTGCCTCATATTGATGATCTATTTGATCAGCTACAGGGTGCTACTCATTTTTCCAAATTTGACTTGAGATCAGGTTATCATTAATTGAGAGTTAAGACCGAAGATATCTCCAAGACAGCCTTTCAGACCAGATATGGACACTTGGAATTTTTGGTGATGTCTTTCGGACTAACTAATGCACCCGCAGCATTTATGGACCTCATGAATAGGGTATTCAAGCCATACCTGACCATTTTGTGATTGTGTTCATTGATGATATTTTGGTCTACTCACGGGGTGAGGCCGAACATGAACACCACTTGAGAGTTGTATTGCAGACACATAGAGAACGAAAGCTTTATGCTAAGTTCTCAAAATGTGAGTTCTAGTTGAGCACAGTTTCCTTTTTAGGACACATGGTGTCACGAGAGGGAATTCAAGTTGATCCAAAGAAGATAGAAGCAGTTCGCGATTGGCCTCGACCTAATACTCCTAAAGAGATACGCAGTTTCTTGGGACTAGCTGGATATTACAGGCTGTTTGTGGAGGGTTTTTCAAAGATAGCCTCTCCATTGACACGTTTGACTCAGAAAGGTGTGATCTTTCAATGGTCAGATGGATGTGAAGAGAGTTTTCAAAAATTAAAGATTGCATTGACTACGGCACCGATCTTGACCTTACCGAATGCAGATGGTGGTTTCACCATTTATTGTGATGCGTCTAGAATCGGTTTGGGTTGTGTCTTAATGCAGAATGGTAAGGTGGTGTCTTATGCTTCTCAACAGCTAAAGATTCATGAGAAGAATTATCCAACACATGACATAGAATTGGTCGCAATCATATTTGCGCTCAAGATTTGGCGTCACTATCTTTATGGTGAGCCGTGTGAAATCTATACTGATCAAAAGAGTTTACAATTCATATTCAAGCAAAGAGATCTGAATTTGAGGCAATGGCAGTGGTTGGAGCTACTTAAAGATTATGATCTTACTATTCTGTAACATCCTGGAAAGGCGAACGTGGTGGCAGATGCTTTAAGTAGGAAGTCTATAGGTAGCTTGGCATGTATTATTGCTTAAAGGCGACCTATAGCTATGGATATTTAGGCTTTAGCCAACCATGGATTTTGAATTGATCATACATTGCCTGGCATATTGCTTGCAGGTATGGTGGTGCAATCATCCTTAGTTGGAGAAGCCAAGACTTGCCAATATGACAATCCCAACTTGCTAGACTATGAGATCGAGTGCAGAATGGGGGTGTGAAGTCATTCTCTATTGATGTCGAGGGAATTCTACATCAACATGGTAGATTGTGCATTCCCATGGTGGGTGATGTGAAGCAGCTAATACTTGAAGAGGCTCATTGCTCGCGATACTCCATCCACCCAGGTGCTACAAAGATGTATCAAAACTTGCGTGGATTGTACTGGTTGAAAGGTATGAAGGCTGATATTTTAAACATGTGACTAGTTACTTAAATTGTCAACAGGTCAAATATGAACATCAAAAACCAGGTGGAGTATTGCAAAACTTGATTATCCGAGAGTGGAAGTGGGAGAGGATTACAATAGATTTTGTTGTTGGGTTGCCGAATACTTTCAAGAAACATGACACAGTTTGGGTGATTGTGGACAGACTCACAAAATTTGCCCATTTCATACCAGTTCGAGTTACTCATACCGTGAAGCAGTTAGAACTCATATACCTTCGAGAGCCGAAACTATCAACACCAAAAACACAACATTCGAAGAAAAAGAGTCAAAACGGCTCAAAAATCCAATTTTGAAAACGGGTTTAAATCCGGAAATCTTTACATGGAAATGATCCTCAAAGCATTAGGAATCCATTGGTGAAAACCATTTCAAAAAAGGATTTCAAACTAGTTTATAATCTCCATTTTATCAAAATTCGGAGTTCATGAAAATCTCCCAAATTCCCACTTTAAAAACCCCGATTTCAAGTTAAAAATCATGATAAAATTGATGGGTAATGAAGGTTTAAGGTAAAAATCACTTACCCAATAGGTTTCCCACGAAAATCTCCTTCCAAAATCGCTCAACTGAGCTTCTAAAGTTTAAAAATGGTGAAAATGGGTGCTTTCCCGATCAAACACTGTTTCAGGCAATTTTACTCTCTGTGAACGCGGACCATAACACTCAGCGAATGCGGAGGCCAACCGCAGCAACACTCCGTGAACACAGACCAAAACCCTCCGCGAACGCGGAGGCCAAAATTCCCAACACCAGAATCAGCAATGCACTAAGTCTCCGAATGGACCCTCGAGATTCGTTTGGAACCCTGAGCACACAAACCATATATGTTACCCTACTAAATTCAACGCTTCGGACTCAATGGAATCGTCAGAATTCGAATTCGAGGTCTCCTTGACCCGAAATCCAATAAAACGCAACGAAACTAACTTAAGCCTCGAAAACTCAAATCAAGCTTGGGTCCTCTAAAAATTCAACCAAGGCCACTCTTAGGCCTAGAAATCATCCCCCGAATCCAACAAAGTCGTCGGAATTCAATTCTGAGCATCCGATCTTCGAATGTTGATCAAAGTCAATTCTATGGCTAAAAATTCACTAATTCCCAATTTAAGGCCTCAAATCCACGATATAGCCTCAAATCTGATTCCGTCAGCTCTCCTAGACCAAATTCCACATTTCGGTGCTGATGGGATCGACGGAATTCCATTCCAAGCTCCGAAACTCCGAATGACCTCAAATACCAGTTTTAAACAACTTAAGCTTCTAAAACTCAAATTTTCCAAAAACCTTAACTCAACAAGAAATTTCACAAAACCAACCTCGGATAATGATCAAACATGACTCGGGACAACTCTCGGGAGGGTTAAATGGTCATTTTTCAAAAATTACCAAAAATGGTCTTCAAGGTCATTGCAGCACTTAATCTTTGTTTGCTTGGAAGATTCTCCTCATTTTTATTTTTTTCACTTTCCCTTCTTTTCTTTGGAGGTATGTTTTTTTTTTTGCTTTGAAGATTTTTTTTCCTATGTAATTTTTTTGACATTCACATCTTTGACCTTTTTGCTTTGTCACCCAACTTAGATCTTTAGCAGTGCGTAGATTTTGAATAGTGTGCTCAAAGAGGTGGAACCAAAGGATAGTGTATTTATACACTCAAAGGGATATATGTAAGATGTGGTTGTTCAAATTAAAAAGTTTTAGGCTCAAAATGGGAATTCTATGGATAACATGTTATTTGGTAGGCTTCAAAGGTTCAATCGGATCAAAGAAAGCCTACAATCATTTTCTAATTCAAGTGTTGCTCGAAATTTCACCTCAACAAACATTCGGGCTAAGTTCTAGATCAACAAAGAAATGTCATTGAATTTAGATCTAAAATTCGTCACACAATGCACATGTAGAAATGAGATCTGATTTATTTTAAGCCTCACTTTAAGTAAAAGAATTTCTCAGGTGTCACATAAGTATAATTAAGAGGTACCAAGAGAATCTATTGGTTAAAACAAGGTAGGTTCCCTCTATCATGTCAAATAGTTTAATACTTTTTTTCTCATGCACACTCCTAAGTATGTTGGTACCGAACAAGTCAAAAAACTATTTCTTTATTATTATTTTCAATTAAAAATAAAAACTATTTGTTTTAAGTAATGTTGCACCCATAGAGATTTGGCTAAGTATTTCACTGATGTGAGGAGACTCAAGTGTGCGCAGTTCGCAAAGCTTGAAACATGACGTGAAAAACTTTTTTCTTTTGAAAAGAATTAAAACTTTTGTTTTTTTAATACTAATAAACAAACTTTTTAAAAATTATTTTTAAATGAAGATTAAAAACTTTTTATTTTTAAACTTAGATCACCGAATCCTATGAGGAATGCTTATGTACCTCATCAAGGCAAAAATCAGATGTGTGTAGTTGTAAAAAATTTTAAACAAAATTCATTTTTATTTTTTGCTTTTTGAACAAGGAATTTATTTTAATATGGATTTTTTAAAATATTTTGAATACGGACCACCGAATCGGAGAAGTCTTGCATATGTATCTCATCGAGGTGAAAATCAAATATGTGTAGTTCTTGAAACTTGAAGTATTAAGTAAATAAACATTTTTTAAAACAAAATTGGAATTTTGCTGAAAGAAAAAAAAATATTTTGATTTTTGAATAAAGATCATCGAACCCCAAAAGGGATGCCTATGTATCTCATCAAGGTGAAAATCAGGTATGCATAGTTCATATAACTTAAAATATGATTGACCTATTAGAAAAAATGTTTTGTGTTGGAATGTACTGTTAGAAAACTATATGTACAACGGAAGCATACCAGAATCATACTGCTTACAAGAATAATAGATAATCAATACGTTTATGCTAGAACACATACAATCATTCTAGAACGCATAAACTTTCTAAAATTTAAATCAAGAATTACCTCTTGAAGCGTGAGCAGATACCTTTAAGTGAATCCACAAGTTAGATAATAGCTATACGGTCTTCTACAGTGATCCCAAGTTCACATCTGAACTCTCTCAATACTTGGGTGGGCAAGTATCGCATCGAAACCTTATTCCCTTTCTAGGTTAGAAAAACCCCTACTTATAGAGATTTCTTCCTAGTCCAAAAAGGAGAAGAAACTTACTGTCATTATTTTTGAAATAAAAAAAATCACACGTTACTTTTCCCTTTTCCACTAGAAAATAGGATTCTGAGTTCTAGTTAAATATGAGCACTGTAGAGACCATGGACTTAATTACTGAGGCTTCCTATTATGAAAATAATTCCAAAAATTAATTTGAATTATTCTTACCATAGGAAATTACAAATCATTTCACTAGAAATTCGTAATTGCACCCCTCTATTTATATTTCGAAATTCCCCATTAAATATTTATGTAATTTTCCATGTTAAGATTACAGATACTAATCAATAAATTAAATTATTGATGAATTTAATCCTATGACTAATTTCCTTTAGAGAACTGCTTAATTTATTTTATATGTCGGATTCATAAATCCACTTGCAAGGTTTGACACGATGAAAATTTTATATGCTTCTCAAAAAGGCATATCATCAATATCTATATCAAGACATGGATTCTATCAACTAACTTATTATTTCACCAATATATATTATTATCATCCAATCTACCAGGCATATTGACTCATCTCAGAATCTCACCTTTTAATAAATCAAAACGATAATTAATATATACAAATCATAATAGTTATATCACGATTAAAAATATAAGTACATTTAATAGTTTAGAGAATATTCTTTTGTCAGTCAGTCTAAAACAACTATCTCTACTCGGTCCCGTTCAATACATAAAAAATGCACTAGCACAAGAAGTTGGAATTATACCGTTCCCATAATCAAGATAAATTATATATAATCTTGTGTTACAATCATATCGATGGAATGTCCAATATCCATCTTAGATTGTGAACAAAAAACTTTATACTTATAAGAACTGATGATTTAATCCTCTGTGTATAAGCTAAAACTATATACACTAAATCATCTACTATATTAGTAAACAGATAGCATAAACGAATATATGATCTATTAAAACTGAATAAATAATTATTCTATAATAAATATTATATCTAAACATATGGTTAATAGTATATATCCGAACAATCTCCCACTTAGATTTTTAACCATCACAATTGTTATAATGTATTATATCTAAATTCGTGGTTAATAGTATATACCCTTACAATCTCCCACTTAGATATTTAATCTTGAAAATTATTAGAATACTATTTCTAAACACATAATTAATAGTATATATATACCCTAACAATCTGCCACCTAGACTCTTAACAATGCATTTATAACTTTCACAGGTCTTCCTTTAATTCACATCGAAAGAATGTTTACCAAGTTATTTTTCTCATGCAATTTCTTCTAGTAGAGCTTTGTCGTAACAAATCAATTTTTTACTAGATCTTGAGGGACCTTATCATGAAACCCTTCGAGAGTGTACTTCTTTTCAGGAGTTCAATCATCAAAATTATCTCAAGCAAACAAAACCAATCAATCTTCATTATGATCCTCCCACTACGACTAAGTACTACTACTATAATCACATTTACATGTTCTTGAGTCTTAATATTTTCTTTAAAATCTTTCGGTATTGAAATATTAACAACTCTTTCATGTAGTGTTGATTAATTGCCCAACATCAATCCCACTACTTGAAGTAGTAGATTTTCTTATGTCTAGTAATGTTTCTCCCACTACTTAAATACAATTGAACGTGTATTTTGACCTAGCAATTAGATGATCTTGAGTGTCTAAATTTACAATTGACTCATTTGTTTATTCTTTGCTCAGTTCCTGTAAAACTGGTTTACCTCTACGAACATGGATTACTAAATGGTCCTTTTCTAGAAATCTGACAGTTGTGTTAACAATTGCCTTATTTTCTTTAGAGCAGTAAAATAAACCTTCTTTCATTTTTATGATATCCAATTAACACACACATTCCATTCTTAATTCCAATTTGCATATTCTCCCTCTCAGCACATGTGCTAGACAATCCTATATTTGAACATGTCACAGATTAGACTTACGTCAAATTCAACTAGTTCTATAGTTGTCCAAGGTATTGATTTGAAGGGAAATAAATTCAAAATGTGATATGTAGTTCTTAGATCATATCCCAAAAGAAGAAAAACAACTATGAATAAGTAAATCATTAATCTTATCATCATCATAAGAGCCTATTTTTTTTCTCTGTTACACAAATCTATAATAGAGTATCTGGTGTAGACAGTTGAAATGCAATTATTCTATCAGATAAGTGACTCATAAGCTCTGCAGAGAGGTATACGTCACTACGATTAGATTGTTGTAATGACCCTTAAGGTCATTTGTGTGCTTGTTCCTCTTTTCTGTCGTTTAGAGTATTCCTATAGCGACCCCCAAGTCATTTCTGACTTGCTGGCACTGTAGGTTCGGTTGCCTGGTCATTCGTTGGGGTATTGTGCCTATTTTCCTGTTTTAGAGCTCTTGGACCTTGAAACGTTAATTTCGATCATAACCTCAGGTAATGATCTCAAATGGGAATTTTTACGGTTCCATTGGCTCCAAAGCGGCCAAATTAGGCTAGAAGCACGATTGGCCCGAGTCTCGGGGCTTCCGGTATGACTTTATGGCCATTTGGCTCTTTTTAGCCTTTGAAATTTTGCATAAAGTTGACTTTGGTCAACATTCTTGGTAAACGCACTCGATGAGAATTACGTCAGCGTGGTTAGTTTTGGAATGCCGAGTTTGGTCTAGAATGACCCTTCATGCGCTTCCCGATGCTTCCGATCTAATTCTGAGGCCCTCGATAGAAATTGGGTAAATTGGCGCTTTGGGTGTGGGACCCACTTTTCATCGAAGCAACTTCTTATGGAAATTTTGACTGCGCCATTAATCCCAAATGTCAAATTTGATGGGGTAGCACAACTCGTTTGCGTGCACTGGGTTCCGAACGAATTCCGAGCACCCCGTCGGAGTTTTGGATTTGTCCAAAACTCAGTTGGTGCACAGCTGAAATCTGCAGACACATCTCTTCTCCACGTTCGCGGGATAGGCTCCACGTTCGCGGAGGTGTAAGTGTGTCTACTTCACGATCGCGGGCAAGAGGCTGCGTTCGCGGAGGTTTGAGGCTTTGTTCTCCACGTTCGTGGAGGTCTGTGAGGTGGGGTGACCTTTTACTCCGTGTTCGCGGGCTTGGGGCCGCGTTCGCGGAGGTCAGTGGAGTGCAGTGGATATTTAAGTTGAGTTTGAGGTTATTTGGGATGAAAGTTCCAAATTTCATATATCTCCCTCATCTTTTATTGGTTTTCATCAATTCGAAGTCCCAGGTGCTCGGAAACTCGTTTGCCTTGTGGGTTAGCTGTCAAATTTTGTTGGGTGTACCTCGATATCTATGAATCGAGGCGTAAGTTGCTATCCTAGGCCTAATTTTGTAAAGTTTTTCATTTCTTGTTGTTGGTTGCATGGAGCTTATCCGAGCCGCGATGGGTGTTCCATTTTGGAATACAAGTTTGGGGGAGGATTTGGGAACTCTTCACGGAGTCAATTCCAGAAAATCTGGTGTGGGTCCCATGTTTCCCAATTTTGTCTCCAAAATTGGTCTGTCTTCGATTTTGATGGTTTTAGTGTCCAAACGACCGTATTGACACTGTGACTCTATTTTTGACAGCGTAGCAGCAGTCTGAGGCCGTTCAAAAGGGAAAAGCTCCGGTAGAGTGACTTGGAGCACGCATGGTCGGCCTTCTGGTAGGTTATGGCTCCCCTTCTACCTAGATTGAGCTTGAATGCGTAAATGCTAGTTGGCTCGTGTGAATCTGGGATGGGTACCTAGTATTTCTGTTCTTCTTCTCTGATTTCTTCGTTTAGAGTTGATTTTTGGATTGTTCAGGGCTAGTATCATGCTTTAGTATGGGTCGTTGACCTTGGGGTGTTGATGATTTGTAGTGGGTTATCTGCTGGGTGGTTATCTGTTGTTGCATGCGTAGGTCCGAGTTATTTTCTTTCGTTATGCTGGTTGATTGTGCTTTTCGGCCTTAGAATAGGTTAGGATAGTATTGCCTTATTTCCATGCACCTTTTAACTTTGGTATGTATCCGACGTCGATTCGGATGACTAGGTCCTTGTAGACTAGCATAGCAAACTTGAATCTGATCGTTGAGCTTAGTTTGGGATTATGTTGGTTGCGATCCTTCTGCCTTCCTTCCCTTTTTCTGTGGTGCCGTTGCGCTATCGATGGCGTAGTATCTTCCTGGTTGGGGTGCTTCGAGGTGGGTTTCTGTGTGTTGTGATTGGTAGTCCACAATGGTTTGGAATTTAAGACCCTTTACGGAGTTGACTTGCCTTATACGCTCTGCCTGGCTTGGGACAGGGCCCCCGGGAGCGTTAGCTGACTCACTTGTCTGGCTTGGGACAGGGCCCCGGAGTGTTAGTCGACTAGGCAATTGGATTTAAGTTGATGACGATTCTCTTCGGATGTGGTACGCCCGTGCACCCGTTTGGCTGGGACAGGTCCCCAAGAGTGTTAGTAGACTCACCCGTCTGGCTTGGGACAGGGCCCCCGGGGTGATAGCCTATTGGTCAGTTTGATATTAGGTCAATTTGAGGGGTCTTCATACCCCCTGCAGCACTTGTCTGGCATGGGACAGGGCCCCCGGAGTGTCGGCAGGCTAGGTGGGTTGTTCTGGGAAGTTGGACTTGTGGTTGGTCTAGTGTAGAGTGGTTGGTTCTGTTCGGAGTTTAGTTTCCTTTGATTCCATAGTTCTAGCTTTTCGGCGTACCTATAGGGCTTATGGGGGTCCGCTCGGGTTCTTGTTTGTATGTGCATTGAGTGTACCTAGCGGGTCTTATGGGGGACCCGGCTTGTTTAGTTTTCATGTTCTTAGATTTACTTTCCACTTATTCTTTTCCTGCTTTGTTGACCTTTGTTCGTGTTTGATTCCATCTTGTCTGCCTGTGTTTATCTTTCTTGCTCAGTCGGCCTATGATGCCTACTGGGTACCTGTTGTTTGGTACTCATACTACACTCTGCATCTATTTTTGTGATGCAGGTCCGAGCACCAGTTATCAGCGTTGAGTTCGAGCCTGCGGTTGTCTGTTCAGGAGACGAGGGTGAGCACATGGCGTTCTGGGATTACATGTCTCCTTCTGTCTTTATATTTTGGCTTGTCTTTTGTTTTTGAGATAGTCTTGTTTTTGTGGTCCACTTTTGAGACTTGTACTCTTGTTAGTAGTTCTGTACATGTGACTTCCAGGTTCTAGGAGGTGTCTTTGTATATATATAGTTTTGGTTCATTTCCGTCTTCTCTTGTGTGCTCTTATTTCATTGCTTCCGCTTAGTTGAGGTTAGTTCCACCCTCAGTCCCATTACTGTTAAGTTTCGGGGTAGGGTCTTGGCTGGCCTACTGGTGGGTTGGTAGGCGCCATCATGACTCAAGAAATCGGGTCGTGACAATTGCAGTGACATTATATATTTTTCATGATGCTATTTTCATTTGTTATAAATAATTTGAGTTTATCAGGATATTCAAACTTACAAAACATCAAAAAAAAATTCATATCATGAGTAATCTTCTGTAAAAATCTCAGAATACTCAAAGTCACCTCTTGCCTGAATGTTCATTTACCACATAAATCATAATAGATTAATTCTTACTTATTACTGCCTCTATTTCCTTTTAAGAAGAAAGGTCTCTTAGTCATTTTTCCTTCTAATCAGGGCTCACATGTTGGTAGTGACTTCACTTCCAATGAACCGTTATGTCCATCCTTTAACCAAACTCAAAGTTATATCAAGAATAAATGACTTAGACACTAGTGTACAAATAAGTTTCATTCAATTTAAAAGATATTTCTCTTATAAGATAGATTAATATCATTCAATTCATGAGAGATAATACTAATAAGAAATTCACGCATCAATTTACCACAAGAGATAAAATTTTCATCAAACTCAATAATAGGAGAGTTACAAGAAAAATATATTAATCATCCATGTCTTATCTAGTTAAAAATTGAAAATAATTTCTTCTAATATAAGGTACATGAACAATGCATTCTTTGAATTGATATGTTATTTCTGCCGAAAGAAATTCTTGAGTAGTACTAAGTGGGTCTGCAAAGTCTATTGAGAATTTGAGATATAATAGATCATAATATGTCGAATAATCCTAAATAACAAAATTCAGGGTTCATTTATACATATATATCCATGCATCTCGAATAGTCATTCGATGGGATTGGAGAACTACTTATGCAATACACGTGTACAATGACCGATTATTCACTCCATAAATTTATACAGACCTAACATAGATGGAGCGTCTACTGTTAGTTTAAGTCAAGTGAAAATCACTCTAGTTACATTGATCCAATCATATATTACTCAATTTATGAGAGTTAATACAGATTATCAAAACTAGCGATTAAATACATAGTACCTTGTATCAATTTCATCCGATATGGAGAAAGTTCTAAGTCAGCACATGAAACTAATACTTCACTACTATTTAATCAAATATGACCAAAAACTCATATAACGATTAAAAAAAATTCTTACTAGTTCGATATTATGAATTTACCAAATTTCAGTTCAATCAGAATCTTTTTTTTCGAATTCCAAAATTATGATCAATTTGGTTGAAAACGTTGTTTGGCCAAAAAATAATTTAAAATTTTTTTGTTCAATAATTCCTATCACATATCATCGTTTATGTAATAAATACACGAATCAAGAACAAAGAATAAAATTTTAAACTTATTTACATTATCTGAGTGTTATTTTCAAAAAATCACATGTTTATGTATTCACTGAATATTAAAATTCAAAACACACCTCATGGATATTCATGCATCTTGAACGATAAATATTGATAAAAAAATAACTACTCATACAATATACATATGTGGTGTAAGATATTCACTCCAAAAAAATTAGAACAAAAGTTAACTCAAATGGAGAGTATATGTTAATTTAAGCCAATTGAATATCATTATCCCTAGATCCATTGATCCAAGCATATAATACTCATATAAGGAGAGTCAATACAGATTATTAAAACTAGATATTAAATCTAGTGACTTGCATTAATTTCATCTGATATGGAAAAAGGTCTAAAGCCAACACATGAACTTAATACTTCACTAAAATTTAGTCATGAAGACCATAGAGAACAATCTCTATCACCACTATGTCATAGTCGAGTAATTTTCATTAAAATAAAATTTCAAGATACAAAAAACATATTCAAAAACATTATCTAAACGATCTCAAATTGCCAAATCATTGCATAGCTATAAGCATTTTTAATTTTATCATTTTTCATGAACCTACCGAATTTCAAATCAATTAGAGTTCAAAAATAAAATCTATCTCCTAAGCTATGATCAAATTCAGATTCAAACGATTTTAAGGAAAAATAATCAGATCTATATCCTTATTATATATCAATTCATGTTAATCAAGTACAACATTTAATATAAACAAAACTGATATAAAGGATTGTTTCATACTAAATCACATTTTAATTGGAAAGCACAACTTAAAAAATATCTTAACGACCTCAAAAAAATCATAACCACATAGTAGTGAGTATTTCTTGCTAGGCCGTTTCCAATAAACTTACCAAATTTCAGGTCAATTGGAGTTTATAAAAAATATTTATTTCCAAAGTTATGACCAAATTCAAATTCAAGTGATTTAAGCATCTTTAGGAATTAAAACAATATGACCTACATTCTTATCACATATCAATTCATGTTAAATCACAATGTGTAATCATGTTTCAGATTCAAGATAAATATAGTTGACATGAAGAATGACCTTATCATATTCAAATCAAAACTTAATCCTACAAACCACATAAAACCCATCTAAACGATTTTCGATGAAACCATCAAACTTTTAGTCAATCAGAGATCATAAAATTCATGACCACCTAAACTATGACAAAATTTGAAAAAATAATTGTTTTAGGCATAGTTAAAGATTAAAATAACTTGATTCAGATTTTCATTCTCTTTTAATAATTATCTCACGAGCATAAGACATACTGTGTGTCTTTCCTTTGATAAAAACACACAACTAATAAACCTTCATACGATAAATTGTCCTTTCAATTAATATACCTGAGAATCCAAGATATTACTTTTCTTCCTTTTAGACTAGTGAAAACCTTTAATATCTCTTCTCATTTATTAATTAAACAATACTAGCATCTATAAATATTCACAACTAGTATTCACTTAGAACAATTTATACATGATACACTAAGGATATTCTAATGACTCAAATTGTCACGACCCGATTCCTCGAGTCATGATTGCGCATACCATCACGCCAGTAGGCAAACCAAACCCTATCCCGAAACTTAACAGTAATGGGATTGAGGGTGGAAACTAACCTCAACAAAGTGGAAGCATAAATAAAGGAACACATAAGGGAAAGGCAGAAGCGAAACCAACTATATACAACAAATGATACCTCCCAGAACCTGGAAGTCACATGTACAGAGCTACTACAAAATGAGTACAAGTCTCAAAAGTGGACCACCGAAACAAGACTGTTTCAAAAGCAAAAGACAAGCCAAAATATAAGTACAGAAGGAGGCAGGTAGTCTCTAGACGACATGTGCTCACCTCACCTCCAGAACAGACTGCAGCAGGCTCGAACTCAATGCTGGTAACTGGTGCTCGGACCTGCATCACGAAAACAGATGCAGAGTGTAGAATGAGTACTAATACAATAGGTACCCAGTAGGCATCATAGGCCGACTGAGCAAGAGAGGTAAAAACAGACTGAAAGGATAGAATCTACAATCACAAAGGTCAAGCGAATAAGAAAGGAAGCACACGAGCGTATCGAAAGTAAATCTAAGTACAGCTAAACTAAACCTAACTGGACCCCCATAAGCCCAAAAGATACACTCGTGCACAAGTTTAAATAAAACCCGAACGGAGCCCCATAAGCCCGAAAGGTACACAGAAAATCTCAATCTACGAGACTGAAGGAAAACCCTACTCTGAACCGAAACCACCAACCAACTCAACCGAAACAATCAACCAACTCCAACCCAGTCAAAAGTCTGACTCTCAAAACGGGCCGTCCAACTGACTGGCAACTCTCGAGGGCCCTACCTAGTTAGTAGAGTGCCAAGGGCATAAAGACTTCTCCAAAGGCCCTAATATCAAATCGTCCAAACGGCTAACACTCCGAGGTCCCTGCCCTAGCAGACAGGTGAGCCAGCTAACACTCCGGGGGCCCTGCCCTAGCCATACGAGTGTGCGGGGCATGTCGACTCTGAAGAAGACCTCAATAACTCATATCCAAATGCCCAGCCGGCTAACACTTCGGAGGCCCTTCCCTAGCCAGACGAGTGTGCTAGTTAACACTCCGGGGGCCCTGCCCAGCCAGACGAGTGCGCAAGGCATATCAACTCCGTAGAGGATCTCAAATTCCAAACCAATATGGATTACTATCCACCACCGACCACATCACCACAGAACCGATCCAGAACCATCTAAAACCAAGAAAACAAAACGTCTCCGACAACGAAACGGCACCACAGAAATGGGGAGAGAATCCAGAAGATCACAAGCAATACAAAAGCCCAACTAGGCTCATACTACCAGACTCAAGTCTGCTATTCCAGTCTACAAGGACCTAGTCCATACGAATTGACGTCGGATACATACCAAAGCCAAACACGTGTATGGGTCTAAGGCAATGCTAGCCTAACCTAGTCTAAGGCCGCAAATATACACCAACACAATAGAACAACCAATAGATAATCTGCATGAAACAACACATAAACAATCCCTCCGATAACATGGTACTACCCCAAAACAGCCCAAAAATCAACCCTAAAGCATGGTTTCTGAGAAGAAGAGAAGAAATACTAGCTAAAGCGATCTAAAGAGAATTATAAAACTAACGTCCTGCAAGGTGCCTATCGTCCCATCTTAAGGTCAAAGAGGAATTGGACTTAGCTAAAAGGTAGATTTTAGACTTAAACGAAATATAAGTTACCTAGTTAGACCCTCTAAGCATCAATCAAAACAAGTAGGACAACATTTAGCAAGTAAAATCTCAAGTTGACCTCTAGGTTTTAATTAACATGCTAGCAAACACAAATAAGTGAAAGATCTCATGATAGAGTGTGTGCACACAGATAAACATATAAGAATGCATTATCATGAGATTAATTGAATTTGATGGGCAGAAAGTAGTTACAGAAGTAGAATTCATTTTATTTTTGGAGCATAACTTAATAAAGAGCGAATCAGTACTTAAAGAACAAATCAGATTGATTTTAAAAGGGCAGAGAATAACTTAGATTTTTAAAAAAAAATTAGGAACAAAAATTATCATGGCGGACATATTAAAATTTTATTTTTTATAAATCTGTTAGCATGAAAAAAAAATTATTCCTATAGGCAAGATTTCTATGTGAATAGCATGCAAAAAGTTTATTAACATACTAAAGTTCATTAAAATACAACTAATTAATTAGCATAATCAAATTATCTTAATCTGATTTTAACATGCTGGAATTAAATAAAATCTTATGGGCAGATTTTATTAACATGTTGTTAATGCCTACTAAATACTTAATAACATGATTTCTAAATAGATCAATCGATAAAGTAAAATCAAATCCTATCATGATGTCTAACTCATTAACGTGAGCCTAAAAATCTGATATCTAAACAATTTAACAAGCTATGATCAATTAAAATGGGCCGGATCTAATCATTTAACATGCTAGAAATACTTCTGAATTTGGCAAAGGGATTTTTATTATAAGCAAACTTCTTAATTTAGTACAAGAACAGATTTTAAATATTTTACTACGTATTAACTGGTGGTTCGAATCAAGGACAAACAAACAAGAATTGCCTTAGGCAAATTTCTAACAATATACTAATGTATTATGCTAATTAATTAAATATTTAACAAGCCATTGGTAAGTATTAAGAAAATATGATCCACATTAAATATATATTTGCAACATGTAACTAAACAAATACTTTTTCAAATGGCTACTTAATACCTTACAGTAGGTTGATTTTATTTTATTTAAAAGCAGATTTATAATGAAATGTTGATGAATATGAACAAATAAACAATCATTCTCCTATAGGCATGCTTTTCTAACACAAATAAGTTGCGATAAAGTAACAGTTAGCACATATATCCCCTCCCCCTTTAGACAGACCCCAATATATATCATATATATAGAGTTGAGAGTTTACAAGTTATTACAGCATCAGAATAAAATGACAAGAAATACAAAATACATAACTAAATAAAACTAGTGCTCCTCCGGTATTCCCTCCCATGGCGACTCTCAAATGTCTTGAACTTTAAGTTCGACATCCTGCTGAAGCACAATGAAATACGGACAAGTATATGACTCATAAGGGCAAGCTAATATGGCAAAACTAAGCATTTCACACACGGCACAAAATTAAATCAAAGGCATACGCACAAGAATTCAACCAAGTCAAACACAACGACAATTATAATATCATACATAAAAGAGGGGAGATGAAAACTAACCCGGGCGCTTCCTTTTATTTCTTTACATGCTAAAGTATGTAAAACTTGTATTGTAAGGCAAATAATACTAATGCAAAACAGAAATTAATTTAGTGAAGAAGTCTAACCGGTTAAGCAGATTATTAATCAGCAATGAAGATTAGTTCAAACCAAATTTTCGACCCGAACACAGCAAACCAAGCAGAGAAAGCACCTCTTTTTTTTTGTTTTCAAGAAATCCTTTTACTTTTGATAGCAGAGAGTATTTTTTATGCTAGAAGCGTTGTGAAAGCGTGAGTCAAAGAATGAGAATGAGAGGTCTATTTATATAGTTAAAGAAATGTAGGCAGAAAAAGGAAAAAGAATAAATTTGATTCAGTTAAAAATTATTTTCCTTATTCAAAAGGAGAGCCAAATCAGTCAAAATCTTTTTACCAAAATCGGACAAAATTTTACCAAAAATACACAAGTAAGAATCTACTAATATAATCAAGCAAACATACATAATTATTTAAGGCGTGATACAATTACAGCCTAAAATAATATTCACACATTGAAGTAAATTACCATAATCAGACAAATCAGGAAACTGGCAAGAATTATATAAGGGAGGAAAACTAAATCATGGAATGAAGCAAGTAATCACATATGACAATAATCAATTACATCAAAATTTAACATTAACAAGGAATAAAATTAAATTATGGGCGTAGAACATCAGCAAACCACCATAATTACATTGAGTGAAATAATATAAGCAATCAAGTTTACCAAGAATAAGCAAGTAGGAGAACACAAGAGATTAGTTTATAATAAATTATCTAATTACTAGAATTATTCCTAGAATCGAGCACTTAGTTGATAAACCAAGCTATACTACAATACAAATAGGAATCAAAATCCATTCAAAGGGATGAGAATTGCAACAATCAAGATTATCACAAAATCAACAAATATTCGAAGATGACCTAAGAGGCTATTCAGGCTGCTCACTTTGTTCATATGACCAGACTTTATTCAAACGAGAAACATAAAACAAGACTAAACGCTCAAGTTTGCAGAACATCGCAATGAAATCATGCCAAAGAAACTTTAGGGCCATTAGACTTTCGCAAATTAAGCATGCAATAAAACTTCTAAAAAGAAAGATCGAGAAATTTTTTTAAAAAGTGAAATAATAATTAAAGAACTAACCTGGACGGATCTGTTAAGATCCGCCTTAAGCAATCCAAAATCCTAAAGTCTTGTGCCGCACAAACTTCGTCCGAGTGCAGCTTCATTGTTGCCATTGACCTAAGTCGCTTAAAAGAGAGGTTGTGCCGTATTGAGGTCTTCGCTGGAGTTCTCTGTCGGTTCTTGTTACGCTGGAGAAGGGAAGGGCGGGGCGACACTTGGTTGCTGCTTACTGCTTCGCCAGCTGCTTCACCGATAGGCTATTCGTCTTTGCTGGAGAAGAGAGGAGGAGGAGAGAGAGGAGGCGGCGACCTGGTCGTCCTTGCCGGCTGCTCCCGCCAGTGAAGAGTCAAAGGAAGACGAGAAGGGGTTTAGCCGGAAAAGGGAAAGAAAGAAGGGGGAGGAGAGGGAGGTGGCGTCAGTGGCTTCGCCACCGGCGGTCCTCACGGCGGCAAGAGGAAGAAAGGGG
The DNA here is from genome assembly GCA_018342035.1 of Solanum appendiculatum. Taxonomy (NCBI): domain Eukaryota; kingdom Viridiplantae; phylum Streptophyta; class Magnoliopsida; order Solanales; family Solanaceae; genus Solanum; species Solanum appendiculatum. The sequence continues at coordinate 9,034 of JAGDQO010001556.1, read as the reverse complement.
CTCAGGTTCGCCGGTGGCTTTTTGGAGGAAAGAGCGAAGAGGAAGGGAGGGGGTGGCTGCGGCTGCTCTCTTTTCTCAAAGAGAAGGGGTGAAAAAATGAGTAGGGTTTGGGGTGTTTTAGTTAAAATAGGAAAGAAAGGCTTCAATGAATCTGGACCCTTGATCTAAATGTGATGGGCGGCTGGGATTGAATCGGATGGGCCTAATTGAGATTTTGGATTTGAAATTGAAACAAAAATAGGCTACAATTGAAATAAAATTGAAATAGGAGAGGCTAGAATTGAAATGAAATTGAATAGGAAAGGGTTACGAATTAAATAAATTGAATAGAAGAGGCTACAATTTAAATGATTTAAGAGAAGATTAAGTGACTTGCTATTTAATTAATAATGTACTACACATAATAAGTAATTTTATATAAAATACGCACTTAAATAGTTTAAACCTTAAACCGATAAGTAAAATAATTATTTCAAAAATTTGACAATCGATAAAATACAATAATAATAATTTGATAAGAATAATAATTATAGTAAAATTTTGTTAAATTATGAATATTTAAATATATAATTATTTTCATAAAATTACTTATAATTTTGAACCCATAAAATAAGGGGAAAATGTTTTGTAATACATATTTAATCAAATAGTAATTCGGAAAGGGTTATAGGTTGGTCAAAATTGAGTGTCAATAGCTGCCCCTTGGTTGCTCGAGAATGAAGGATGAATTGTCAACAACCAACATTGATTGAGTAGCCAATTTTATCCGACCAACAGAAAGATGTTAGTAGGATCAATTGAAATGATATAGGGTTGTGAAAAGGGTATGGCCATGTGTAGTTATAGATTTAGGAATAGACTATATTCCTAAAAATGAAATAACGGTACAAGATTCGAATGGGAATGATAAGAGCTTGAGTAGATTGGATTAGAGCTTGAGATGGAATGAATAGCGTAAGAAACACCTTGAGTTGGGAGCAAAGGATCATATAAGTAGCAAAGAGTTTTATTGCGATAACATAAGCATGGTAATCGTATCTGAAAGGGCGATTGACCTCGTCTGCAATCTGTCAGTCTCTGCAAATTTGTAGCTTGCACTATGACTAGATAAAGTGATTTGGGCATATATTTCAATTGACAATAATTTATAAACATGATGCAATTTCCCATATGGACCAAGAAATTTGCCTTAAGACCATGAAGATGATGTCTTAGGCTATGACGTCTAGGGCTATAATACGCAAAATAAATCATCAGGTCACGAAATTGTCCGTGGGCAATGAAGAATGATGCATTTGGACTATGACACCTTCGGATCATGATAAACAGAAGTTAAATCCTTAGGCCATGAAATGATGTCTGCAGGCCATGAAAGATGAAGCCTTTGACCATGACGCCTTCGGAACATGATAAGCAGAAATCAAATCCTCAGGCCATGAAATGATGTCTGCAGGCCATGAAAGATGATGCCTTTAGACTATGACACCTTCGTAACATAAATAATGAGTAAAGAGAGTGTATCTGCTTCGATGTATTTCGGGCATTAAGTGATACTTGTGGCTCAATTCGGTAGAAACTCCATATAGATGTATTCCTTGGGCTCCATGTGATTTTCATATTTTGATTTCGCGGTAGTTCTTTCTCGAGCACATGCAGTTTCTTGAGCACAATACAATTCTTAGGCAGAATGCAACTCTTGAGCACATGTAATTCTTGGGCACAATGTAAATCTCGGGCACAATGCAATTTCGGGCATAATGCAATCTTCGGACACATGCAATCTCGAGCACATGCAATTCTCTGGCACAATGCAATCTCGGGCACATGCAATTCTCGGGCACAATGCAATCTCAGACACATGCAATTCTCGGGCACAATCCAATCTTGGGCACATGCAATTCTCGGACACATGCAATTCTCAGGCACAATGCAATCTCGGGCACATGCAATATCTCGGACACAATGTAGTCTTCGGGTACATGCAATATCTCGGGCATAATGCAGTCTTCGGGCACATGCAATTATCGGGTACAATGCAATTCTCAGGCACAATGCAATCTTCGGGCACATGCAATTATCGGGCACAATGCAATCTTCAGGCACATGCAATATCTCGGGCACATGCAATATCTCGGACACAATGTAGTCTTCGGGCACATGCAATATCTCGGGCATAATGCAGTCTTCGGGCACATGCAATTATCGGGCACAATGCAATTCTCAGGCACAATGCAATCTTCGGGCACATGGAATTCTCGGAAACAATGCAATCTTCGAGCATATGCAATTATCGGGCACAATGCAATCTTCGGGCACATGCAATATCTCGGGCACAATGCAGTCTTCGGGCACATGCAATTCTTGGGCACAATGCAATTCTCGGGCATAATGCAATCTTCGGGCACAATGCAATTCTCGGGCATAATGCAATCTTCGGGCACATGCAATTCTCGGCACAATGCAATCTTCTGGCACATGCAATTATCGGGCACAATGCAATCTTCAGGCACATGCAATTCTGTCACGACCCAATCTCTCGAGTCATGATGGCTCCTACCACCCCACCAGTAAGCCAGCCAAAACCCTACCCTGGAACTGAACAGTAATGAGACTGAGGGTGGAAACTAACCTCAACTAAGCAAAAGCATAAACTGAGAACAGACAAGAGAAAGAGGAAAAAAACAAAACTATATATATACAAGACACCTCCCACAACCTGGAAGTTACAAGTACAGAACTACTAACAAGAGTACAAATCCCAAAAGTGGACCACAGAAACAAACTGTCTTGAAAGCAAAAGACAAGCCAAAATATAAATACCAAAGGAGACAGGTAATCCCAGAACGCCATGTGCTTACCCTCATCTCCTGAACAGACAGCTGCAGGCTCGAACTCAATGCTGAGAACTAGTGCTCAGACCTGCATCATGAAAATAGATGCAGAGTGTAGCATGAGTACCAAAACAACAGGTACCCAGTATGCATCATAGGCCGACTGAGCAAGAAATGTAAAAACAGGCAGACAAGATAGAATCAAACACAACAGAGGTCAACAAAACAGGAAAAGAAAAAATAGAAAGTAAACCTAAAAATATCACAACTAAACCCAATTGGGCCCCCCATAAGACCCATTAGGCACAATCAAGCATGGAAAAGCAAGAACCTGAACGGACCCCCATAAGCCTGACGAGTACACATAAAAACTACAACTACGGAAATAAGGGAACCCAACTCCAAAAGCCTTAACACCCATGGGCCTCGAACCCAATAAAGAAAAAAACTGGGCCTCGAACCCAAACCATATGGGCCTCGCATCCAAATAAGATAGAACCTGGGCCTTGAACCCAAACCATCAGTCTCAGGTTGGAAATAACGGACTCTAACCGTGTAACGTCAGCCTCGGATTGGAAAATAACACCTCTCGCTCAAAGTCTCAAACCGGAAATAACAGACTTTAATCGTGTAATATCAGCCTCGGACTGGAGCTAGCAGCCCTCGCTCAACAGTCTCAAGTTGGAAACAACAGACTCTAACCATGTAACGTCAGCCTCGAACTGGAGCTAGCAGCCCTCGTTCAACCGTTTCAAGCTAGAAATAACAGACTCTAACCGTGTAACGTCAGACTCGGGCTGGAGCTAGCCGCCTCAAATCGAATCAAGCCACCACCAACCGAATCAACATAAGGCTTGACACCGCGGGACGCCACCCTCAAAAGGATATCAACCGAAGGCCCCCAGCCTATCACAACCCAACCATCAATTGGCGCAATATCCAAATCTTCCAGTAGCACCCAGAACCGCAGGGATAGGAAAAGAAAGAATAGAAAATTCGAAAAGCCACGAATTCGCCTAAACTAAGCCCCATACTATCAGACCAAAGTCTGCTATACCAGTCTACAAGAATCTAGTACATCCGAATCGACACCGGATACATACTCATGTCAACCAGGTGCATGAGACAAAGGCATACTACCCTAACCTATTCTAAGGTCAGAAAATCACCGCAATCATCGAAACATAAGAAAATAACCCAAGCCCACGCATCCAACAACAGATAACCCACAACAAATTATCAACAGCACAAGCCAACAACCCATACTAAAGCATGATACTATCCCCGAACAGCCCAAGAATCAACTCTTAACGGAGAAATCAGAGAAGAAGAACAGGAATCTAGCTACCCAACCCAGATTCACACAAGTCGACAAGTAGTTAGGCATTAAAGCTCAATCTAGGAAGAAAGGAAGACATAACCTACGAGAAGGCCGATCACGCGCGCTCCAAGTCACTCTGTAGGAGCTTTTCCTTTTTGAACTGCCTCAGACTGCTGCCACGCTATCAAAAATGGAGTCACAGCGTCAATACGGTCGTTTAGACACTAAGAATATCAAATTCGGAGACAGACCAATTTTGGAATCAAAATTGGGAAACGTGGGACCCGCTCTGGATTTTCCGGAATTGACTCACTGAAGAGGTCCCAAATCCTCTCCCAAACTTGTATTCCAAAACGAAACACCCATCAGGGATCGGATCAGCTCCAAACAGCCAACAACAAGACATGCAAAACTTTACAACTATAAGCCTAGGATAGCGAATTACGCCTTGAATTCACAAAAATCGAGGAACACCCAACGCAAATTGACCACAAACCCACGAAGCCAACATGAATCTGAACGCCTGGGACTTCGAATCACTGAAAACCGATAAAAGATGAGGGAGATATGAATTTTGGAATTTCTTTCCAAATGAGCCTCGACCTCAACTTATAAGCCACTGCAACCCGCTGACCGCCGTGAACACAGCCAAGGCCCCGCGAACGCGGAGGAAAAACAAACACTACTCTGCAAATGCGGCCAGGGGCCCGCGAATGCGGAGAGAAAGGATTCACACCTCTGCGAATGCGGAACCCTATCCGCTAACGCGGAGAGAAGACTCCTCCAGGCCTCTCAAACCTCCGCGAACGAGGAGCTCTATCCGCAAACGCGGAGAAGGATAAATTAGATCTCCATGAACGCGGACCCTAGCCCGTGAACGCGGAGAAGATAGGCCCACACCTCCACGAATGTGGAGAAGGAATGGGTCTGCAATATCAGTTGTGCACCAGATGAGTTTTGGACTCCCAAAACTCCGACGGGGTGCCCGAAATTCGTTCGAAATCCCGTCCATGCAAACGAGATATGCTACCCCATCAAATTTGATGTTCTGGACTCAATGGCACAGTCCAAATTCCCATAAGAGGTTGTTTCGATGAAAAGTGGGTCCCACATCCAATGGGTCATTTTAGGCAAATTCTACCGGAGGCCTCATAATCTGATCGGAAGCTCCTGGAAGTTCTTGAAGGGTCATTCTAGTCCAAACTCTGCATTTCGGAACTAATCGCGCTGACAGAATTCTCATCCGAGCGCATTTACCAAGAATGTTGACCAAAGTCAACTTTAAGCCAAATTTCGAAGGTTAAAGAGCTAATTGGCCCCAAAATCACACCGGAAGCCTTGAGACTCAGGCCAACTATGCTTCTAGTCTAATTTGGCCGCTCCGGAGCTGATGGAGCTGTCAGAATTCCCATCTGAGGTCGTTTACCTAAAGTTATGACCGAAATTAACTTTTCAAGGTTCAAAAGCTCCAAAACGAGAAAATAGGCATAAAAATCAAACGAACGACCAGGCAACCGAACCTACAGAGCAAGCAAGTCAAAAATGACTTGGGGTCGCTACAGGAATGCTTCTAATGACAAAAAAGAGGCACAAGCACGCAAATGACCTGAAGGGTCATTATAACATCCATTACTAAAAGGACTTTCGTCCGCGAAAGTAAGAGTCAAGAAGTACATGAGGGCTCAAATAAGCTGGGGCTGCTCCCGCATCTCCTGCTCGGTCTCCCAGGTAGCCTCCTCAACTAGACGGTGCCTCCAATGGACCTTAACTACAGGAATGGCTCTCGACCTCAGTTGCCTCACATCTTTGGCCAAAATAGCAACTGGCTCCTCAATATAGGTCAGACGATCATCCAACTCAACGCCATCATACTGGAGCACATGGGACTCATCTGGAACATACCGACACAGTATTGAAACATGGAAAATTGGATGAATAGCTGAGAATGCTGGAGGTAAAGCTAACTCATAGGCGACCTCACCAAATGCCCTGAAAATCTCAAAAGGCCCAATATACCTGTGGCTAAGCTTGCCTCGCCTCCCGAATCTCATCACGCCCTTCATGGGCGATACTCGAAGGAATACTCTATCAACCACGACAAATCTCAACGGTCGACGCCTGTGATCTGCATAACTCCGCTGTCTACTCTGAGCCGTCCTGAGCCTATTTTGAATCAATCTCACATGCTCCAAGGTCTCCTAAAACAGATCTGTACCCTGCGGCCTAGGCTCTGTAGACTCAAACAAACCAACTGGAGTGCGACAACGCCTACCATATATAGCCTCAAACGGGGCCATCTCAATGCTGGAATTGTAGTTGTTGTTTACACAAACTCCGTCAAATGCAAGAACTGATCCCACTGACCTCAAAAATCCATAACACAGGCCTGCAACATATCCTCAAGAACCTGGATAGTACGCTTCGACTGGCCATCGGTCTGCGAGTGAAAAGTTGTGCTAAGACCGACACGGATGCCCAACTCCTCCTGAAGTACTCTAAAAAAACTGGAAGTGAACTGTGAATCCCTGTCTGAAATGATAGATACAGGCACACCATGCAGACAGACTACCTCTTGAATATATATACGGGCTAACCTCTTAGCACTGAAGGAAGAATGAACTGGGATGAGGTGTGCTGACTTGGTCAATCGATCCACGATGACCCAAATGTTGTCAATACCTCTAGAAGTCCGTGGCAACCCCACAACGAAGTCCATGGTGATGCGCTCCCACTTCCACTCAGGAATGGGCAACCTCTGCAACTCTCCAACAGGCCTCAAATGGTCGGCCTTCACTTGCTAGAAACAAAAGCAATGGGACACATAGTCTGAGATGTCCCTCCTCATACAGCTCCTCTAGTAGTCCTGCCTCAAATCACGATACATCTTAGTTGTGCCCGGATGGATAGAATATCTGGAACCATGGGCCTCGCTAAGGATCAGCTGGATCAAATCACCAACTCTAGGAACATACAAACGGCCAGCAAACCTCAAAACCCCATCTGAATCTAAGGTAACTTGCCTGGCATCACCTGCCAAAACCCTGCCTCTGAGTGCCACAAACGCCTCATCCTCAAACTGACGACTACAGATCTGATCAAGTAGAGATGACTGAACCCCCACATAAGCTAACACCCGGCTGGAATCTGAAACATCAAACCTGACCATTTGATTAGCTAAAGGCTGAATGTCCAAAGCCAAAGGCCGCTCCGAAACAGAAAGGAAGGCTAGACTACCCATACTCCATGTCGTCCAACTCAAGGCGTCCGCTACTACATTCGCCTTGCCCGGGTGGTAGAGAATAGAGAGATCATAGTCCTTCATGAGCTCAATCCAGCGGCGCTATCTCGAATTAAGATCCCTCTGGCTCATAATGTACTGAAGGCTTCTATGATCGGTATATATCTCGCAACGAACTCCATAAAGGTAATGCCTCCAGATCTTAAGCGCGAAAACTACCGCTGCCAACTCCAGATCATGAGTGGGGTAGTTGCGCTCACACAGCTTAAGCTGCCTCGATGCATAAGCAATAACCCGGCCTTGCTGCATCATAACACATCCCAAACCAACGCCAGATGCGTTGCAATAAACTTTGAAGCCCTCGCCGTCGACTGGAAGAGTCAGTATAGGAGCGGTGGTAAGCAATTTATTGAGCCTCAAAAAGCTCCTCTCACACTTCTCCGACCACACAAAGGGAATATCCTAGCGAGTCAACCGAGTCAGAGGTGCTGCTATAGTGGAGAAACCTTCGACAAAGCGCCTGTAGTACCCTGCCAATCCGAAGAAGCTCCAAACCTCAGTCACAGAAGTGGGCTTAGCCTAATCACGAATAACCTCAATCTTCACTGGATCCACCATAATGCCATCCTTAAACACCACGTGCCCTAAGAATGCTACAGACTCAAGCCATAACTCGCACTTTGAGAACTTGGCATAAAGCTGATGATCTCTCAAAGTCTAGAGCACTATCCTCAGATGCTGCTCTTGCTCACCATGGCTCCATGAGTATACCAAGATATCATCAATAAAAACTATGACAAAGGAGTCCAGATACGGCCTGAATACACGAATCATCAAGTCCATGAAAGCGGCAGGGGCATTAGTCAACCCAAAAGACATCACTAGGAACTCATAATGGCCGTAACGAGTCCTAAATGCTATCTTAAGGATGTCCGCTGCTCTAACCCTCAACTGATGGTAGCCAGATCTCAAGTCGAAAAAAAAAATCTTAGAAACACTGCGGCACCATTGAAGCTGGTCGAATAGATCATCATATAGAGGCATGGGGTAACGGTTTTCTCATCGTCACCTTATTCAGCTACCTGTAGTCAATACACATCTGCATGGTGCCATCCTTCTTCTTCACAAACAGAACTTGGGCACCCCAAGACGATACACTAGGCCGAATGAACCCCTTACCTAAGAGGTCCTGAAGCTGAACACTGAGCTCTGCCGGTGCCATATGGTATGGTGGGATAGAAATAGGATGAGTACTTGGATCCAAATCAATGGCAAAGTCAATATCTCGCTTTATGGGGTAGGCGAGAAAGGTCGGCAGGAAATACATCAACAAACTCTCGGACTATAGGCACTGAATCAACTGTAGGGCCCTCCCTACTAACATCTCTAACATACGCCAAATACGCCAAACATCTGCCAGGCACTAGCCTCCAAGCTTGAACATGAGAAATCACTCCAACCGGCGTGCGACAACGAGAGCCCTACCACACCACCAGCGGAATACCAGGCATGGCTAAAGTAACAGTCTTGGCATAACAATCCAAGATGGATCGGTGAGGGGATAGCAAATTCATGCCCAGAATCACATCAAAATCCACCATACAAAGCACAATAAGATTGACCAGAGTGTCCTGCCCCCGAATA